>JAMCCL010000115.1:0-78460 GCA_024516035.1 Bactericera cockerelli
CCAAATTTCACTTCAATGCCATTATTTTCACTAAAATAATGAACCAACAAGGGAAATAATTTTAAAGAACCATGGTTACTGGCATCAGTTGAAATACTGAAATGATCTACATCATTTTCAGTGTTTGATAAGCTTATTCAAAGTGGTGGAGCAAGAACATTAGTAACAATTGCCTCTGTTTTGGTTCGCTTGCAATTTACTTTCTTTACAATATCTGAATCTGCAAAATATGGCTTTATTTAAGGTAGATCTACAATCAAGTGACTTAAAGGATTGATGATGTTTCCCGGTATGAAAAGCAAGAGTTGCCTCAGCACTTGAAACTTGCTTATCTAAAGCGTGAATTTGGTTCAAAAAAACATCAATTTTACTGGAAGAATTTCTTACTGAAATTTTGTGTTTCTTCCGTGGACACATGTTTTCTGTAACCACTACCACCTCCGCTGATCAGAGGCAAAATCTACAGCTCCATCCCGGTAGAGTCTACTCACCCAGGCAGTTCGGATTTGTTGCGGGGTCAAACACCACCAAGGCGCTGATGGAGCTCATGAGGACGGCAGAGACTGTCAACCAACCCTACATGATTGCTGTCATGGTGGACATTGCGGGAGCCTTCGACAACGCGCGCTGGGACATCATCCTCAGCCGTCTAGTCGAGCGCAATCTCCCCAGAAGCTCAATCAATGTCGTCCGGAGCTACTTCACGGATCGCCGAGTCATCTTCAAGGCTGAGACCGTCAAAGTGGCAAAGGCGACAACGAGGGGCTGTCCACAGGGGTTATTCTGGCCCGGATGGGTGGAACCTGCTGCTGGATCCGCTCTCAACCTCGATTTGCCGCGAAACTGCCACATTTTCGCGTATGCGGACGACTTTACTGTCCTCATCACTGGAGATGTGGCAGGGAGGTGAGCGAAAGAGGGCAGACGGCCATGGAGGCCATAAACCACGTGGACGGCAGAGAATGGGCTGAAGGTGGCGCCTGAGAAGTGCAAGTGCATCTCGCTAAGGGGCTTCTCGAGGATGGAAGGTGGGAGAAGGATCAACCCGAGTGCGCCGCCGCTCAGGCTTGGAGGACCACGGTTCACATGGCAAGATAACTCCACGCTGCTCGGAGTCACTCTCGACGACTGCGGATTCTACCTGAAGCACGTCGAAGAGAGAATGGCCTCGGGCATCAAGAGCTTTCCCCTGCTCCGTCGGGTATTCTCCAAGACATGGGGTACAAGAGCGGAGGGTCTCCAACTCATCTACCGAGCTGCCGTAATCCCGAGAGCTACCTACGGTGTCGCGCTCTGGGGCCACCATTATACACCAGGAGGAAGAATCGTCGCCCACGTCTCAGGACCTGCCAAAGGTTTCTGCACCATCGCCATTTGTGGAGCCGCTGCCAGCACAAGCCACGTGGCAACCCAGGTCCTGGCGGGAGGGCCCCCCCTGGACATGGTTGCAAGCGAGCTATACGTGCTGGAAATGCTTCGCAAGGGCGAGGACTCTGCTGCTCACCTGGGCGAGGTGATCCAACTGGAAGGCCAAGACATCGGCGAGCTGAAGATGCGCCTGCGGGAGATCACCCTGGACAAGTGGCAGGCTGAATGGGACAGTGCGGACACCGGCCGAACCACCTACGCCTACTTCCCAACATCCGGGAGAGCCTGAAGGTGAATTTCGGGACACAACCGGCGCCTATCACGCACCCTCACCCGTCACTGTAGCATATACGGCGACTATCGATGCCGTATATTGAAGAGGCCGGGCGAGGATGGCAAGTGTGGGGGTCTGTGCGGTGCCTGACACCGTACAAAACCGCATCACTGCCTGTCCCAACCACACCGAAGCCGAAGAAAGCTGCTTATGATCTCCCCGTCGCTTGACCCGCGAGAGATTGCCGCCAGCGAAGATGGAAGGAAGGTCCTGGAGGACTTTGAACTGCGGATAACTGCCCCTAGTCAGGCTGAATTAAGTAGGGTTGACGAAGGCAGTAGACATCCAAAGCGAAGAAGTCCCCAATAGGACATGTGATAAACGTGATGGAACAACCTGTGAAAAATTGTGATATATCACTACCGTCCAAATGTATTTGCCCACCTTTAAAAATATATCGGTAGGTACAAAAAAAAAGATAGACAAAACAAGTGAAAAAACATGTAAAAGGAATATATTTACATAAAACATATCAAAGGTTTACACCTTGGTCTCGTCATGTGGCCCCCATTCTTTTTTATGATTTCCTTGCATATTTGCGGCAGTCGGTCAATCATTTTTTTCCCGCGTTTCAGGGGGAAAATTTGGCTCCACTCTTCCATCAGGAGTCGGTACAGGTCACCTGGGAGGTAGGACATTGCTTTCGAGGTGCCTGTCAGATGGTCCCACAGTAGGTCAATTGGATTGCAGTCTGGACTCTGGGGCGGCCATTCCATCATTTTTTTTGGAAACTTTGTCTTTCCTTCGCACTCAGGAAGTTCTCACACAACTTAGAAGTATGTTTTGTATCATTGTCGTGCTGAAATGTGAACCCATTGCCAAGCAGAGTGGTCCCAGAAGGCACAACATGGTCTTGAAGGATTTTCAGGTACTCTTCTTTTCTCATAATTCCCTCTACTTTCACCCGAGTCCCCCACACCGCTGCCTCCCAAAGCAACCCCAAACCATCACTGACCCTCCTCCATGTTTGACCGAAGAGACTACACAGCCATCCGCCACCCGCTCCCCAGTACGCCTGCGAACAAACACCCCTTCTCCTGGTTCCAAAAATTTCAAATTTTGATTCGTTCACTCAGATTACTTTTCCCACTGTTCAATGGTCCAATCTTTGATTTTCTGAGCCCAGGCTAATCTCTTCTTCTTATTATTGGTTTGAAGTAGGGTTTGGCTACGGCTATCCGTCCATTTAGGCCCGCTTCTGTTAGTCTCCTTTTTAACAGTAGTAGTACTGATCTTCTTGATCCGCTGCAGATTCACCTGTGCAGCGATTTCAAGTGCTGTGAGAAGTCTATTTCGTGTACCGGTTAGTTTTATGATGGAATCTTCTCTTGGAGTGATTACTTTTGGGGCTGTCGGACCGTGCTTTGTTCGCTGTTGTGCCGCAACTCCTCAATTTGTTGATAATGTAATCCACTGTTCGTCGAGAAATCCCTATTTTAACGGCAATCTAGCGATTTGAAACACCAGATTTGTGGAGACCAACCATTATCTCTTTAGTTTCGTCAGAAATTTCCCTCGTTTTCACCCATTCCGGCAGTCAAAGAACGAAAAAAGAGTGTTTTTTTAAATGTCACTAGAAACTGTATTTTAATTGAACTTGGAAGATCGAAATTAGATACAAAATAATAGGGGGACACTTTTTACATGTTTTTAATAAAAATCAAACATCAAAGCAAGGGGAAAAGTTTTTTTAAAAGCAAATTATGTAACAGATTTTGATGAACAATTTTTATTGAAATTAGAGTTGTTCTACTCTTTTGAGAATATCTTTGCTTCTTGGGCCACTTAACCCCAAAGAATATTTTTTACAGGTCCTACAGGTATATTGGGAAAGAGAAATGAAAAAAGGCATATGATAGACCTACGAGACATGGAAAAGAATGAAATGAAATGAAAATCGTGGAGTGGGCAAATACTTTTGGACGGTAGTGTATGTTTTTGTGTGCTCTTTTATATACTTTTCGTCTGAATGTTCAATGTTCAATGTGCGAAATAAGTGATCCAAAGGGACACCCAGAAAGGGAAGCCGAGAATCGACACCCAAACGGGGTCGAACTATCCGGACGCAGAATGCGCCAGGAAAGAGTCTCCAAATTAACCAACCCGTGAGGCAGAATGCCCCCCGTGTTGAAAACGGACGCTAAAATTGAGCCAATTCCACTCCTGAACACTCCAAGTCCAAGCTTATCTTAGGACTGAGCACGCGAAGCTTTAAGGGCTACTAGCCTAGGTGCACCCAGAATGGGGACCTCGCGTGCTTGGAATCAAGTGTTCTCTAAGATACCACCTCCGTTTGATACCGACACAAAAGAATCACAAAGCATACATTTAGCCTCGTTTTCATTTCGACCTTGTTTAAAGCACTGATATTTTAATCGCAATGAGTCAGTAAATTTACATTTTCTCTTGATAGAAGATTTAGAAGATCCTGCAATCTTATCAGAGTTCGACATTATTGTTATTGTTCTTAGAAATGGTATCTAGTTAGGTAAAATGCAATCACTAAAGTAGGTAATCCAAGCACTGAAAAACAATGAGGATTTTTATAAGAACATGGGGATTGAGGAATAAGCACCTAGTATAGTACCTAAAAGAGAAGACATAAACCAACTCTTCCTCATGAATTTGTACACATTCAAACTCACGAATTGCCACACAAAAAAGTACTAGGTACCTACTTCATAATTAAAAAACACCGACTTTAAAAAACCAATGAATTGCAAAACTGAAAAAACTTGTCAAATTTACCATAATTATTAGAGCACCGATCACAAAACTCAAAAACTGATAAATTATCGTACCTAATTGTAAAACAATAACAGGTTATTAGAGCACCGATCACAAAAACTCAAAAACTGATAAATTATCGTACCTAATTGTAAACAATAACAGGTTGTCTAGCACGCGCGTAGAAACTGGAGACTGGACTGACTCAACTGACTGGAGTAGAAGCAAGGTGAGGAGGGGTTGCTACGCATAACGCACACGGGCACACGAAATCACACTTTTGATCCCGATGCGATACGATCTAAATCTAACATTCCCGAAGTAATGTATCACACGGTTCCGGGATCTCCATCTTCGGAGGATAGGTTTTTTAGTGGGTAAAAATCCCACACCCCAGGGAGTGAGGTGGCTGGGTGTCTTTAGAAATTTTCCTAACCTCACAAAAAAAAAAAGGAACGAGAGGAGGGGAAGGGTTTTTCTGCTGTCCACAGGGTGTTTGAAAATCTACTATACTATAGGGTGTTTGAAAAATTACTATATTTTTATATATTTGTGTTAATTGGAAAAATCAGGACATTTTCCATTATTTTCAAAATCAGCAGGACTCAGGACATACATGCAAAAAGCAGAACATGTCCTGCCAAATCAGGACGTCTGGAACCCTACTTGCGAAGCAACATCGTGGCCCATCTTCAACATGGGCTTCATCTATCATGATCACTCCCAATTGTCTTAGCCTCTACAGACCGGACGTACACATATGTGTACATTTTTTTAGAAGTGATAAAAGCCTGAAAATTTTTTTTCATTTTTTTTTTAAATTCTCTTTTAGGTTTCCTATTTATCCCCTATTCTTAGGATATAAAATCAAGATTGAGACATGTTCCACCCCATTACCATTTTTTCCACAGGAGCATTTTTAAAAAATTTATTTTTTGTGTACGTTCGGCCTCTATCACCAGAAAAAACTTGCTTCATACCCAGGGGTGTTTTTTTTTAAGGAATTTTGCTACTTAAGTTTTTTTCAACAAAAATGGACTACAGTTTTGCCATTTCACCTTGTTATGTTTAAATCTGTGCAATTACAAGCACAAAATTATCTCAGTGGTGTGAATATGGCAACATTTATTCTTTTGGGAGACCCAATTACCTCTGTGGTCCATTTTTATTTGAATCAAACTATGCTCAAGAATTTAGATAGAAGAACAACATATTTGAATATCATTGGGGGATAAAATTTTGTAGGTGTATTAATAATAAAAAGGCACAAAAAAAGAGGATATTTTTTTGTAGGTTTTACCTATTTAAAAAAAATAACATACCTAAAAAGGCAGAAAAAAGCACTTGCTAAAATAAAATTGTAATCTTGAAAAAGATACATTTTAATAAGGAAAATGAGTATTCAATTGTGAATTAGTTTTATTTATTTTTTAAGAAACTTTGTGAGATTGTGAGACTCAAACCTTTTGAAATTCAAAGAAACAGTTACTCTTAGATGTGCAGCACAAAAATAATCTTGCACAAAGAACAAGCAATCCTAATTCTACTATTACAGGTTAGATTCCTACATCTTTGTGAAAATTTCAGATCTAGTGCAATGGGGAGATGATTTCCTCTCTGCCTGAATGACCTTGATGGAACACTGCTGTTTGGAGAGAATCTGAATTCTTCTACACTCTCTATTGGGGATGGAGGCTCATAGTCTGAGTCTCCATCTCCATCAGAAATAGACATTATTTGGTTGTGACTCCTTTTATCAACTCCTCTGCCAGGGTAAATCTAAAATGCATAAAAATCTTGAATACTTTTGCTCTGTAACCCAAATTGATTTGTCCCATCGGTACTGTATCCAGCTGTTTGATGCTGCAAGGTCAGTGAAATGAAGGATGCAGCGAAGCGTCCATATATTTGTTCTGTATTTCATGCGGTACAGGGCAATCATTCTATCGGCAAGGTCAACGCCCCCCATATTCATGTTGTATTTAGCAATACATGTAGGCCTGGGAACATTGATCCTTCTTCCTTCTAATTTTGACCATCTGCTACATTCATCTCCTGGGTGCTTCCATTTTCACTTGACAGCATTACTATGGGTGCACTATCCATCCATTGGGTACAAACAATTTTTCTGTATCTCTGACATATTGCTTTGATGTCCCCCGTGGGTCTTTTGACCGTTTCCAAGTTGGGGTTTTAAAGTTTTAGGAATCTGATTCTTCATAACTGTTCCAGTTGAAAATTTTTTTTTTTCAGTCAATAATAAATGAACTAACTTGTGGGTAGTAAACCACCGATCAAAATAAAGGCAAGACTTAGGTGGAACAGTATGTGACAGTTTCCATACAGCTGATTCACCAATGGACAGTTGGTAATCACAATCAGTTTCCAGAAAGTTCCCTTACCCTGGTATACAACAAAATCCAGCACCAAACCATGGTTGTCAGCCAACACAAAGTTTTTAAGTCCAATTGGATTTGCTTACCTTTGACAAATTGAATCATATGACACCGTCCCTGAAATGGGATCATCTGTTCATCGACAGAGAGCCTATTTTCTCTTGGTAACATTAGGCACCCATTTCTAACCTTTTCAAGGAAGGGGCGGACCTTCCACAAAGCATCACTTTTTTTTGTGGTACTGTCGGCACCAAGATCATCAACAATTTTCAAGAATCTGCGAATCTGAAAGAATCGATCTCGTGACATTTGTCTGCAACTGTTGCCAATCGTGTAGCCTTTTCCCAGAACATCCTCAATCTTGGGTAGCCTATTGTAGACATATAGATACAAATGCCTAAAAATTCTTGATTTCATTTTGAGTCACTAGAATTGACTTGCCTGTTACTTGTACACTTTTCAGGTTGTATGAAAGGCAATCTTTTCAAAAACATCTTTATCAATGTACTGGCCAAAGTTTTTGGTAATATCCCAATTTTGCCTGCTTCTTTCTTTGTGATAGTTTGAGTTGGGCTGTGGATCTTCCAGTACTTGATTACAACTGTTTTTAAATCTCAAGCCTGAACTAAAATTCATTGTATTTACCCATTTCTGACGTGTAACATTGTGGTTTGAAGTAGCACCAGGGAAACAATTTCAATTTCACTGGGAGAATCAACATCTTCAGATTCATTAGCAGCACGATTTGACTGTTCAGTCTGATTTTGTACAGCCCATTCATAGAATTCTTCTTCATCAGCCTGGCGTTCTTGTAAACTTGATCCATGATTTCTGAGCTCCTTTTCTCTTCCTCCTTGTTCATCCCCATCATCACCATCATCATCCCAATCAGAGACATTACCATCCTCAAATGAGAGACAATATCTCCATCCGCTGTTAAACACTTGAAATTGGACATGATCTGAAACAAAAGATTAATGAAATAAATTAAAATCTGTCCTTTTCTCAGCATAATCCTTGTGTAAAAAAAACACTGAACTTACAACTTATACAAGCCGAGTGTACACATAGAATAACATTTTTCAAATGCATTTTCTGATATCATTTTTCTTTCTGATTGATACAAAACACATTTTAAATTGTTTTTCCAGAGTCTAAACTTTATTTTGAATAGTGAACTTTCAACTTACCTGCTTTCGATTAATAAATTTCTTGGAAAAACCAAACTGCTTGCTCTCCCTGGACACCTTCGAAATAAAATGAAAATTTGAAAATCAATATGTAAACAAAAACATTCAAACTACCCATCACTCACTCTAGCGTAAACTTCTTGCACTGCTCAGAATTCATCTGGCGCGAAGTCTTTTACACACGATGCTGGAATTTGAATTTTGTAGCGGGAGTAAAATGTACACAAATGTGTACGCTCGGCGTTTATCGATACAATTCAAAAAAAGTGTCTCGGTCTGTAGAGTCAACGACTACCAGTCACTAACATATTCAACGCGGTCCTATGAGCGGCAATCTGTAATCTGGCATGGTCATCTTTATTCTTGCTATTCTTATCATGACTCTTTTCATCATAATAGATATACAGTATGTTTCAGAAAAGGTGGCTGTAGGGAGCTGTGAACCACTCTATATTTCTACAAATATCTGGCCTGAATATTTATACCCTTTTGGAAGTTTTGAAATTGATTGAGTCAGTCTAGTTTTCTTGTAGAAGATTCTCAAATAAATATGTTTCCTCTTCATAGTTTTGTGTTCTTTATTTGAAAACTTTACATGGTGTCAGGTGTGGGGTCATGGAATATCGAATTCCTAAACGTTTTTGAACTTTTGAACTATGGTGAGAATGTGCATAAAAGATGGGAGTGCTACATTAAGCAATTTAAGAGATATTTGGTGGCTTCTGATAACAAAGATCGAGATGAAGAATCAAAGATAGCAATACTATTAAACATAGCTGGAGAAGAAGTTGAGTATATCTATGATGTACTCAAGATTGATGAAAAATGTAAAACCTTTGATGAGGTACTGAGTGAAATTTCTTCATACTTCAAACCCATGAAGAATGTCATTTTTGAGAGATATTTGTTTTTAACTCATGAAATGAAAATGGAACATAACATAGAAGATTTTGTTTTGGAATTGAGAAAACTGTCAGAAACATGTGAATACGCTGAGCAAGAAAACATGATTCGTGATAAGTTAGTAATGAGCGTAAAGGATGATAACCTGAGAAAATTGTTTTTGAAACAACAAAATCTAACTTTAACAAGTGCATTGGAAATTACAAAAAGATTTATTGCTACAGAAACAAATGCCGATAAAATGTCACTGAAACCTTGCAGTTCAATTATTAAAAATAGAGCAATGCAGAAGTTGACTATGTGAAAAAATCTTATCAGTCTAACAGTGCAAAAGGGAAGAGCACTGAGTGTAATTTTTGTGGTTATTCCTTTCATAAAAATAACATGTGTCCTGCCAAAGGAAAAACTTGTAACTTTTGCAAGAAAAGTAATCATTTTGAAAGCAAGTGTTTGATGAAACTTAAAAACGGAAACTCGAGAAACATAAAAGTTCATGAATTTGAAGAACGGGAAATTTGCATGGAAACATTATCGGTTGTGGATAAAGTGAATTCAACTGAGCCTTCTAAGTTGACTGAGTGGATTGAAGAAATTGATTTTGAGGGAAAGAAAATTGCATGTAAACTTGACACAGGCGCTCAATGTAATGCTATGCCTATGAAGATATTGTGTCAATTGCTAGAAGAAATGAAAATGATGTACAGAAAGAACTGAAACCGTCCTCAATGAAATTAAATAACATATAATAATTCAATTATCAATCCATGTGGAATTATTTTCTTGAGAGGTAAAATAAATAGTGAATACTATATTTTCAAATTTGTGGTGGTAAATTTAGAGACTCGACCAATTCTTGGATTAAATTCGTGTTTCAAACTTGGGTTGATTAAAAGAGTAATGACAGTGGACGTCATGTTTAAATCAATAGATCAAGTCATACAAAATTATGGCAAAGTGTTTGAAGGAATTGGAAAATTTCCTGGAGAACCATATGACATCAAAGTGAAAGAAAATGCAGTACCTGTGAGTTATCCACCACGAAGAGTGGCTAAATCTATAATGCCGCGATTGAAAGAAGCGCTCGACAAACTAGAAACTGAAAAGATAATTTCAAAAGTTACAGAGCCAAATGAATGGTGCCACAATATTGTAGTGCGGGAAAAACCCAACAAAGAATTGAGAATTTGTCTTGACCCTCGTGACTTGAATTTAAATGTGGTCAAGGATAGTTATTATATTCCAAATCAAGATGATATACTCTCAAACCTCAGTGGTTGTAAAATATTTTCGGTGTTAGATTTAACAAGTGCTTTCCATCAGATACCCTTGAGTGAGAATTCTTCAGATTTATGCTGTTTCTCAACACCGTTGGCAGATACAAATATTTAAGATGTCCGTTTGGAATTTCCACTATGTCAGAACTTGTCAGAGGAAAAATCAAGAATTATTTGGTGACATAAATGGAGTTTATATCTATATTGATGATTTGTACATTGCTGCCAAAGATGAAATTTCACATGAATAAATTTTGAAGCAAGTTTTAGACAGAGCACTAACTGCTGGTGTCACAATGAACAAGAAAAAAAATCAATTTAAAAGCAACAAGTAAAGATTCTTGGTTTTGTCGTGAACAAAGATGGTATTCAAATTGATAAAGAGAGAACAGAAGCAATTGATAAAATAAAACAACCACAAAATAAGAAAGAAATAATGCAATTTCTTGGAATTGTGCAATATTTTTCCAAATTTATACCAAATGTGAGTAATATTTCTTCTCCACTTAGAGAGCTCACAAGAAAGATACAGTTTGGACATGGCGTAATGAACATGAATTCGCTTTTTCTCAGCTAAAAAAATGTTTGATGACCTCTCCAGTGTTGGCTCATTATGATGACAAGAAAGAAATAATTATTCAAACTGATGCTTCCTCTTATGCACTTGGTTGTTGTTTAATGCAAGAGGGCAAAGTTGTTGCTTATGCATCACGCTCGTTGACTCCCACAGAACAGAAATATGCACAAGTAGAAAAAGAGATGCTTGGAATTTTATTTGCATGTAAAAAGTTTCACTATTACATATATGGAAATAAAGTGACTATACTAACAGATCACAAACCTCTCATCACAATAGTGCATAAAGAAATTCAGAAAGTGTCTCCTAGACTTCAAAGAATGCTCTTGAAATTATTTAGATATGAGCTGTGCATTGAGTATCTACCAGGCTCTCAAATGGTAGTTGCTGATATTTTGAGTCGCAATGTTTTAAATAGTACTTGTGATGAAAATTCCGGATTAGACTTATGTATTCATGATATTAAATTACATCACACAGTAAATGATACAAAATTGAAAATGGTCCAAGAATTGTCAGAAGAAGATCCTGAGATTAAAAGAATAATTAATTTTGTGGTGAACTCTAACTGGCCCTGCAATATGAAACAAGAAAGTCATGAAATAAAAAATTTCTATAAAGTGAGAGAAGAACTGTCAGTGATAGATGGAATTTTATTTAAAAGTAACAAAATTGTAATACCAAGAAAAATGCGTCAACATGTAATAGAAACAATACATGAGACACATTTGGGTATGAACAAAATGAAAATGAAAGCACGTGAACTGGTATATTGGCCGCATATAAATAGCGACATTGAAAAATTTGTGCAGAGATGTGATACATGTGATAAATATGCAAATGATAACCCAAAACTTCCTATGTTATCTCAAGAAATACCAGATAGACCTTGGGAGAAAATTGCAGCTGATATAATGGAATGCAAAGATAGTGAATACTTGGTAGTGTATGACTATTTTTCAAAATGGATTGAAGTATTGAAGTTAAGAAGCAAAACATCAAGGGAGCTAATCAAGAAATTTGTATTTATTTTCTCATATCATGGAGCACCTGATGTAATTGTATCTGACAATATGCCATTTGCAAGTTCAGAATTTAAACAGTTTTTCAACGAGTGGAATATAAAATCGATAACATCAAGTCCTAGATATCCTAGAGGAAATGCAGTTGCTGAGCGGGCAGTTGGAATAGCCAAACAAATGTTGAACAAGAATGAAGATAATCTTGATTTAGCTTTATTACAATATAGAAATTCTCCAAATGTATCCCTTGGTTTATCACCCGCTAAATTATTAATGAGTCGTAATTTTAAAGAAAAACTTCCAATTCAATCCAACCAATTGGGTCCAAAATTAAATGACCCTGTGAAAATTAAAGAAAGTTTGAAGCAAGTCCAGAAAACTAACAAGATGTACTATGATAAAAATACAAGGCAACAATCAAATTGTGAAGAAAATCAAAATGTACTGTTTAAAATAAATCCAGAGAAACCATGGGAAAAAGGTATCATAAAAGGAATTCATCCAGACACTCCACGCTCCTTTCAAATTGAGCATGAACAAACAGGAAGAACATTTAGAAGAAACCGACAGCATATCCATCCAATCCCAGACAGAAGTGATCACAGTCAGCCTGAAAAAAGTGAAGAAATATATCTAGATGCCAGAATGAATGTATCTCAGCCAGACTTGGAAACTGATGTACAGGAAGACAACTTTAAAAGAAATCTTCGTGATAGAAACAAGCTGAGACCTCCAGCTCGTTATCAAGATTGACAGGGGAGGATGTAGGGAGCTGTGAACCACTCTATATTTCTACAAATATCTGGCCTGAATATTTATACCCTTTTGGAAGTTTTGAATTGATTGAGTCAGTCTAGTTTTCTTGTAGAAGATTCTCAAATAAATATGTTTCCTCTTCATAGTTTTGTGTTCTTTATTTGAAAACTTTACAGTGGCCACCCCCTCGTAACTTTTGAACGCAACGGAATTTTTCAATTCTGTAAAGTCCTAAGTATAGGAAGTGCCCTATGGCCCATCCTGTGGTCATATTTATTTTTGGCCCCGGTCGGCCCTTTAGGCTTTTAGGCCAATTTTTTTCAATTTTCTCGCGAATTTTAAATGGAATGCTATATTTTTATTCCTGTTAATTAAAGTCCAAGTTAGGTTGAGTATAATGAGCTTTTAAAATTTTCAAAAACCTTATCAGGGGCGGAGCTAGTAGGGTGCAAGTTTCAAAACTGTTACACGCTGTATTTCAGCGTTAGTTAGATTTTTTAGTACTTTTTTTATTTTCATAGGTTCAAAATATTGTTTTACACCACATGAAATCAAAAAAATATTGTTGTTAACATCTAATCAGGGTCATAGTAAGGTTTTTGTAAAAGTACTTTTTTTCTCACGTCAATTTTTCCGTAAATTAATGGTGTTCTCGAAATTGGCATTTTTATAGGTGAAAGTCTGCAGTGACATATGTTTTTTATGCTTGAAATCGAAAGAAAACTTAACGAAGAAGCGATTAAGATCATAAAAAAAGCCATTTAACCTGCTAGTTTTTTCACGACAGTGTCCGGTAAAGTGGGTGAATTTCGTATTGGATTTTTTTGTTGATGAAACACAATTGGCATAGAAAATAAATAATACCTAATAAGGGAATAATACTTCAATAAACATAACAAAATGCGAAATTAAATGAAAATTATTTCCTCTAAATCAGTGCCGGATATTTTTTTTTTTTTTTCTCTCTCTCTCTTTTTTCACTTTTCAAAGTTCAAGTTGTATCAAAAATGATTATCGGATAATTCTGCTTTTAAAGTCGGCCTAGGGGTCCCCTCTTGAAACAATTTTAGTTGGTAAGTTGGTAAAATCTGTAGAAAACACATTCTCAATCTTTCTGGAGTCAGTCCGATGGCGCTTTGAATGCAATGATTCTTGTAGGATCACCGAAGTTAAGCAACGTCCAGCGAGGTGAAGACTTCGTGATGCTGGCATTTATCTCACCCAGCCTGGGTTAGGCCGGAATGATACAACTTGATCTTTGAAAAGTGAAAAAGAGAGAGAGAGAGAGAGAAAAAAAAATATCCGGCACTGATTTAGAGGAAATAATTTTCATTTAATTTCGCATTTAGTTATGTTTATTGAAGTATTATTCCCTTATTAGGTATTATTTATTTTCTATGCCAATTGTGTTTCATCAACAAAAAAAAATCCAATACGAAATTCACCCACTTTACCGGACACTGTCGTGAAAAAACTAGCAGGTTAAATGGCTTTTTTTATGATCTTAATCGCTTCTGCGTTAAGTTATCTTTCGATTCCAAGCATAAAAAACATATGTCACTGCAGACTTTCACCTATAAAAATGCCAATTTCGAGAACACCATTAATTTACGGAAAAATTGACGTGAGAAAAAAGTACTTTTACAAAAACCTTACTATGACCCTGATTAGATGTTAACAAGAATATTTTTTTGATTTCATATGGTGTAAAACAATATTTTGAACCTATGAAAATAAAAAAAGTACTAAAAAATCTAACTAACGCTGAAATACAGCGTGTAACAGTTTTGAAACTTGCACCCTACTAGCTCCGCCCCTGATAAGGTTTTTAAAAATTTAAAAAGCTCAATATACTCAACCTAACGTGGACTTTAATTAACAGGAATAAAAAATATAGCATTCCATTTAAAATTCGCGAGAAAATTGAAAAAATATGGCCTAAAAGCCGGAAGGGCCGACCGGGGCCAAAAATAAATATGACCACAGGATGGGCCATAGGGCACTTCCTATACTTAGGACTTTACAGAATTGAAAAATTCCGTCGCGTTCAAAAGTTACGAGGGGGTGGCCACCTTTTCTGAAACATACTGTATAATAGAGATACTCTCCAGCGCAACTACAACCATTCTTGTTGCAGCCATAGTAATGCTGCAATGGTGGTCCACTACGTGTCTCTTCTCGTATTGAGAGATATGACTCCAACTTCTCTTGTTTGTCTTTCCTTCTACCAATGAAGTCATAGTCGAAATAGACCTCTAGGTGGTTTGTCGCATTCCAACCATCTTTTGAACTGTTTGAAATTAAATGGTGGTACCTAAGGGGTTGATTGTATACTCTGTTTAGTGGTTTCAATTTGGAAGTCGTTGACCAAAATGTTCGGGGCCTCATTGAGGTCTTTAGGATTTTTTGTACGAATTAAAGATCCTAACGGGTCTTTAAGTCCTCGTAATAGTGTACGGAGTGCCAGATCTGAAGTAAATTTCTTGAGGTGTTCACTACATCTAGATTGTGGTTAGTGATGTATGACGTTTGTACGTTTAGTATTTTTTAAATTTTGTTGAAAAAAACAATAACTGAATCATTGATTTGTTTCATTGCTCACATTTCTATGACGAGTGTGTGCACTACCCTTTTGTCAGAATACGTGTTTACTAAGGCTTGTTTTAAGTCGTTCCATGAATTGAGTATGCAAGAGGTGATGTTTTTCTGAGCATCGCCCTTGACTTTGGACAAAATTAAGTCCATTAAATAGTCATTTTGGAAATCAGTTGGGTCTGTGTTATTGTAAAATTTTATTACAAGTAAATTTGTAATAAAATTTAATAAAAAAGATTTATAAGAAACTTATCCGATATTAAATCGGAATTGTATGATTTGATAATAAACAACACTGGAAGAAACTTGAGGAAAATAATAATCACAAATGGAATAAATTAAATCAAAAGGAAATGGTTTATTAATAATTTAAAATGAAATAATTTAAAATCGTCTATAAGATGCAAGGAAAAAAAAAAAAAAAGGAGGGAGTTCAACTTCCTTGATAATAGTTAAACACTTGTGTCAAATTGCTCAGCTAATGCATGAAAAGCATCCTTCTTCTTCATGGTATTTTTATAATCCTTACAATCGGTTTTGTACAAACACTCATGCTCTTCATAAGCTCTCACTAGGTCCAAACATTTTTTTGGGCCAATCATCCATTTCAAAAGAGGAAATGACTAATAATCACGAAAAAAAACAAAACTTGGCAATAAGAAATTACTAATAATCACGTAAACAGAAGCAAGGGTAAACACTGAACTGAAAGAAATAAATCGTGAAGTGGGGAGGGTAGGTGCAGAGAGGAGGAAAAATAGCCAACTAACATTTTTTCCTCTGATATTAACCGACAAGTTTTGGAACATCAGATTTTGTTAGCGAACATTAGGTCTAATAACTCTAATAACATAATTTGTTATTAGAAAATGTTTTTACGACTTTTTTGAAAGAACATTGTTAGCTAACAATGTTCGCTTAGTGTGGTGGACCCGGCATAACAGTGTTGATTTCGTTATAAAACATTAAAAGAAGTGATTTTAATTCGTTGTCTCTAATCAATAACAGTTTTAATAGTGCTAGAAGTCATTTGTCAACATATTAGTGTAATTACTTGGTTATTACTAACTGTGAAATATTTATGGCCACGAGGGACAAGTCAGTCATATCATAACCTCAACAGCCAATAATTTTTTTTTTGTGGGAACTTGCGAACTGAAGTCCTATGAATACACCCTCGAGGGGAAGTGAAACATCTTATTGCTATTGACAACTTCACAAACTAACTTCATATTTTTTTTCAATTCTCACTCTGTATTTGTTGAAACGGAGTAGAAGTACTCCGTTTCAACAAATACAGAGTGAGAATTGAAAAAGTCCAGCGGAAGGTCATGCTCAAACAATGCAACTGTTGCACTCCAAGTGATATCTGGTACTCCACCAATAGAATTAATGGCAGAAGAACGCGTAGAGCTATACAAAGCCAGAAAATCCAATGAAAATATGAGCGAATTCAAAGAAACCCTCAGTGAATCCCTAACAAGAAAATGGCAAGAAAAGTGGAACAACGAAAGACACAAGGGCCAATGGACCAAAAAACTTATCCAGAATATCAACCCCTGGATAACCAGAAAGCATGGACAAGTCACCTATGAACTCTGTCAATTCCTGACAGGACATGGCAACTTTGAAGAGTACCTTCATAAGATGAGAATCAGCGAAGATCACCGATGCAGATACTGCGGGGAACCAGACAACGCAAACCATATGGCTTTCCATTGTACAAGATGGAATCTACAAAGGATGAAATGCTGGGCAGAACTGGGAGCCACCCAAATACCAACCACACTAATCGAAACAATGATTAGTAACCCAAAGAGCTGGGATGCAGTTTCCAACTTCATCACAGAAATGTCAAGGAGAAAAAACGAAGATATCCAGAGAGCAAGATGGCAATCCGACCAACTAGCCGGGCAAGGCAACCAGCCACAACCCACATGAAGAGATAATGGATCTCAGGAATTGAATAATATAAACCTGTAAATAACTTCATTAGAATATGTTCCCACCAATAGATCAATTAATAATCAGTTATTACCATGTCCTTTTTCTATTATAAATAATATAAAACTGTAATAATAATTTACTGAGAATACACATATATATTATTATATATAATATATCTGTACATAACTTGCAAGGTGGAAATGCCATTTTTGGGACATGTGTCATAGGCAATTAATGGACCCAGTTGGTCTTACTTATGTACTTACAAGAGTACATCAAAGTATAAGAAACAACTGTGTTTCGCCTGTCGAGGTTTGGCCTCCTCGGCATTCCAAGATCCTCTCTCCCCTCTCTTCCACTGGAAGGTAGACGGATGTGAGGAACTAACGCACATGTCTCTGAAGAAAGAGGGGTACAAAAAAAAAAAAAAAAAAAAAAAACAAGCTATAAACTAGGAAAATACCTGTATAAATCTGCCAACTATATATTCTAGATAGGTAAAAATAAGTATTAGTAAGTTATCACTTGTAGGTTATACCCTAAGAATTTTAAAAGTACTTATGAAAAAAAAAAAAAAAAAACAAAAAAGAAAAAAAAAAAAAAAACAAAGAAAAAAAACGAAAAAAAAGAGATTGAAAAAAAAACCATGCTATTGTGTACTTTAGATTATCATGTTTTCTCTTATGCTTTCCAGATCTGAGGGGGACGAGGCGTGGGCCTCTTCGGAGACCTTCACCTCTTTCTCCTCCCCACAGCTCTTTATTTTCAGCTACTGGATCACCTCTCTTGATGGCTGCTTGTGGTGACCATCACTAGAGGTGGCCCGCCCTTAGTTTATTTTAAAAAAATAAAAGTGATAAAATCAGTGTGTACAGTAAAGTGTTTTAAGTCATTTTTTCTAATAAAAGGAAAAAAAAAAAAATCAAGTTTACAAAAAGGAATTAACTCCAAATCCAAGGCCGCCTCTCTTGTAGCGCTTGCAGCGACCATCATTAGAGGCGGCTCCCCTTTTCAAACCCTCAAGTTTCAAAAAGAAAACTCCTCAAGTCAATTTGACTCTACCCACCGTAAAAATAATCTAAAAAAAAAAAATATCAACTCTTTGCGATTGTTATTATTATTGTTATTTTATTATTCTGGTAATACCAATAAGGTGATTGAGTTAAGGCAGTGACTAAATATACTACTGAGAATAAAAACATAATACAAAAATAATCACAATCTCCATTACTAATATAATGAAACGACAGAACACCAACTGAAATACCCACAAGCTAGAGTTCAATCTGTAGTAAAAAGAAAGGGAAAAAACACATACTTATAAGAATAAATTAAAAAATAATGATGGTAGTACCAGTGATAATAGTATTAAATTAAAATTAAATATTTTGTCTGACACAACTTTTCTTCTGATCTCCCCCGTCCCCGACCGAGATCATCTCGTGTTGAGACGGGACCTGTTTACAGACCCAGAAGTGTACCACCACGCAGACAACATCCATAGAAATACCTCACAACCTATATGATTGCCACGCATATATGAGAAGTATTTTTTTTGGTGGATAGTATTAACTATTTGTGTGGATTATTGGTGAAGGGCTGTATTTGTTTATTTGTATGTCTGGCTTATACTATATTTTATAGTGGCGCTAATAATAATAAAAAAAGAAGGAAAATAGAAAAAGAGGGGGAAAAAAAAAAAAAAAAAAAAAAAAAAAAAAGAAAAAAAAGGAAAGTAGAAAATAAAATAAAGAAATACAGTAATAACAAAATATAAGAGCGTCTAGCTCACAAGGGGCCCCGAAGTAATGAGAAATCGGTTCCGGGGCAAAATTGAAACAAACGATTCTCTGGGGGGTTTTTTAGAGGGTAGAAAACCCTTTCACGGGCTCCTAAATTCTCAAACCACGCCTGTGTTTGATCACGCAAATTTTTCCCTCCATAAAAAAAAAAAAAAAAAAAACTAACTTCATATTGTTTTGAATTTTTATAAACCGGGAATTTTTGAAAAAGTAAATTGTCAACTTTGTAACGAAATAATTTTTTTTCCCTTTCTGAGTTTAATTTAAACAATTATATTAATTTTGATGTTTAATGAATCATAATAAACATGGCAAATTTGCTGCCAAAATTTAGATATAATTCGCTTTCCATAAGAGAGGATCTAAGCAATTTCAGAAGACAGTTTAACAATTATTTGGTGATAGTAAAAGCCAAAGAGGACGATGTAAAGAAGGCGTATCTGGAACTCTCACTGGCAGAGGAACCAGAATGTCTATCACAGATAACAGTAAGATTTCGCAAAGTTATCGGGACCCGATAACCTATCCCCATAACGATAAAGTCTCGAATTTGCGTCTCTGCGCATGACAAAAATTATCGGAGTTTGGTTATGGTTATCGGGATCCCCATAATTCGAGTGGATTATGGGGTTCTCTCTTCGTAAACGATAAAGAAATTTTTGACTCAAAATACCGCGTGATTTCAAAAAATATATAAATATAGGTAATACTAAACCTCCGTACTCAGTTTTTTACATACAGTAGAATTAATTTTTACATTTTAATTCTGATAAATTTAAGATTTTTTTGGCAAGTAGGTATTATTTTTTCTCTTTTATCTGCATTTTTTTTTTTTTTTCGGTGTTAACAGTTTTTTAACAGAAGCACTTTTTTCTGAATAAGATAGGTGAAATAAATGATGATGAATTGGACTTTGCCATAATGGATCATTTGGAAGATGCACAGTTAGGGTGGTTTTAAAAAATCAATGTCAGAATGTTTTATCTACCAACCCTACAAAGTGTGCAGTCTATCCAGATATTAAAATAAATTGCCGCTAGGCGCTCAATGTTTGGAAAAATCGCGATTTTTAGCTGGTGAGCGAGGCTTCGCTCACCAGCCAAAACCCATGGCTAATACGAGCCGTAACTCCGGAACGGCTCAGTATTTTGTCTTTAAGTTTATCTCAAATGAAAGCTTACATTGTTTTGACTATTTTATATTCTGGACACTTTTAAACTTCTTTTCTAAAAATAATTATGGTCAAAAACTTTTACTCTTTAGAAACTTTTAGTCCGAGCGAGCAAAATGGCACCTTTTCCCTCAAAAACGAGAGTAGGTATCATTTGTATATAATGCAACCCATGGCTAATACATGCCATTCTATTCTAACTGTTATTAAATGTTTTTGACCATAATTATTTTTAGAAAAGAAGTTTTATTTTTCTTTTAAGACTCTGGGGGCTGAGACTCCTAACAGGTAGACATGTAATGTAAATGGACATTTTCACTTCTCAAGATAGCGAAGAACTTCCTGGACCTTCTGGTTGCAAAAAAAATGCGAGGCACCAGGGAATTTCTAACCATGAAGCTATCTCTGATTTTGGATCGGTGTGGGATGACTGACAGAAATGCCACTCGAGTATTAGAAGCAACAATGGAAGCGTTTGGACATAATCCTGACGATTCCTAGGGTATATTGCAAAGCGTGGTTTAATGCCCCTAAGGCCCAGCTGGCACCTATGCAAGACTTCAAAATGTTGCAGAGTCTCTTAAGGTGTAATTCCGATCCTAGCGACCGCGACCATTTTGCTGCTTAAAGTCGCTCCTACCAGTCGCGCGACCCGGTCGCGTGCTTTGGTAAGTACTAGAGTACGAGACTATTAATGAAGAAATAGCAGACAGAAGTTTGACCAAATTTTCAAACCACCTCTGCAATTTAAATGCAGAGACGGTTGGCCTGGCCTTCTTTGACGCCACGATTCCTGACGAAGAAAAATCCAGAATGGCAGAGAATATACGCGCACTCTCAGAGACAGAGAGTTCAGAGAATTCTAGGATCATAAATCCTAAACTGCAAAAACGTCAGCTGAAGGAGCTGGTTCAGGAAAGGCTCTCTGTTTTAATAAGCAAGGAGATACTGCATTTCTTTGAGCGTCTTCAAATCAACCCCGCTTTCCTTAAAGAACCCTCCATCAGCTGGCTAGATAATAATAATTACAGAGAAGGTTTGGCAATAGTAAAATAATTAAAAGACACACACAACACACAGACACCAGACAAACACACACACCACACACTTTCTAGGACTCTCTTTTTCCCCCGCGGCTGGCGCCCCAGTTAGAATATAATAAAATCCTTTCGTATTGCCCATCTACAATATAAAATCAATACCAGTGCTGAGAAATCGAGATGAATGAGTGATTGACTGTTAACTTTGGCATTTATATATAGGTATAGATTTAAAGCAGAACATAGTTACCTACAAAAGTCGAAAAGAGAATGAATTGAAAATGTAGATTTCAAAAATATTTGCTTTGTTTGGATGAAAAGCTTTCTTAGAATATCCGGTAGAGGCGCTAGAGTTTTCGTTATCGGGTATCGTGATGATGCGAAATGTAAAAAAATCTTCTTCCTACGAGACACGAAACCGATAAACATATCGTTATGGAGATTGATTATCGGGACCCGATAAGTAAATGCGAAATGTCTCTAACAATTCAAGGAAGTGACAGTATTGATGACATATTTAAAAAATTGGAAAAAGCTCTCCTTCCACAGGAAAATATAATCTTGAATCAATTTAAATTCTTTCAAAGGAAACAAGAGCTGGGTGAAAACTTTGACACATTTGTCAAAGAGCTTAATAGATTGGTCAAGTCATGTCAATCCAAAGACCAGGAAAGTAATATTCTTAGAGTTCGAATTGTTTTGGGCTTAAGAGACGCTCGTACACAAGAAAGATTGTTAAGATCACCAGACTTAAGTCTGCAAGAAATAATTAATTTCTCGTTTCCAACAGCTCCTGAAAACTCTGCTGCCGATTTTTCTAAAATAATTTAAAATATTTTCCAAATTTCTTTCGTTATATAACATGGTTAAGACAAGGAATGCAGTAAAAGAAGAGTCAAGTGAAAACGAGAATGAACTGGAAGAAATGAGTGTGAAAGAAATATTAAAAAATATTTACAAAAAAATGACCTCTTATGATGTAATTATTATAGAAATGAAAGAATTGAAAGAAATGGTTATTGAAAACAGAAAAGAGATTGATACATTGAAAAAGAAGCTTGATGAGAAAGAACTAGAGAACAAAATATTGAAAAAAAGTGTCGAAGTACAAGATGAAAATATTGGGGAACTAAACCAAAGGTCGAGAATGTCAAACATCGTTATAAATGGAATAAAAGAAAATCAAAAGGAAAACATAAAAGAAATAGTGGAAAATCTTGGAAAGAAATTGGAATTTTGAACCCTGAGGATCATATACAAGTAGCTCATAGAGTTCCATCAAAAACAAGTCCTAAACCAATTGTCGTGAGACTACTCAATACAAAAACATGTGACATCTGGTTGAAGGCCGGCAAAGAAAACAAATTATTTGATAAAAATAAATATATAAATGAACATCTAACGACCAAGAACTACACACTACTGAGAAATACCATAGCTTGGGCGAAGACAAACCACTACAAGTTTGTCTGGACTCAGGATTGCCGGGTACTTATGAGGAAAGATGAAAACTCGCGAATCAGAAGTGTGAAGACAATGAAGGACCTGTCTGTAGGGAACTCTGTAATATAGTTTTCGGCCAATACTATTTTTGTGGACTGATGCAGATTTCCCTCAGTCCTAATTCTGCTTTTCAATAAAGTGATTTCTCTCTCGTTTATAAAAGCATAGTATTTACTTTCATAGACCTTTACATGGTGTCAGGTGTATTTAAGTTATATTTTGAACAGTGTTTAAAATGGAACATAGAATTCCAAAAGAATTTCCAGTGTTGAATTATACAGAAAATGTCCATAAAAGATGGGATGATTATAAGAAGCAATTCAAAAGGTTTCTGTTGGCGTCTGACAATGATGAAAGAAGTGAGGAGGCTAAGATAGCTCTATTGCTGAATATTGCAGGAGAAGATGTTGAAAAAATATATGACACTTTGGATTTGGAAACAAAATGTAAAAAATATAATGAAGTCACAGAAGCTATATCAAATCATTTCAAACCATTGAAGAACATTATATTTGAAAGGTATGTGTTTCTTACTCATAAAATTAAAGAGAATCAGAGCATAGAAGATTTTGTGTTGGAATTAAGAAGGTTGGCAGAATCTTGTGAATTTCTAGAAAAAGAGAATATGATTCGAGATAAATTAGTCATGAGTGTTAATGATGATAAACTGAAAAGATTATATTTAAAAGAACAAAATCTTACATTGCAAAGTGCTCTAGAAATCACGAAAAGGTTTATAACTACTAATAAAAATGTTCAGGAAATGTGTGGTCAGTCAAGTCCTTTGAGTAAAGACAATAACCAAAACCTAATTGAATCAGAAATAGATTATGTTAAAAAATATAATAAAGTGGAAAATAAAATCAGAACTCACACTAAAAGTTTTGAATGTTATCAATGTGGATTTGATCATTTAAGAAATGAAGTATGTCCGGCACAAGGTAAAATATGCAATTTTTGTAAGAAGCCTAATCATTTTGAAAGGAAATGTAGAATAAAACAACATGGTTATTTTAATAAAAATGTGAAAAGAATACAAGCATTAGAAAATGTTGATACTAATGCCAGTAATGATACTGAAATGTATTTAAAAATGGAATCAATGTTAAGCATGGATTCTATTGATGGTCCAATGTCTAACCGTGAATGGACAGAAGAAATTAATTTTGAAGGGATCAAAATAGCATGCAAATTAGATACAGGAGCTCAATGCAATGCAATACCATTGAAAACTGTAAGTAAAATACTGGGAAAGAGTGAAAGAGAAGTACAAAAGTTTATTCAACCAACTGATGTAATGCTATTAGCTTACAATAATACCAAAAATAAAACCAATGGGAGTAATTTTCTTAAAGGTAATATAATGAACAATGACTATTTCTTCAAATTTATTGTTGTAGACTTGAACACAAAACCCATTCTTGGTTTGAACACATGTGATAAATTGGGTTTAGTGAAACGTATATCTGAAATACGATCAACTGACACTTTGAGTTCAGTTGACAACATGTTAAAAAAATATGGGAAAGTTTTTAATGGCATAGGAAAATTTCCAGGAACCCCTTATCATATAAAGATAAAAGAAAACGCCATACCAATTTATAAACCACCAAGACGTGTTGCAAGAAGTATTGTACCTAGGTTGCAAGAGGCCCTTGACAAGTTAGAAGAAGGTGGAATTATTAAAAGAGTAATAGAACCAAATGAGTGGTGTCATAATATTGTAGTTCGAGAAAAAGTGAACAATGACATAAGAATCTGTCTTGATCCCCGTGATTTAAATAAAAATATTATTAAAGATTCGTACTGTATTCCTACACAAGATGAAATTTTGTCAAATTTAACTAACTGTAAAATATTCACAGTTTTAGATTTGACTAGTGCTTTTCATCAAATTCCTTTAGATGAAGAATCTACCAACTTAACTTGTTTTTCTACACCATTTGGTAGATATAAATATCTTAGATGTCCATTTGGAATAAGTACAATATCTGAATTATGTCAAAGAAAGAACCAAGAACTGTTTGGAGATATTCATGGTGTATACATATATATTGATGATCTGTATATTGTAGCTCAAGATGAACAATCACATGACGAAATATTGAAACAAGTGCTAGAACGAGCTTTATCCAGTGGGGTAACTTTGAATAAAAAGAAAATTCAATTTAAGAGATCTGAGGTAAAGATCTTGGGATTCATTGTGAATGAAAATGGAATTAAAATAGACACTGAAAGGATTAATGCAGTTAAAAAAATAAAAAGACCCACAAATAAAAAAGAAACAATGCAGTTTCTAGGTATGGTTCAATATTTTTCCAAGTTCATTGCTAATATAAGTGAAATAACAAATCCATTGAGAAATTTGATCAAAAAGGATGCTGATTGGATTTGGGAAAAAAACACATGAAGTAGCATTTTTGAAATTGAAATCTTCTCTCGTGGAGTCGCCTGTTTTAGCTCATTATGATGAAAACAAACAAATTGTGATTCAATCAGATGCCTCTGCTTATGCACTAGGGGCATGTTTAATGCAAGAAGGAAAACCTGTATACTATGCGTCCCGTTCAATGACATCAACAGAGCAAAAATATGCTCAAATTGAAAAGGAACTATTGGGTATTGTTTTTGTTTGTCAAAAGTTCCATTATTTTATTTATGGTAAGAAGACTATAATTCAAACAGATCATAAGCCATTGATCACAATAGTTAATAAAGAACTTCATAAACTGTCACCTCGTATTCAACGAATGTTGTTGAAATTATTTAGATACGAGTTGAATGTTCAATATTTACCAGGTCCTCAAATGGTGATTGCCGATATTTTGAGTAGAAATGTTGAAAATGATGAATGTAATGAAGACTCTCTGGATCTAGATTTGTGCATCCATGACATAAAAATACATAATGTTGTGAATGATTTAAAACTGAAGATGACTCAAGAAGCAATGAAAAATGACAAAGAAATGTTAAAAATCATGAAATATGTTCAATCCGAATGGCCAGAAAATATTAAAAAAGAGTCTGATGAAGTAAAAATATTTCATAAAATAAGAGATGATCTCTCTGCAGTTGATGGAATATTATTCAAGAATAATAAAGTTGTTATTCCACTAAGAATGCGTAAACATGTTTTGGAATCAATTCATGAAACTCATCTAGGCATGAATAAAATGAAGATGAAAGCTCGCGAGTTGGTCTATTGGCCAAACTTGAACATGGATATTGAGAATTTTTCAAAAAATTGTGATATCTGTAATAAATATTCTAACAATAATCCAAAATTGCCCATGATGTCTCATGATATACCTGGGAGACCATGGGAAACTTTGTCAACTGATTTAATGGAGTATGCAAACTCAAATTATTTGGTAGTATATGATCACTACTCAAAGTGGATCGAAGTGTTGAAATTGAGATTTAAAACATCTGAGGAAGTGATAAGAAATTTGATTTTTATATTTTCCTATCATGGTGCTCCAGATAAAATGATATCGGATAATGTGCCATTTACAAGTTTGGAATTTAAAAAATTCTTTAAAGAATGGAACATACAATCTATAGTTTCTAGTCCAAGATATCCTAGGGGAAATGGTACAGCAGAAAGAGCTGTAGGAATTGCGAAGCAAATGTTGAACAAAAATGGGAATAACTTACAATTAGCATTATTACAGTACAGGAATTCCCCTATTGTTTCACTTGGATTGTCTCCTGCTCAGTTATTGATGAGTAGAAATTTAAAAGAAAAGCTCCCAATACTGACTGAAAATCTATTACCTAAACTAAATAATTCAAAAATAGTCCAGGAGAAATTAAAACAGGTTCAAGACACAAACAAGAAATATCATGACAGGAACACAAAACAACAAGAAGATTGCAAAGATGGAGAAAAAATATTGTTCAAGTTAAATCCCAACAATCCATGGGAAAAAGGAATAGTGAAAAATAGTTATGATGGTGCTCCTCGCTCATATGAAATACAACATCAACATACAGGGAGAATATTCAGAAGATCTCGTCAACATATTAAGCAAAGAAACGATAATAGTGAGACAATAATACCCTGCAACAGTGAACCAAGTCAAGATTTAAATCAATCAAGTCAAGATTTAAATCAATCAAATCAATCGTTTTTATCTTGTAACAATGAATTAAATCAATCAATTGATCAGAACAACCGTCAAGACAAAGAGACATCACCTTCAAATAATTTCCATATGAGACTGAGAGATAGACGTGGTCTAAAAGCTCCTGTTCAGTATTCACCATGATGTTTATTTTTTAAGAAAGGAAGATGTAGGGAACTCTGTAATATAGTTTTCGGCCAATACTATTTTTGTGGACTGATGCAGATTTCCCTCAGTCCTAATTCTGCTTTTCAATAAAGTGATTTCTCTCTCGTTTATAAAAGCATAGTATTTACTTTCATAGACCTTTACACTGTCAATGGATTGGAAGGACGTCACTCGTTCCAGTTCTTCCGAGGAAGAGACAACAGATGCATAGCAATAATTTTCAAATTGTCATTTATTTATTTTTTTGTTCAATTTCATTCATTTCTTTACATATTATTATTTTATTGCATTTTTAATTTGATTAAAACAAAAACAGATATATTTTTTCACAATATCAGTATAACAACAAAATATGAATTAAAATCTATGAAAAAAATCAGAGCTCTAAAAAAATTTAAATCATTGAAGAAAAAAAAATCAATTTAACTATAGATATTAAAACAATCACCCTTATTAATTTATGGATGTAATTAATATAATTGATGATCAATACATCAGAGATAAGTTCTCAAGTTATTTAGACTGTCCACATATCAAAAGTAATGGAATTGGTATATTACATCTAAATATGAATTCCACAATACTAATGAGTATAAACAACTCGTTGTTTTTAAACAACTTAATATTTCCATCTGAATAACCTGAGAACCTATTATCTGCATCCTCTTATTAATCATAATCATCATCTTATTAATAAATAAATATATTTTTTTCTTCAATGTTGTTTTTTTTTTTTTTAATTTTGAGCTCATATTAAACATTATACAAGCCAGCGTCGATGGCATGTTGAATACACCGGTTCCCTTCAGAACACCGAAGTTAAGCGACATCCAGCGAGGTTAAGACTTGGATGGGTGACCATTCAAATTCTAATTCTCGTGACGCTGGCTTTTCCCGGCCCCACTCAGGCTGGGTGAGGTCAATGTGAGTAGCAGGTTTGTGAGTTTCCTGTGAATGGAGGGTAAAACCCCCGTCGTGATATGACCATGGCAGTTGAAAGCGACGTTAAAACCCCACTTAAAAAAAAAAAAAAAAAAAAAAAAAAAAAAACATTATACAGTATGTTTCAGAAAAGGTGGCCACCCCCTCGTAACTTTTGAACGCGACGGAATTTTTCAATTCTGTAAAGTCCTAAGTATAGGAAGTGCCCTATGGCCCATCCTGTGGTCATATTTATTTTTGGCCCCGGTCGGCCCTTCCGGCTTTTAGGCCATATTTTTTCAATTTTCCCGCGAATTTTAAATGGAATGCTATATTTTTTATTCCTTTTAATTAAAGTCCAAGTTAGGCTGAGTATAATGAGCTTTTAAAATTTTCAAAAACCTTATCAGGGGCGGAGCTAGTAGGGTGCAAGTTTCAAAACTGCTACACGCTGTATTTCAGCGTTAGTTAGATTTTTTAGTACTTTTTTATTTTCATAGGTTCAAAATATTGTTTTACACCATATGAAATCAAAAAAATATTCTTGTTTACTTCTAATCAGGGTCATAGTAAGGTTTTTGTAAGAGTACTTTTTTTCTCACGTCAATTTTTCCGTAAATTAATGGTGTTCTCGAAATTGGCATTTTTAGAGGTGAAAGTCTGCAGTGACATATGTTTTTTATGCTTGAAATCGAAAGAAAACTTAACGGAGAAGCGATTAAGATCATAAAAAAAAGCCATTTAATCTGCTAGTTTTTTCACGACAGTGTCCGGTAAAGTGGGTGAATTTCGTATTGGATTTTTTTTTTTTTTTTTTTGAGGAAACACAATTGGCATAGAAAATAAATAATACTTAATAAGGGAATAATACTTCAATAATCATAACTAAATGCGAAATTAAATGAAGATTATTTCCTCTAAATCAGTGCCGGATATTATTTTTTTTTTCTCTCTCTCTTCTTTTCCTTTTCCAGAATGATCGACAATCACTGACTCCAGAATGATTGACAATGTGTTTTCTACAGATTTTACCAACTTACCAACTAAAATTGTCTCAAGAGGGGCCGACTTTAGAAGCAGCATTATCCGATAATTATTTTTGATGCAACTTGAACTTTGAAAAGTGATTTATTGATTATGTTTATTCCCTTATTAGATATTATTTTTTTTCTATGCCAATTGTGTTTCCTCAACAAAAAAAAATTCAATACGAAATTCACCCACATTACCGAGCACTGTCGTGAAAAAACTAGCAGGTTAAATGGCTTTTTTTATGATCTTAATCGCTTCTCCGTTAAGTTTCCTTTCGATTTCGAGCATAAAAAACATATGCCACTGCAGACTTTCACCTCTAAAAATGCCAATTTCGAGAACACCATTAATTTACGGAAAAATTGACGTGAGAAAAAAAGTACTTTTACAAAAACCTTACTATGACCCTGATTAGAAGTAAACAAGAATATTTTTTTGATTTCATATGGTGTAAAACAATATTTTGAACCTATGAAAATAAAAAAAAGTATTAAAAAATCTAACTAACGCTGAAATACAGCGTGTAACAGTTTTGAAACTTGCACCCTACTAGCTCCGCCCTGATAAGGTTTTTGAAAATTTTAAAAGCTCATTATACTCAGCCTAACTTAAACTTCAATTAACAGGAATAAAAAATATAGCATTCCATTTAAAGTTCTCGAGAAAAATTAAAAAATATGGCCTAAAAGCCGAAAGGGCCGACCGGGGCCAAAAATAAATATGACCACAGGATGGGCCATAGGGCACTTCCTATACTTAGGACTTTACAGAATTGAAAAATTCCGTCGCGTTCAAAAGTTACGAGGGGGTGGCCACCTTCTGAAACATACTGTATACAGGGTGGACCAAAAAAACGTTTACACCCGTTAATGGTAGATTACTGACGACATTTCCAGGCCGGATCTGGAATCCGTTTTTTCGGATTCGCCTTCGTAACTGCACAAAGTGATTTTTTGTAACTTTCCAAAAAAGTCCGACTTTGGCTTATTCTTCGGGTCAGTGCTTTGTTTCTGTTTAAGATGAGTTGATTCTGAACAGTTCTGCAGAAAGCCAACAAAATTTCGATGTTTCTAGCTACACTACTTTGTTTTTTACGGTTTGGTTTGTCATATTTTTTCACACCTGAACAGAAAAAAAACACACGAAAAAACTTTTTTACTAAATAAAACACTGGACATTTGTCCGAACAAATTTTGGCACAGACACGGGCAAGTTTGATAAAAGTTGGCGGCCGCCCCGAGGATGCTAAAAAATAATTTTACGATTTTTTATCACGTGATCTTCTGGGAAAAATTATTAGATGTTTGCCAAAAACTCTTCAAAATTCCTAAGAGTTTTCTAGCTGTAGACTGTGTAAGGGCGTCTTGTATTGTTTACAAAATTTGTTTACATTGCTGGTTTTGAATACCGCGGTCTTACATGTCTTCATCAGCCAGTTTAGGAAAATTCAAATGATAGTTTTCGTGCTTTTCAGATTGTCAGTGGTGTTAGCTAGATGTGCTAGTGCTAAGAGTATTAGTCGCATGACCGATGTTCAATTCTCGGCGATCAATATTTTTTTAATTATCAAAAAAAATCTGATGGAATATTTTATTCATACCTGTATCTGACTTGATGTAACACCAACAACTTATGGTTTTTATGGAGGTAATACCATATGTAAATTGAGTTATATCAGATACACAATTATCACAATTCACATAAATATTATTCATGTAAGACCCTGAGAGACTTCCTTGATAATGGATGGTTTTTCTTATGCTTCCCTAAGAGAGAAAATAAACTGGTGAATTTTCCTAACGAAAGTAGAGTTCATAAAATAATGCCAGGTAAATATGTAGGTATTTTCTTCTATCATAAACAATACTAATTAAATAACAAATATTTACCGACTGCCAACTTCTAATAGAAATCCTGAAAAAAAAAAACAAGATAATATTTTGTAAAATGAATAAAATTTTATTATGTTTTTTACTATTTGGGTATAATCAAAAAGGTATTAAAAATAAACATTTTGTCTGAGTATGTTCAATGAGAAACGATTAGAAGCGCACGATTAGCTCAGTGGTAAGCTAGTCACTTGCCATGCGGAAGATCCCACCCGGGTCCGAACGCCAGAGACAGCAAATTATGTTCCGTCTAATGTTGCGGAAGATTTCAGGTTTTTCTGTCAGGTCATCAAATGCCAACAGGATTCTTGCTACCAGATTCTGCTACTCTTGCGTCTCCACTGGTATTTCGTAAAGTATGTTTTTCACTTGATCCCAAATGTTCCTGTTGGCAGCTCCATATTCTGCCAAATGCAAATCTGCCTTTTCAGCATCCGAATAATAATTATTATGTAACTTATACTAAAAAAACTCAAGAAGTTTAAAAATAATATTTCATAGAATGCAGAAAAATATGCTTGAAAACTATCATCGAGAAACAAACAATCATTCATTTGACTGGCCTTTAATTAATTCCAAGGAAAATATTATCAGACATAAATAGCTAATTACTCTTTGAGTACAAGACGACCCTACACGGTCAACACTTTTAATATTTTGAACATCATTTTTTGAGACTTACCTGGTTCGTTTTCCCAGAAGATCACGTGATAAAAAATCGTAAAATTATTTTTTAGCATCCTTGGGGTGGCCGCCAACTTTTATCAAACTTGCCCATGTCTGTGCCAAAATTTGCTCGGGAAAATCTTGAGTGTTTCAAATTGTAAAAAACTTACATGAGAATTTTTTTTCTATTCAGGTGTCAAAAAAGATGCAAAACCAAATCGTAAAAAACAAAATAGTGTAGCTAGAAACATCGAAATTTTGTTGGCTTTCTGCAGAAATGTTCAGAACCAACTCATCTTAAATAGGAAAAAAGTTCTGACCTGAAGAATAAGCCAAAGTCGGAATTTTTCAGAAAGTTGCAAAAAATCACTTTGTGCAGTTATAAAGGCGAATCCGAAAAAACGGATTGCAGATCCGGCCTGGAAATGTCGCCAGTAATCTACCATTAACGGGGTGTAAACGTTTTTTTTGGTCCACCCTGTATAAAAAAAAATATTATTACTTTTTCTTCTGTTGAATACCATTTTATACACATCAATTTTTTCTATTGTGAATGAAATTGAAAAAAAAATATTATTATACATACTATTATTTTGAACTCCCCACCTTCAGCACAAGATTTTTATCTTTTGAAGGTGGGTATACCCTCGTAGTTTGTTGAAGATGATAATGTAAAAAATAAATAAGTGGAAACAAAAAAAAAACAGGCTTGTGCAGGCATGGAAAACCTAATGGAAGAAAAACCAGTTCATGCAGCTACAGTTATTCATCAAAATGCAGCAGCTAACCAAAAACAGTTCAAAAATCAATCCTACAAACAAAATGAAGCATTTAATCAAGGTCAGTTCAAAATTCAAACTTATGACTGTAAAAAATGTGGAAGAAATCATGGAAGAGGATGTTGTCCAGCATGGGGTAAAAAATGTGACAAGTGTGGAAGAATTGGGCTTTTTGCAGTTGGCTGTTATGCTACAAACAGATATCAATCAAAAGGAGATCAAAGGAAAGTGGACAATGTTAATGTCATTGATGAAAACACCAGGGAGAAGAATTATTTTGACATTAATGTTCTGATTATAAATTCAGTGGATTCAAGAAGTTCAAGTTCCTGGATGCAGCTACTATCGTTAGAAGGCGTGCCAGTTGAGTTTAAACTGGACTCAGGAGCAGTTGTCAATGTTCTGCCCATGGAAGTGCTGAAGTCATTACACACCAAGAAACCAATAGAACCAACCACAGTGAAGATTGTTACATTTGGTGGGTTTGTGATTCAACCTGCTGGAACTGTCAATCTCAAATGTAAAATAAATAATTGTGAGGTAATCTGTAAATTTTTAATTGTAAATGAAAGTTCAAAATCTTGTGTCCCCATTCTAGGGCAACCTACATGTGTAGAGTTGGGACTTCTAAAAAGAATAAATTCTGTAAACATAAGTAATAAAGATGATATAATTAAGAACAACAAAGATATTTTTGAAGGGTTGGGTAGGTTTCCCTATGAGTGCAAAATTAAGTTAAAAGAAGGTCTCAATTTGCCATATATTAGACCTCCAAAAAGAGTATCAAATAAACTAATGGAACCTCTCAAAAATACCTTACTTGAAATGGTCAAAGATGAAATAATAGCACCCGTAGAGGAGCCTACACAAATAGCAAGTAATATTGTAATTGTTGAGTAGCCTAATGGCAAATTAAGAATCTGTTTAGATCCCGTTGATCTTAATAAGTTCATAGTCCAAGAACATTGTTTGGTACCAACAGTAGATGAAATTAAGCTAAAACTCTCAAACAAAACTGTTTTTAGTGTTTTACACCTTAAAGATGGGTTCTATCAGATACCACTAGATAAAGAAAGTACATATCTGTGTTGTTTTAATACTCCCTTTGGATTTTATTAGTTTTTAAGAGTACCATTTGGTCTATCAGTGGCACCTGAAAAATTTATGAAGTATAGGGGAAGGGTGGGCGAATTGGGCACGTTAAGGTAAATTGATTTTTTTAATTTTAGGTACCAAACTTGGAGAGACAACCTTCTAAGTAAAGCTTGTTTTGTCTAGTTTTACTAGTAGTATTTGTTTTTACCTATACTTGACTGATTTTTACATAAAATCAAATTTAGTAAGACAATATCAATTGTTCAATTTGCCCTCACTATGCGGGCAAATTGGGTAACATGTGTTCAATTTGCCCGCCTAATTTTTGTAATGATAAATAATCAGAAATGAAACAAACAAGTTTATGTTAGAATAAAAGAAACTTTAGTTTTTATATTTTCAGTACCAAAAAAATAGAAAAAATGGCATATTGTTAATACTCTGATGCTAACTTGCTAAGTACCACCTGGGTCATTTTCATTTATCTTGGGCATATCAAGTCCGCAACCTTTCTCCTTCAATAAATGTGAAAATAATAGGGATATATGACTAAAATCTATTTGATCACATAGGAAACAATTTTTTTTATAAATTACAATAATAAATTGTCTTTTAAACTAATGTGGAGACTTAAAATTGCCAGTTATGTAAGTAACGTTCATGATATTTTAGGTGTCCCTTAGTCTAAGATTTTACTGTGTCTGATAGAAAAAAATGCATTTCTCCCCATTATTTTCACCAAAATCCAATATACAGGGTGGACCAAAAAAACGTTTACACCCGTTAATGGTAGATTACTGACGACATTTCTAGGACGGATGTGCAATCCGTTTTTTCGGATTCCCCTTTATAACTGCACAAAGTAATTTTTTGCAACTTTCTGAAAAAGTCCGACTTTGGCTTATTCTTCAGGTCAGAACTTTTTTCCTGTTTAAGATGAGTTGATTCTGAACAATTTTGCAGAAAGCCAACAAAATTTCGATGTTTCTAGCTACACTACTTTGTTTTTTACGATTTGGTTTGTCATATTTTTTTACACCTGAACAGAAAAAAAAAAACCCAAAAAACTTTTTTACTAAAGAAAACACTCGACATTTGTCCGAACAAATTTTGGCACAGACATGGGCAAGTTTGATAAAAGTTGGCGGCCGCCCAGAGGATGCCAACAAAATTTCGATGTTTCTAGCTACACTACTTTGTTTTTTACGGTTTGGTTTGGCATCTTTTTTGACACCTGAATAGAAAAAAAATTCTCATGTAAATTTTTTAAACTTTGAAACACTCAAGATTTGCCCGAGCAAATTTTGGCACAGACATGGGCAAGTTTGATAAAAGTTGGCGGCCAACCCAAGGATGCTAAAAAATAATTTTACGATTTTTTATCACGTGATCTTCTGGGTAAATAAACCAGAGGTAAGTCTCAAAAAATGATGTTCAAAATCATAAAAGTGTTGACCGTGTAGGGTCGTCTTTTACTCAAAGAGTAATTAGCTATTTATGTCTGATAATTATTTTCCTTGGAATTAATTAAAGGCCAGTCAAATGAATGATTGTTTGTTTCTCGATGATAGTTTTCAAGCATATTTTTATGCATTCTATGAAATATTATCTTTAAACTTCTTGAGTTTTTTTAGTACAAGTTACATTATTATAATTTGGATGCTGAAATGGCAGATACGCATTTAGCATATGGAGTTGCCAACAGGAACATTTGGGATCACGTGAAAAACATAGTTTACGAAATCTGGTAGCAAGAATCCTGTTGGCATTCGATGACCTGACAGAAAAACCTGGAATCTTCCGCAACATTCGACGGAACATGATGAAGAGGTTCAACCTTTGCATCCAGGAAGGTGGACGCTACTTCCAACAGTTCCTCTAAGGGAATTGAGAAGGGGAGGGAGAGAGAGAGAGAGAGAGAGGAGAGAGAGAGAGAGAGAGAGAGAGAGAGAGAAGAGAAAGAGAGAGGCAAGAAGGTAGAGGGACAGTTCTGAGTTAGAACTAAGGTACTAAAGTCACCATTGGTTTCAAAAAAATTGTGTGATGAGAATCCATAGTGTGTACTATGGCTAAATAAAAAAGGGCAACAGTCTTTTTTATTTTGTAGTCATGAATTTTTTGCTGGCTCTGGCGTTCGGACCGGGTGGACTGGCTTACCACTGAGCTAATCGTGCGCGTCTAATCGTTCCTCATTGAACATACTAACACAAAATGTTTTTTTTTAAATACCTTTTTGTTTACATCAAAATAGTATAAAACATAATAAAGACTGCAAAAGTTTATTAATTTTACAAAATATTATCTTGTTTTTTTCAAGACTTCTATTAAGAGTTGGCAATCGGTAAATATTTGTTATTTAATTAGTATTGTTTATGATAGAAGAACCTACCTACATATTTACCTGGATTTATTTCATAAACTCTATTTTCGTTTGGAAAATTCGCTAGTTTTTTTTTTCTCTCGTAGGGAAGCATATAAGAAAAACCATCCTTACATTATCAAGGCAGTCTCTCAGGGGCTTACATGAATAATAATTATGTGTATTGTGATACCAATAGTAAGTATCTGATATAACTCAATTTACAGATATAACCCCCAAAAAAACCATAAGTTGTTGGTGTTACAACAGGTCAGATACAGGTATGAATAAAATATTCCATCAGATTTTTTTGATAATTAAAATAATATTGACCGTCGAGAATTGAACCTCGGTCATGCGACTTACACTCTTAGCACTAACACATCTAGCCAACAGCACTGACAATCTGCTAAGCACGAAATTTATTATTTGAAATTTCCTAAACTGGCTGATGAAGGCATGTGAAACCGCGGTATTCAAAAAAAGCAATGTAAACAATTTTTGTAAACAATACAAGACGCCCTTACACAGTCTACAGCTAGAAAACTCTTAGGATTTTTGAAGAGTTTTTGGCAAACATCTAATAATTTTTCCCAGAAGATCACGTGAAAAAAAATCGTAAAATTATTTTTTAGCATCCTCTGGGCGGCCGCCAACTTTTATCAAACTTGCCCATGTCTGTGCCAAAATTTGTTCGGACAAATGTCGAGTGTTTTCTTTAGTAAAAAAGTTTTTTTGGGTGTTTTTTTTCTGTTCAGGTGTAAAAAAATATGACAAACCAAATCGTAAAAAACAAAGTAGTGTAGCTAGAAACATCGAAATTTTGTTGGCTTTCTGCAAAATTGTTCAGAATCAACTCATCTTAAACAGGAAAAAAGTACTGACCTGAAGAATAAGCCAAAGTCGGACTTTTTCGGAAAGTTGCAAAAAATCACTTTGTGCAGTTACGAAGGCGAATCCGAAAAAACGGATTGCAGATCCAGCCTGGAAATGTCGTCAGTTTTTTTTTTTGGTCCACCCTGTAAAATGAGAAAAATACAGTTTATTTAGGATGTGACCATTAGTTTTCATAAAAATAATAATGTTCACCTCATTCTACAGACGTGTAAAGTTGTGTCCCTACGAAGAAAAAAAAATCTCCGTCATGAATGTTACCCCCAAAAAAATGTAAACCATTTTGAAAAACCCTTAGAATGAGAAGCTAGCAGCTGCCGCCATTTTGCTTCTTACAGATGACATTGTTTTTGTTTTGAAATTTCCTGTCAGTTGGATGTTGGATGCAGTACAGTGAGGGACAATGGTGGGTCTAATTTTTTTTGACAAGAACGTTACGCGGTTTTTTAAATAAATTGTAATGATTCTTTAATATATAATGTATTTCTTTAATTCTTCTGCATGTCCTCTTTCCAATCAAATATTTTTTTTTTGTAAAGTGAATATTCTTTTATTGAGAAAAGATTGTTTTAGTGGCGTGTTACTCATGAACGTTACCGTCATGAACGTTACCCGTGGTCGTGAACGTTACCTGGTAAGTTAAGTTTTTGTAATTTTGTGTGAAGAGGTAGCTGCTAGAAATATTCTAAATGAAAGCTTTTGCTCAAAGGTATTTGTCTTAGTCTTCTGAGCCTAAAAATTGTTTAGGAAAAAGGTAACGTTCATGACTTGAAAAAATCCAATTGCCCAAGATAAATGAAAATGACCCACCTACAGTTTATACCATGAAACGAAAGAAAGTACCTACAAGTTTAACGTCTAGTCAGTCTTTCAGCAAGACAAACTTCACAGATGAAGTCATCATCATTTTCCTCACTGCCAGCACAGGCCTCGTGTGCCCATTGCAAACATCCTGAGCATCTAATCCACCCCTCTTTCTCTCTAGATCTGGAGTATAAGTCGTTGCAATACAAACATTCTGCCTCATTGGTGTTCTTTTCAAACAAAGTTCTAGGCTTGGCAATTCTCTTTCTCTTGTTACTTGTACGGACTGTTCTCTGAGGCTTTTGTTTCTCTTTTGCTTGTTTCAAGTCAGCAATGTATGGGCTAAAGGTCAAAATTGCAGTGGTCCCTTTTTTACGACCAGTCTTCCGTTGAGGCAAGTTCTGTGCAACCGGAATGGGTAGAATGTCATGAGGGCTAACAGTAAATCTGAATGTGTTACTTGATCCTACTGGCACAACGTCTGAAACTTCTGGCGCATCTTGAGTTGCGATCCAAAACTCCTGGTTCAATTGGACGGTGTTCTGGTAAAAGGAACCAACCCTCATCTCCTTACTTTTGAGTTACAGAGCTTTAAAGTTAACATGAGACTGTAAATCTAGATGAAGCGGCACCCCTTCATGTTTAGTATCCATAGATGCGTGACATGACCCTTTATCTGCTGGTGTAATTATTTTCCTCATTACATTTATCAATTCCAAGAAAATCAATCATTTGTTACATGACTCCTTTTTGCTTTTTACGTTTTGACCAATAGAGAGAGTCAAGATACATATTGCTTTTTTACATTTTCTCCCAGGTATGTTTTGTAAAGGTATCAAGGTACTTGGTTCTCTTTTGCAAAACTAACTTGTTTATTATTTTAAAGCCTTATGTCACATGAGTCTATTTACAATTTTGAGTTTTACCAACCAATATTCTGCAAAAGGTACCAACTCTATGTAAATCAGTAGAACCATCATGTGAAAATAATAAAACTGAACTGTATGGACCAACTACCTACTCACAGTCATCCAGATTATAATTTATTATTCTTTTAACCCCATTGAATTAGAAATAATTAAATAAAATGTAAAATTGGAAAAAATCAAATTGTTTCAACACCATATTATGTGCAATGCTACATAACCTAATAATTAAAAAGAGGGAAAAAATAACATAGGGCTGGTTTTTTTTTAATGAATAATATAGGAACAGTTCACTTTATTGAATCATATAATTATTACAAACTGAAAATTAAAAAAAAAAAAAAAAAATCACATATTTGTGTAATCTCTACTAAGTAGGTACTAGGTCTATTATATTATAAGTCTTATAAAAAGTTGATCACAAAAATTCAACATCACAGTATTCTCAATCTGCTAAAACACACTCACATATAGGTACTACCTAGTCAGTATTTCAAATAAGGCAGGTAACATTATTAACTAGGTATGTGTTAAATTAGGTATATGTAGGTATTATAAAATATAAAACCTTCTTATAAATTTAATAATAGGAACAAAATAATTTAGAAAATTCTTTTTGTCAGAATAAATTCAAATTATAGTCATACAGAAAGAAAGTAAGTTGAAGGTAACCACAAGGCGAGGTTATTGCTCAAGGCAGTGTCTATCACCTAACAACCCGTACCTAATATTATTATGAGGTACAATAAAATTGGTACAGGTCTCAAATTAATAAGGAAAAACCTACGGGTCGGCTGGGATTTGAACCCGTGCTCTCCAGCTTAGAATTTGGGCACCTTGTACTATTTGACCACCGACCTTACTCATCTGTCTCGAAGTCTGGAGCTCCTCCAAAACCATCAATGTCATCTTCAATGATCAAGTTTGATTGAAGAGACTTGTAGAATGCCTGATAAGGTTTTGGGATGAGATTTAACAATGATTTCAAATCTCTCAATTTTTCCTCACTCACACCTTTTCCATTGGGATATAAAGGTATCAATTGACTCCTAACAATAGTAGGACTTTGGGTTTTGTTGCGCTCCTCTCCATGAACCATTGTAATAATAATATTATAATTGCTAATGATGTTGCATCAACTTCTTGTGTATTGTCAACCATTAGCTCCTCTCCATGAACCATTGTAGTATTATAATTACTGTCCTTTGCTAATGATGTTGCATCAACTTCTTGTGTAGTGTCAACCATTAGCTCTTCTCCATGAACCATTGTAATATTATAATTATCGTCCTCTGCTAATGATGTTGCATCAACTTTTTGTGTAGTGTCAACCGTTAGCTCGTCTCCATGAACCATTGTGATATAATTACTGTCCTCTGCTAATGATGTTGCATCAACTTCTTGTGTATTGTCAACCATTAGCTCCTCTGCATGAACCATTGTAATATTATAATTATTGTCCTCTGCTAATGATGTTGCATCAACTTCTTGTGTAGTGTCAACCGTTAGCTCCTCTCCATGAACCATTGTGATATAATTACTGTCCTCTGAGTACAATTTGACCTATGAAAGTTTTCCTGAAAAGGGGGAAAAAAACCTTTAAAAAAAAGAAATAGGGTAAACTAATGTGCATGAATCATAGTCTGTTAGAATGATGTTACAACATTAATCTTGTGAGAGCAGAGATACAGTATACTAATATTGTATCTCTTGATAGGTAATGTAAATACAGGGTGTCCCACCAAACTTGGACACCTCAAATTACTCGGCCCCTGAAAGAGTTTTTGAAAAATAAAAAAATCTAGGGTACATGTGCTAATTATGCGGTTTCAGTTATGAAATTGTTTTTAGACAGGGTGGTTCAAAAGTCAGAAATTGAGGTGTCAACTTTCGATTTTTAAATGGATCGACCTGAATTTTATTTGATAAATTTACTTCTAAATAATTCCTGAGTACTTTTTTAAACAAAAATATAACATACAGGGTGGTTTTTTTTCGACCAATTTTTTTTCTAAATCTTGAATAACTCAAGTTCGGTTAATTTTTTCGATAACAAGAAGAGAATGTGTTTGTGTAATGAATACACGCACTTTCAATTGGCATCAAAATTTTTCATACAGGGTGGTTCACAAGTGAAATAATGACTTGATTTTTTTTAAAACCGAGTTTTTTTAATTTTTTATTTAGGATTAATAATTCTCGTCTAATTTTACACAATTTTCGTTAGTCATATCGAAAAACAAAACTAAAGTGTTGTACAGGGTGAGACATAATTTTTTTGTAACACCCTGTATATGGACAGTCAAAGAGACGCAAAATTAAATATTAAGACTAAATATGCAAGAAAAACTTTGATTTTTAATTAAACTAAAAAGTTATGGTGTTTTAACTAATATTGTCGCATGGACCACCCTGTAGATATTTTCTTAAACCATCATATGGGTAGTCGAAACTGTCTAAAATTGAACGAGGAGTCCAAATCTGAAAGAAAAAAAATGAATTCAAAAAGCCATACTCAATTTTGTGTCTACACCTACCTACTTTTTATTTCAAGTTTTAAAATCATTTAGTGTGGACACCAAATTGAAAATTGCTTCAAATTCGTGTTTTTTACTTGTTTTTCCCACATGATTCGAAGTGTTCGTTGAATTTATACAACTTAAAGTACCTACATGATAGTTTAAGAAAATATCTACAGGGTGGTCCATGCGACAATATTAGTTAAAAAATCATAACTTTTTAGTTTAATTAAAAATCAAAGTTTTTCTTGCATATTTAGTCTTTATATTTAATTTTGCGTCTCCTTGACTGCCCATATACAGGGTGTTACAAAAAAATTATGTCTCACCCTGTACAACACTTTAGTTTTGTTTTTCGATATGACTAACGAAAAATGTGTAAAATTAGACGAGAATTATTAATCCTAAATAAAAAATTAAAAAAACTCGGTTTTAAAAAAAATCAAGTCATTATTTCACTTGTGAACCACCCTGTATGAAAATTTTTGATGCCAATTGAAAGTGCGTGTATTCATTACACAAACACATTCTCTTCTTGTTATCGAAAAAATTAACCGAACTTGAGTTATTCAAGATTTAGAAAAAAAATTGGTCGAAAAAAAACCACCCTGTATGTAATATTTTTGTTTAAAAAAGTACTCAAGAATCATTTAGAAGTAAAATTATCAAATAAAATTCAGGTCGATCCATTTAAAAATCGAAAGTTGACACCTCAATTTCTGACTTTTGAACCACCCTGTATAAAAAAAATTTCATAACTGAAACCGCATAATTAGCACATGTACTCTAGATTTTTTTATTTTTCAAAAACTCTTTCAGGGGCCGAGTAATTTGAGGTGTCCAAGTTTGGTGGGACACCCTGTATATGAATTTTTTTTAATAATCTAAAGCTTATATAATAATAATTATCTAAAATAAACAGAACACCTAGTCCATCTTCCTCTCATCCAGCAGCAAGCCCAACACGCTCGGTGCACTACCACATTGGATTGCCAGGCCTAGTCTCTCTGCTTAAGAAAACTTTTAGATCTGGGGTTCCCTGTGATAACATGCATCTGTTGGCCAATCTCGTCATACAATATAATATAATATGTAGGTACATACTTTAAAAATATAATATAAAAAAAACTAAAGGTACCTACCAAATTACAATTTTTTGTACCCTCCGTATTTTTGGTAAGGGTTTACTAAAAGAAAAACAATAACTAACCAGTATCACTACACTACAAAATATAACTAATACACAACACAATGGACATAGAAGGAGCCCAGAACATTGGTTCTGGGCATCCTGGGGGTTCAAAACCCCCATCGATCCTTCTACCACCATGCACAATCAAATGGACACGGAAAATAAAAGTAAAGCTCGTATCAGACTTTTTGATCCAGAAGCAAATATTTGACAAAAAATACAATCAAACAGTGTGATGACTAGAGCCCGGATTTTTGCATATTGCATATTTGAATCGTTCATTTATAAAACCCCATAAGTCACTCTTTTTTCGAAATTCACTTTTTGAGTGATTTGAGTTTATTGAAGATAAATACATCGTTCCGTGTAAAAACCACACAAATCGAACATTAAATGCGGGTTTTATAGGGTACGGAAATCTTCGTTCTGTGTAAGAACCCCGCAAGTCAATGACTTATGGGGTTACTGCAGTGAACATCAACTGCTCTATCACAAGAGCGCGCTGTGGATTGTTTATCTTTGGTCTTATCAGTCGCACCAAGTTTTTCCAAAAGTTTTGGTCGGTGCCTTTACTGTCTTGCTGAAAGTTCTTACCAATTTATTAATAAACATCTAAAATGTCAAACTTATCAAACATAGAAAGTAGTGATGATGATGATGAGCCTAGAAGAAAGAGAACTAAAAATCCTGACAAGTACCCCAGGAACATTGTGAAGAAATCCAGGATTGAGGGATTAGCTCATGTGAATTCCAAAGGAAATGTTGTACCAAGTCGTAGAACTGGAGATGAATGTAGGTAAGTAATAAAACCTGCATTGTTTTTCAAGTTCAAAAGTCTACTGGGGCATTATCTAACTGATAAGCTATAAAACAATATCCATACCTACATATTTTTTTGTTACCCTTTTTATGTATGTAAGGGTAACTATAAACTCATACCTACCTACTAGGTATAAGTACATACACTACTTAAAAAGGTGTATTATTTTAAAATTTAAGTTTGTAGGTACCTGGCTGGGTAGGTACTCAATATTTACTCTTTTTTTTTACAGCTGCTCTCGACTCTGTTTCGCGTATTTTGATGAGGAAGACAAAGCTTCACTATTATCAATATTCAACAAATTGAAAACGAAGAACGAACAAGACATTTTCTTACAACAAAACATAGAAACTGCCGAAATTAAGCAGAGGAGAAGCCGTAAAGGAGGTGCAAGGAATCTATCTTACAAGTATTTCATACAGAGCAATGGGGTAAGGCAAATAGTTTGTAAGAAAGCTTTCATCAGCCTGTTTGGAATCACACCTGATAGAGTAAGAAGATTAAACTCACTAATTGCAAAGGGAAGTCTTCCCAGAGATCTAAGAGGACTCCATGCCAAAGGAAATGCAATACCATCAGAGACATGTGCTAAAATTCATGAACACATACTGTCTTTCCCTAGAAAGAAAACTCATTACTCTGGTAAAGACATTCAATATCTTGATGCTCGTTTAAACGTCCTCATAATGCACAATCTATTCAAACAAAAATATCCAGATCTCAATGTTAAGTACAAATTCTACATAAAATATTTCAAGGAAAACTTTTCTCTTCGTTTTGGAAGACCTCAGGTGGACACATGTATTACATGTGAGGAATTATCTGTGAAAATAAAAAAACCCTCACATTGTTGACTCTGTTAAAAGGACATACATTGGAGAGAAAATTACTCATAGTCGAAGAGCTAAAAAATTTTACAGTAAGATAACAGAGGTAAAAGAACTTTGTAAAGCAAATAGCAAGGTGTCAGGATTAACCTTTGATTTTATGCAAAACTTGCCTTTGCCTCATGTTCCTATTCAAAGCGTCTTCTATTTGAGACAACTTTGGGTTAATTGCTTTGGTATCAAAAATTTGAAAACAGACAAGTCATCCTTTTACACATACCATGAAGGAATAGCTAGAAAAGGAGCAAATGAAGTTTGTTCAATGCTTCTAGACTACATCAATACCAACATTGGTCCAGATATTGAGGAGCTTTACTTGTTCTCAGATGGTTGCCCTGGGCAAAATAAAAACCACACAGTGGTTCGATTCCTCCTAGCATTGGCTGAAACTAAACGTTTTAAAAAGATTCACTATTACTTTCCTGTGCGTGGTCATTCTTTTCTACCAAATGATCGTGATTTTGGGATCATCAAGAAAATAGTAAGAAGATATGACAGACTCTATCTTCCCAAAGAATACAATACAATAATAAGAGAAGCAAGTTCAAAGTTTACCGTGGTGGAATGGACCACAGATCGTGTATTGGATTTCGCAAAATGGTGGCCTCCTCTTTACAAAAAGAACTCTCTATCTCGAGAGACTTTTGGAAAAAGAGTTCCAAAGAACGAGAAACAGTCATTTGTTCCTACATCCTTCAAATCATTCATGTATGATAGTTACACCCCGGTGTTGTTCAATGTAACACTTTCATTGATGGTCTCTTTGTGCATAATTTTGCCTTGAAAAAGAATGCTGAGTCAGTGATCTCACTTCCAGAGGATAAGGCGTACAGAGGAGACAAGGTGTCTATCAAGATAAATAAAATAGGTGATATAAAAGATGTACAAAGTAGTATCCCTGTCGAATTCAAGGAGTTTTACGACACAATCATAGCATGGGATGTGGCGGATATAGATAGTGATGGGGCAGAAGATGACGGAGAGTATGATTTTGTTCCATGATGTTCTATATTGTTCATCTTGAGTTTGTTATTTACTTTGAAACTTTGAAAAACTTTTTTAAAAACTCAAATTGTCCTTCAGTCATAAAAATAAAACACATAACCTGACATTTTTGAGCAAAAACAAGCATTTTTTTGTTCAATTTTAGGTGTTCATTGTAAGAACCCCATAAGTCAACAATATAAAAAGTTGTCCTGGGGTGAACATATAATATATATAGAGCTCATTTTTTACTAAAACGATGCAGTTTTGATAGAGGAAGAGTTTATCTTTTAAAACGAAGAGAAATCTTGATTATTACTCAAGTTATAAAGTTTTTTGTCCCTCCTGAAAAATTAGGAAATGCTGACTTATGGGGTTTTACAAATGAACGGGTTTTACAAATGAACGATGCAATTGCATATTTTGGCGGTTTTTTCGGAGTTTGCATATTTGAGCAAAATCCTGCATATTTCAACAATATTGGCCAAAATTTGCATATCTCGGGCTTTATTAGGGGGAAAAATTCGGTAAGTAGGTATCTACACTATCTACCTACTCAGAGCTACCGAAGTCCATTCAAATCTTAGGACGTAAATTGTAAAATCACATTTTGTGAGTGTACCTACCTACCTTCATTGTGAAGTCATGTGGGTACCTACTGAGTGCTGATAAGCAGCAAGCCTACTGACTGAAACAAGATCAAATGTGTCGTAACGCGTCTGCAATAGGTACTCTCATCTGCACTCCACGTATCAGCAGGGTAGGATAGGCAGGGAGAGGGGTAGGTACCTACATGTATTGTATTGTATTTCTTTCTCTGTTCTCTTTCTTCTCTATTAGTTTTCGGCTGTTTTCTACTTGCAGTGAATTCATTGTGTAAACGATTAACTTTTCTACTGATTTTTACTCGAGAAATGTGTATGCATTTCTCTACTCAAAGGAGTTACATAAAGGATGTAAAATTAGTATCTACCTAAGTCAAAAATTTGCATTTTTGACTTAGGTAGATACTAACTTTACAATGCCAGTTCACAAAAGTAAAATTAAGTCCTGGCTCAGTGAGTTTATTGGTTTACATTTTTGTTTAATTTTTGCATATATTGGGCTTTTCGCTTGCATATGCAATTGCATATTTTCGCCTTTTTTGCTGCATAAAATCCGGGCTCTAGTGATGACCATGCAAAGTTGAATAAATATTGCATTTTAAGCTTAGCAAATGTAAAATTTCTAGCAAACACAGTCAAATATGGCAAATATTTGCTCCTTAATCAAACAGTGTGATGGTATCTTAAGTTAGTATTAACCAGTGGTCACAGATCCTAACCACAGTAGTTAAAATTTACTGTGGTTGAATTTATAGTCAAAAGAAAGCCTTACTAAGTCCTTCCAATGCAATGATTGGATGAGCTAAGAATGCTTAGTGCATTACCATATTCAATGGCTAATCCCACCTTAAGATACTAGAAATAAAATTAATACAAGTCAGTATGTTACTTACTTGGTTTAGATTTCTTCAAAATAAGGTCCATGATGACCCGAGATCGCTTTGAAGGCATTTTTCTTCAATAATATTCCTTGTTTCTTACATTGATTTTCCAAAATAATTTCCATGGATTTTAAAATGATTTTCTTTTCTTCAATGTTTTGATTCAATCAATATTCGAAAAATATTTGTTTTACGCGCCAAACAAAATATTAATTTATACAGTGTTGCAATATTATAATAAAGCAAGAACCTCTTTCTATATTATTATTAATAAATTTATTTATTACGCACGAAAACAAAAACCTCTGACTTATTTTTACCTTTGAGTTATTGAAAAAAGTATGTGGGTTGACTCTAAAATTGGTGATAATTCACTGAAAAGTTATTTATACAACAGAAGTAAGCCACATGGTACGCAAAAATTTAAAAAATAATCGATTTGTAAAAAGGAACCAAGTTACTTGGTTCAAAATTTTTCTCCCGTTCCATGGAAAAACGAAAAAGAATCATGTGCTATGGTCTACATGTCATTCAATAAATTTATTGAAATAAAATCATTAGTGGAATCAAGACACATGAAACTTTTTTGTTAAAATGATTTAGATCAATAGATTCACCAAAATTTAAATAAAGAAAAAACCTCTTTAAAACCTCTTTTTAACTTGATTCTTTTTTGCAAAATGTAAGTTTTGACCTCCTAAATCACCTGGTACCAATAACTCAAAATCTCAAAATTTGAGGGATGGTGCCTTTTTGCATAACACCGTCCAATTTGAATTGCGTTCAGATTAACTGGTGCACATGAGTCTGGAGCATTTGTTGCAATTTCAATTGAGTCCAAAACTCGTGGCGCAATGTGAATTGCGTTTAGATCATCAGGTGCACATTGAGTTGAGTCCGGAGCATCCGTTGTAACTTCAATTGCGTCCGGATCATCTGGATCTTCTGGCATCGCGTCAAGATCATCAGAGTCAATGTCAATGGGATCCAGAACATTAGGCACAGCCTCTTCTTCTTGAGGTCGATCGGTAGCCTCCGCTGCGGCAAAGTCATCATCTCCATAAACATGAGGGTTGAGAGGTACAATACCACAATGTTTAAAGCCGTTATTAGCGGTGGTTGGAACTGCTGCCTTCAAATAGGCCTCTGCAAACAAACTACTTATCTGATATTGGGAAACCACCCTTCCAGGATTGTTTCTTAGGAACCTCTCTATGGCTTGGACAAAGAAAGTGTTCAATGGTCCATAAATGATACGTCCAAAGGTTGCAGTTTGTGACTACAGTGGGGTGGTAGACATACTACGGTCGTATGATTTACTTTAGCTATCTCTATGAATGCAATGTTTTTTGTATGGGTGTGATGACCGTCGAGTACAAGGAGGATAGGATCTTCAGCTGTTGGTTTTGTGTGGAGAAGAAAGTGATCAAACCATTGTGTGAAAATCTCTGTTTGCATCCACCCTGTTGGAAAACATGCAAACGCCGTGCCAGGTGGTGCGCCATCCTGCAATTCTGGTTTCATTCTTTGGCGAGGAAATATTACTAAAGGTGGAACAAAGTTTCCTCCGGCAGACATACATATTGCAAAGGTAGAATGTAGACCTCTCTCTGCAGATGTTACTGATCCCACCTGTCGTCTACCTTTCAGTGCAAAGACTTTGGAAGACTTTGATTGTACCGTGGTCAGTCCCGTCTTGTCTACATTGTACACCCTATGTGGAGGAAATATACGATTTTCTCGGACACTCTGAAGAATATTGTAGAACTTCATGACATTTGGTTTGTTGAAAGCCTGTGCTCTGGCTTTTGATGTAGCTTCTGGCTTCCTGAGTGTTATTTCCGGGTGCCTCTTCCTAAATCCCCTCACCCAATCCTTGCCAGCCATCTTTGTAGTGTCGTTGAAGTTATGTTTTATTTTGTTTTTGTCGGCCAATTCATACGCCATGCATTGAAGGTCTTTGTAAGTAATTCCGTAAAAACGGATTTCCATGGACAGAATATGATCAACAATCTCCTGTTCCTGGTCCTTGTTGAAAATGGGTTTATAATTACCTAGTGCCTTCTTACCACCAGCAGCACTCTTGCTCAAGGGTACTCCTGGGTACATTGAAAGATTTGGCTGCACCATTTACAGATATTTTCTTTGAACGCACTGCTATAAGGCCCTCTCCATTGACTTTGTATCCCACTTTTGGTATTGTGACTTCCTCTTATAATTGGACACCATTATGTTGTTAACCTGAGGAAGAAAGAAGAATTTTTTTTTACCAGTGTAGGTAGTATAAAATAAGAAAAAATAAATACAAGAAAAACAGAAATAAAATATATAAAAGATCAGCAAATATCTCAACAAAAAGTTGATTGTAAATCATTGAGTATTGAAAATATTTTATTTTTTAAAAAATATTTACAATACCCAATTTATCAACTTACATCTAAATATGTGCCCACCTAGTTAAATGATTGCACTACTACAACAACAAAATCCTAAAAAGATTGTCACTGTTGAATTAACTTTTACGAAAACTGCGATCAAACACCAATCACCCTATATTGAATAAGGAAAAAAAACTGCGGGCAAATTGAACAATCAAATGTTCAATTTGCCCGCTATGGGATATTTTTTTTATGCTCTAACAATTTTATTTAAAAAAAAATCTTAGCCGCAATAAATTATATAGCAAATAGAAGCAAACAAAATGAATTTTAATAACAGATAAATATTGCAAAATAAAAACTTACCACAAAAAATCCAAAATTGCGAAACAACAGCGCGAAAATAACATCAGACACCTAAGATTTTTTCTTTTACAAATGATTTAAGAACTGATAACGATTTCAAAGCGGAAATCAAAACAAAAGCAAAGTCACATGATTTCTAACTAGTTCCTCAAGTCGGCACGAGATTGCAGCACTTTACGGAGGAGTTATTACAATTGTTCAATTTGCCCGCACTGTTCAATTTGCCCACCCTACCCCTAATATAAAAGCATTCAAAGACATTGAGAATATAGAAATTTATTTTGATGATCTGTTGATAGCAACAGAGGATGAAAAAACCCACATGATAACACTTAACAAAGTTTTTGAAAGAGCCAGAGAGCTTAATACTGTGTTTAATAGTACTAAGTTTCAGTTCATGAAAAATGAGGTTACCTACTTAGGGTTAGTATTTAATAAAGATGGTTCAAGACCCAGTGATGATAGAATTGAGGCAATACAAAATTTAGAAAATCCTAGAAATATTAAAGAGCTCATGAGATTTCTTGGAATGGTTGATTTCCTAAGACCATATATTCCAGATTTAGCAGAGATAAGTTCTCCATTGAGAGAGTTACTTAAGAAAAATGTCAAATGGCACTGGTATAAAAGACTTGATGAGGTTGTAGAGAAAATTAAAACTATTGTGAGTAGCCCTCCAGTGCTGAGGAATTTTGACACGAACCTGCCAATAGTGTGACAGTAGCCAGAATGGAGTAGGGGCTTGCCTTATGCAAAAGGGAAAGCCTGTAGCTTTTGCGTCCCGAAGTTTAAACAGCGCTGAGACTCACTATCCACAAATTGAAAAGGAGATGCTTAGCATAGTTTTTGGCTGTAGAAAATTTAATGACTTAATTTATGGTCATGAAGTGGTGTTACAAACTGATCACTTACCTCTTGTGTCTATTCATAACAAAGAATTGTACAAAGTAGCTTCCAACAGGTTACAAAAAATGAAGTTAAAATTATTTAAATATAATTTGAAAGTACAATATCTTCCAGGTTCAAAAATGTTCATGGCCAATTTTCAAGGGCCTACTTGAACAAGACATGTCAAGATGAAATTGGCATTAAAGGATTAGTTCATAACATTAGTACTGTCAACACAATTGTTGATGAACAACTACTAGCTAAGGAAATCGAAAATGATGTAAATTTAAGTCTAGTTAAGAAGTATTGTGTAGAAGGTTGGCCTGAGTCTAAAAACAAAATACCAGAAGATTGTAACATAACAAGACATTACTGGAAAATCAAAAATAATGTAATATCTTCGAGCATTAGTCACAATGTAATATTATGTGAAAATGGTTTGCTGTACTACAATGATTTATTTTATTTATTTATTTATTTAAAATTCCACAATTGACATAGGTTTGACATTGATAGTTAAAACATAATACAGGATAAACATAACATAGAAGAAGCAATAGAAATAATAGAATATTGAAAGTAAAGCAAGGGATAAACTAACTTAATTATTAATTCTAAGTATTTTATTTACTTGTGTCAGGTTCATGCTTATGTCTATGTCTAATTTATTGTAGATCTTATTGAAGTTTTTTGTTGCTGTGTCTAATGATGAAATGTATTTGGTATTAGGTAAATTTAGAAAAAGTGGTATCATTATTCCTGAATCTGGGATTAGGGACTTTGATATTCAGGGTTGATAGTAATGTAGGTGAATCGATATAATTGTTAAATAGTTTGTATATAAATAGTATCCCTTGTTTATTTCTCCTCTCTTGTAATGTTTTCATGTCTAATTGTTCAATTAATGATAAGTATGCAATATTTTCGGGATATGTAGAATACCTACAATGTTAAAAAAAATGTGTGCTAGAATTAATTCATGCAGGGCATCAATTATACACTAAGACAAAAACTTAAAGCTTTAGAGTCTGTTTACTGGGTGAACATGAACTCAGACATTGAAGAGTATGTTAGTAAATGCAAAATTTGTGACAAATTCAAATGTCAAAATACTAGAAATGAATTGTTAAACCATGATATTCCAGGCCTACCTTTTAGTAAAATTGCTCTAGATATAATGACTTTTGGTGCTAAAGATTATCTAGTTATTATTGACTATTATACTAAGTGGTTAGAAATAATTTTGTTAAAAAATAAGTCATGTACTGAAATTTTTGACAAGTTAACGGAACTGTTCTCAGTTCATGGTATACCATCAGAGATAGTATCAGACAATAGTCCCTTTCATTCCGTAGAGTTGCTGAAGTTTGCAAAAAACAATAACATAAATTGGGTATCTTCATTCCCTCACTACCCACGTAGTAATGGCCTAGCAGAAAGAGGTGTTCAAATTTCAAAAAATATCATGAAGAAAGCAATTGAATGTAAAGTTTCCTATCTTGAGCTGTTATTGGAATATAGGTCAACTCCTATTCCAGATTTAGGAGTATCACCTTCAGTATTATTGATGGGTCGAAAACTAAGAACTAAAATACCTGTATCACAAGGCGGTCTTAAACCACTTAATAATTTAAATGAAATACATGAACAGGTCTTGAGTAAAATCGAGCTATCACAAAATAAACATTAACAAAGTCATGGTAGAGTGTCAAAACCAGAGATAATATTCTCTGAGGGTGAAACGGTAATGGTACATAATATAAAACAAAATTGCTGGGAGCCAGCCATAGTTATAAAAAATTTAGAACTACCAAGATGTTATTTGGTGTCAATAAGAGGAAAACCTCCAAGAAGGAATATAATAAAGCTTCGGAAAACAAAATGTAATTATAAAAAATTTGATGTACATGATTGTAATGGAGATCCAATACTAGATAATAGAAAAATATTGCAAAATCCTTGTCAAGAGAGTCCTAATGATAATATTAATCCTTGTCAAGAGATTCCAAGTGATAACATTAGTCAGGAAACAATAAATAGACCTAGACGGCAGACAAAAGACCACCAGAGAGGTTAAACATTTAGTCAGACATAGGTAATCTGTTCTCTGTTCTAATTATTACTCTGTATGACCATGTTTAATAACTTGAAAGGTAATTTTTTTTTCTCTCTCTCCATTGACACTAAAATTATTTACCTACCTATTCTCAAAAGATTGACGAGTACATTCATGTATGTATAAGTTCTCTATTGATAAATAATTCTCTAATCTGTGCAGGAAATTGTACTGTTGTAATTTTTTTTGTAACATCATTAGTAATAAGTACCTATGTATCTTTTGTTAAGAACTGACTAGTTCTGACATTATATGAATAAAGTAGTCAAACGTCAATTTTTTTTTTTTTTTGCAATTAAAAAGAAGGAAAGTCAGTTTAGGAAAGTTAATTATTAAAATAATAAATAAGTGATTCAACCTAAGTGGTTCATATAATAATAATAAAATTAAGCAAATTGTTCTTTTAAGTTGGGTAAAGTTCTAAAGTAATAAAAGGGGGAGATGTAGTAGATATGGCTCACTTCACCTAAGTGTTGTAAATTTGGTTAACTTCACCTAAGTGAAGCTTCCCCGACATTAAGGGAGTTAGAATAATAAAGTAGTCAAAGTAAGACCTAAGTCGAGTTGATTCTAATAATTGTTGATTTGTAATAATTAATAAAGATAAATAATTATCACTAAGTACTTAACCCAGATAGACCGGAGTTTTTTTTTCGACTACTTTTTATTTAAAAAGTAACTAAAAGTGTTGTATATCATGTTTGTTGAAGGGCATTTCAAGTTTAATGAAAAAAAAGTCTTTGGTTTTCGAGATATGGCCATTTCCCTGAAATTCTTCTATATTATGAGGAAAATAATAACAGCAGTTTGTGAGTAAACCAAAACGTGTTTTAACCACTAAGCTTACGTAATTTAGAATCAAGGGATTATAAAAAGACTAAAAACTTGGATTTCTGTTCAACCAACGAAAAAAAAGGACCTTCAAAAAACTAGGTACCTAAAGATATAAAGTACCTAACTTCTACTGAGAGTTGCAATAAAATAAATTGAGACCCAATTTAGTTGTTATTTTAGAATAAAACCAAAACAAAATATAGGAAAAAAGTTTTTGCCTGCAGTGAGATCAAAAATAATTCTTGAAAAAAAAATCGTTTTTTTATAATAAGATCAAAAGTAATTCTAAAAAAAATAGTTTTTCGACAGTGAGTACGAAAGCACAATTCTAAAAAAAAAAAAAATGTTTTTTAGACAATGAGATCGGAAATAACTCTATACAGGGTGTCCCGTATACAGATGCAAATATTTTGAGGGTAGGTTCAGCCCACCGTGGACTATCATATGAGCGAAACTTGCAGTGGGGCATTTTGCTTCGTTAAAGAGTTATGGCCAAATCCCTGTTTTTCCCACAGGTCTAGAGGTCACTTGGATCGATGCACGTTTTTAAAGAAATGATAGCCAGTAAGTAATTTTTGACTTCATGTATGGATAGTCATGCATATTTCCCTTGAAATGCAGTTGGTTGCATAAAAAAATATTGAAAGACCAGAGAGATATTTAATCATAAGTTCAATACTTTTCTAAAATTTGATTTTTCCCTGTTTTCCCTTTCGTGAATTTAGAGTACTTCTACAATTGCAATTCTGCGTATCACTAGTTAAAAAAATACCCTATTATGTTTAGTTTTATAAAAAAGAAAGCTCATTTATATTACTTTAAAGATCATGGAACGCAGTACACACAAAGGTCAAAAAACACTTCTGAATCATGATGGAAAATTCAAAGTTGGCTGAATTTTAACAGAATTGGCGCGTAATTTGAGGTATAAATACACTGGTCTGGGATGTTTAACAGAGGGAAATTGATCATTCACAGTGGTCGGTCGGTGTGAACTTTTATATGAATGGGGTTAAGGAATCACAGGGTTATCATGAGGAAAAATGAGAGAGGCTGCAACGAAAGCAGCAACCAGTGGTGTAATTATGGAAAAAGAATACACATGGAGAAAGACTCTGCGCTACCAACAAAAATTATGATTTTATTTTTTGAAGTAAAATTAAAAATATCATTTTACATGAACATGGTAACAATTTGTGAAATAAATATAAACAAAGACTGATCAAGGGTGGTGATACAGTGATACATGTTTGATGTTTATTGATAAACTACAAACATGATATATTCTGCAACACAGGACATGAAATGAAAAGAACCCAAAAGAATATGTAGCGAACCAAGGGCGAGGTTTAAAGCTTGTGGCTTTCTCTTCCACCGAACAAATTGATCGCCTTGTTATTTTAACTACTAGATTTGATTGATATAGTTGGTTAATAGAACTAATTGTACTCAGAAAAAATTTCATTTATAACTTGCAGTTGGCACAAAAATAGTCACACAGACCGCTTCAGGCATCGAGTGTTCTTCAAAATGCAATAGCGCCCAGATTCAAAATTTGAAAGATGTGTTTCTCTCCTTCTGGTGCCGTTTGATAAGGCGTATCTCATTCGTTCCTTCACGCCTCTGAAAGAACTTTGTATTTATTGAAACAAAATAGCAAAGGGTATTTTTTTACCTAGTGATACGCAGAATTGCAATTGTAGAAGTACTCTAAATTCACGAAAGGGAAAACAGGGAAAAATCGAATTTTAGAAAAATATTGAACTTATGATTAAATATCTCTCTGGTCTTTCAATATTTTTTCATGCAACCAACTGCATTTCAAGGGAAATATGCATGACTATCCATACATGAAGTCAAAAATTACTTACTGGCTATCATTTCTTTAAAAACGTGCATCGATCCAAGTGACCTCTAGACCTGTGGGAAAAACAGGGATTTGGCCATAACTCTTTAACGAAGCAAAATGCCCCACTGCAAGTTTCGCTCATATGATAGTCCACGGTGGGCTGAACCTACCCTCAAAATATTTGCATCTGTATACGGGACACCCTGTATATAAAAAATAGTTTTTAGACATTGAGATCAAAAGTACTATAGGTATGTACTTGTAGTTCTATGCTACTGGTGTATGGTAGGGTAGGAAGCAATCGACATGAAGAGTGACATCGCATTTCACACATTTCGTTGTTGCTTTCTTTTTGAATACTATGCATACAAGCTGTTTCTTCTTACCCCCAGGATGTACTTCAGGTAGGCTTACTACAAAGTGGCGTATTTCATCAAATCTAGCAGACAGCACGTCTCTTCTTCTAATACTATGTCTTCCAGAGCGCAAGACAACTTTCTTGTTTCTTTCTAGGATGTCACGTGCAATAGAACGTCTAAATGTCAGGTGGTCCATATATTTTTCTGTATTACTGAGATACAAATGCCACGCATTATTTTCACAAGCGTCAAGCATGTGGGCTATAATCGGAAAATACCATTGTTTTCCACGTATGTTTACTCGGTAAAGGGAAATATTCTCATCGGCTCTATCAATTTCTCCCATCTGTATCTTGTAGGTATGTATTGCTTTTGGCTGTGGGATGCTGACTTTTCGCATCGCTTCTCGAGAAAACCGAAATGCTGATTTTAGGGGCCTCACAGTATCAAAGTTTGTCGCTAATGAGACAGTATTATTGTCATTCCAGCTACTTACGCTTACTCCAGAGATATTTTCAATGGCGCATTCCCAGGATCCTCTAGATCTTTTCTTCATTTCTGTTGCATCTGGAAGGGGACACTTATTTCCCAGTCTGTTTGACCTAATAGTACCGGAAGCCATGATGTTTCTTGATTTCAAGTCCGATAACAAGTCAATGGTACTGAATAGATTGTCGAAAAATACTTTATATGGAAGTGCTTTAATACCTAAGACGTCAGCATAAGACATAACAACTGAATAGCCTAAACCTTTCTCCTTGTATCTATCTTCACATGTACCACCCCCTCGATAGGGCTCCAACCACACTAGGTAACCATCACTTGTTCCACCACACCAGAACTTGTACCCAAATCTGATTGGTTTCCCTTTTATGAATTGTTTTGTACCATGGGATCCGAAGTATGGAACCATTGGTTCATCTACAGAAAATCTTGAAACTTTTGGTTTAGAATGTTTAGATCATTCAGTAGTGGTCGAACTTTGGCAAATCGATCATTTTGGTCAAGTAAATCGTTATTGCACATGTGTATATTTCTCATTATGAAGAAAAAGCCATCTCGTGAAATCGCATTAGATACAAGTGAAATGTTGGTTTCACCTTTTTCCCAGTACATTCTTGCTCTTGGAACTGATACATAACTAGTCTAGTACCGCAGGCGCAAAAATAGCGAAATAAATGCAAGTTTTGGTGTAGTTTTGATTTTTTGTACCATAGTGTATTTTGAGCTGCTGAACACGAATCTGAGGTTTGCCAACAAAATTTTACAGGCAAAAAACACGCAAAAAATTGGACTCTTTTTAGTTTTTCTGAAATATCTCCCAAGTGATTCATTTAACGCCAACACTAACTCTATACAAAGTTGTTCACAACTAAATTCCCTACATTTTATGTTCTACAAAAAAAATTGTGCGACCAACCTTTGAGCTTTGAGGGCGCCCTCAAAATGCAGGCAAAAAAATCAAAAGTGGCCAAATTTGCGATTTTTTTAAATTTTACTTCAAAATAACGCTCCTGACAATATTTTTGGCAGTTAAAGACGTCATTGATGGCTTATAGGCTAATTTTTGAGACTTTTTCAGCCTTTTAGAACGACCTTTTGGAGTGACATAGAGATCACAGTCACCTGTGTCTATCTAGTACCCTGGTTTTAAAACAAAAAGTTTTGCTGTACTTGTGATTTTTGGTAATATAGTTATTTATAGTTGCAAAGTATGAATTTGACGTTTGCCAACAAAAAAAATTGCCGTCATTTTTTTTTAACAGGCAAAAACGGCCTGAATGGAGCTTTTCTCATTTTTTAACAATATCTCCGAAACTATGTATTTCAAAGCAACGTTAGCTGAATACTAAGTTCAACATAACTGAATTTCCTACATATTATGTTCCCAATTTTTTTTTGGGCAACCAACCTTTGAGCTTTGAGGCAAAATTTGGACTTTTTGAAGTTTTACCTCGACATAACCTTCTTGGCAGTGTGAATGATATTAATAATGGTTTAAAGGCTAAATTTTTTGACCTTTGCAGCACATCTTTGTGAGGGACTTGGATCAGGGTCCTAGATTGATGGCATGCTATTGCATGACCCTTCGCAATGCAAGCATAGAGCGGAGCAGGAGAGTCCTGCTTTCCTGCAGCCACAGTTTCTTTGGCAGTTTCTCGTACAATTGCAGGAAACGAGCTTCAGCAATTCGGGGGGAGCGGGGGGAGACAGATTTAATATAGGTTCGAGACCTGTTTGACTTTGCTTCCATCCCCATTCTTCAGGAGCTTTACTTACTCCCAACCATTGTTGCACTTGATGGTGCAGGGTACACCCTGAGGAAGTGCACACGGTGGTAACGCAGCAATGTTGGAGTTCATTCTAAAGGCTGCCTTGGTATAACATAATATGTTTATATTTTAGCATGTGTAGGAGTTTCGTCAGTTGTGTTGATTGTATGCTTGATTTCGTTGGCAAATGTCAACGACTTGCCCTCCCAATGAAAGACATCGGCGAATTGATGTAAAACTTTCATGGTTTCGTATTTTTCTTCTAAGTTCATATGGTCCAACGTTATTTTGGAAAAATCTACGTGACTACTAGATTTTATAGTAGACGTCGCATGTAGCTCACATGGGTTAACTTTATTATATTCTTGCAAGTCAAGATTTAATGGTCTTAGCGGTTTGAATGACTGCTGCTTATCTGTGGTATTTACTATTGAGCAAATAATTTTATTCGCTATTACTGAAGTTAATCCTTCAGGAATGTATAGACTTCCATCTCCGATAAGTGTATGTGGCATCAGCACATCACCTCTAAGGTTTGTCTCTACCGGAAGTTGCAATATGACTTCGGAATGAGAAGGTACGGTTACCAAATTTAACTGAGGATTTAAATCCTTAAAATGTAAAGGGATTTGTGTATTAGCAATTTTTTAACAATTGTTTATCGCAATCGATAACGAACTTGAACTGTCTTAGTATGTCTATACCTAATAGACAATCAAAATAATCATGGAAATGAAAAACATGGTACTTTACAAGAGTATTGTTATTTGTACTTTTAAATTCTTTTGGGGCTTTGGTTATTACTAGAGCCCGGATTTTATGCAGCAAAAAAAGGCTAAAATATGCAATTGCATATGCAAGCGAAAAGCCCATTATATGCAAAAATGTCAACAAAAAGCCCAATATATGCAAAAATATAAACCCGTAAACTCACTGAGCCAGGACTTAATTTTACTTTTATCAACTGGCATAGTAAAGTTAGTATCTATCCAAGTCAAAAATGCAAATTATATTTTAAACTCAAAATAATCTACTCCTTTAACTAGAGTTTCCGTTATGGATACACATTTCTCGAGTAAGAATCAGTAGAAAAGTTAATTGTTTACAAGCACAATAAATTCACTGCAAGTAGAGAACAGCCGAAAACTAATAGAGAGGAAAGATAATTTCAGTAGGCCAGCTGCTTGTCAGTACTCAGTAGGTACCCACATGACTTCACAATGAAGGTAGGTAGGTACACTCACAAAATGTGATTTTGCGATTTACGTCCTTAGATTTGATTGGACTTCGGTAGCTCTGAGTAGGTATAGATAGTGTAGATACCTATTTACCGAATTTTTCCCCTAATAAACCCCGAAATATGCAAAATTTGGCCAATATTGTTGAAATATGCAGGATTTTGCTCAAATATGCAAACTCCGAAAAAAACCGCCAAAATATGCAATTGCATATGCAATATGCAAAAATCCGGGCTCTAGTTATTACACTTGAACTTTCTCGTGTAACTCCATGAGCGGTTTTAATCAAGAAATCGTCTGGACTAATGTTTTTGGGAAAGAATTTGTGTGCAATATCAGGTCTTATGAATGAACGAGTACTACATGAATCAATTAGACAGTACAGATTTTGCGGATGTAAGATGACAAAGGGTAATTTATCTTTGCCATGTTCAATGTTCAGTAATTCTAACATTGGTGTTGTGGGTTTTCCGATGCATTTGCGTGAAAATCCTCCTGTTCCTCATGTTGAACTGTGTATTGGTCGGTATCTTGACCTTCGTATTCGTGGTATGTGTTTGCTTGTTCATCATAATATGCGTTATGTGTAACGAAATCATGTGTATGTTGTTCTGGAATCGAACCAGGCTCTGTGTTGTGTAGATTTTGTTGAATGTTTTGCACGACACTCATTGGTGTAGGTCGGGGTAAGAATCTCTGCTGTGTGTTTTGAAAACCTGAAGTTGATGGTCTGTTTTGATAATTCTGATTGTTACTGTTAAAGGGATTTCTTTGTTGGAATCTGTTCGGTGTAGAGTTAAATGATCTGTTTGGATTGAAATAGTTAGGACGGAAAGGTTGAGGATTTGGTCTGAAGGGTACAAACGGTATTAACTGATGATTAGGAGGATGAGCTCTGTTTTTAATTGAGTGATCAGATGTCTGGATTTTCTTGGTCAAATCGACTTGAAAATCATAAGTTAACATACTTCAGGTGTCTCCCAATATTGCGGGATTTTTTGTACGTAAGGATCCTATGGGGTCCTTCAGACCTTTTAATAAGGTCCTAAGTCCTAATTTTGCAATGTAATTTGTGAGATTCTCTTCGTGGAGGTTATTTACAATCAAGTAGCTATTGTGTAGGTTAATGAGTTTCTAGATTTCATGGTAAAACTCAAATGGAGTTTTGTTAGCTTGTTGCAAATTGCACATCTCAATAGTAAGAGTGTATGCGTCTCGTTTGTCGCTGTAGGTTGACAAAAGAGCGGCCTTCAGATCATTCCAAGTATTAATAGCAAATGAGCTTATGTTGATTCTTGCATCTCCTACGATTTTAGCTTTTAACGCCGACATTAGATAGACATTTTGAAAAGCTTCTGGTTCCTGAACATTATAGAAATGGTTTTCTAGTTTTTCGCTAATACCAATGAATTCCGGAAGGAGTTCCGCCTCCCCCCTAAATTCTGGGACCACCTTGAAATGGTCTCCTGTTAAATTAGGAATTTGAGCCATATTTAAATTTAAATTGTCAAGGTTTTGGATGAGGACGTCTAATCTAAGATCTGCAGGATTTGGATTTTGATGCTCTTCGTTATCAGATTCTGCATCTGATTCTACAATTGGAGGAAGATTATCCAGCTTGAATTTTTGCTTTTATGTAAAATTCAAATAAAATATTAAGGATGAGAAAGAGTATGTAAAATTAATAAAAAGTAAAAGAAAGCATGTAAAAATTCCAGAAATGTAATAAATCTTTGATTGACTTACATTAACGCGAACATTTTTGCTACAAGTCTTTTTGTTGTTTCCATTGGTAAGACAATTCGGTTTCCAGTGGAGATTTGAACTTTGATGATATGATGAGTGATGATCCGTTGTATTTTTATAAGATGTGAAGAAGGCAATCTGCTTGGCCTTCTCTTGCAAAGCTGGACCAGAGATGGGCAAATTTTTTTCACGGCACTTACTGAACCAGCTCAAGACTTCAGCGTCAATGACACCTGTGTCGCTTTTCCTTTGCTTCGCCAACTTTCTCTCTTAATCGCCATTCTCCGCCAGAATTTCTATTTTCTTGTTGAGGGTCAACCTCTTACGGCTCATAACAGCCTTAGACATGTTGTCAAAACACCCACGCAAAAAAAAACACAACACAAATGAATAAAACACACAATGAAAAAAATTGCCCTTGCTACTTATGCAACGCAACCAAACTAAAGAAGAACTGTTAACAGACGAATAGAGAAAAACAAAAGAACGAAAGTGTCTTCCTACGATCGAGATCATACCGGCTCAAGGTCAATCACCTCAGCTGTGATCCATACTGCAGTACGACACATACTGACACATACTGCAGTACGCACCCATACCCCCCTCTGTGGGGAATTTTACCACATATAATAAAATAAAAACAGTTCTTTTAACATTTATTACTTTTAATTCACAAAAAAATCACAATTATTTTTACATTCAAGAATTTTCAACACAAGAAAAATAAAAGGACAACGAAACTAATTTTTATTTCATTGGAAAACTTATTGAAGACTGAGGAAAATCTGCTTTCCCCGGTTTCTCGAAGACTTAAAAATATTAACTGACCATAAATAATACCAACTTCGCAATTCGCGACACCCTCCCTCTCTCACTCATAAATCTCCTTTCCTAGATGTCTAAGTTTACGTTTATTTTTAACTATTTTTTTTTTATCATTTCCTCCTTCGAAATCTTCAATTTTGTATTCTAGCTATAGGGAAAAAGTGTCCGCTATTAGGAGGGTCCGCTATTCGGAGGTTTTCATATAATAACAGATGAAAAATGTCCCGGTTCCCTGAAAATTGTCCGCTATTCGGAGGTGTCCGTTAAGGGAGGTTTTACTGTAGATTCTTTCTCTCTTCCTCTTTTCTATTTCTATTATTCCAAAGCTCCGATCACAGGGCAGGAAACTGTGTCCTGGTTCTGGAAATCTATGTAGAATACTTGTAAACTTTCCTAGATCTATTAAAGTATAAAATAACGGGACAAAGTTACTTTCTTGTTTTGTCAGGAACAGTTATCTAAATAGAGATTAGAGATGCGAAATCCCAGTCTTTAATACAACAGTAATGGATGACCTCTGGGATATTGTGATGACTGTGTCTTCTGTGCCCAGGGCTTGGGATGCAAACATGTAACACATCGCATCACAGCATGTTTTGCTATACAATACAGAATTACTTTTGATAGTGTCACGCTTTTTTCCGCACTAATTTCGATAGTCACTTCATTAAATATATCTAATACAGTTGAAGCTTGGTCAACTATAACCCAATCATTAGGAGTCAAAGTTTCTAGATGATGTATGTCAAGTAGTGCCATTGTGGAGATAATAGCATCCTTTAATTTCAAGAACCTACTAATCATATCATAAGTTGAATTCCATCTCGTACAACAATCTTGTTTTAATTTTAATTCGGGTAGCTCCATTTGGACAATTGTGGCATTTAGTTTGCCCATCAGTGGTGCCATCATGACGATTTTCTCGTCATATTTGACGATATTTTAACTCTCTTGACGGGAAAAAAAAATGTTTTGACGGTTGACGATAGTTTTTGACGATATTTTCTTATAGTTGACGGTTTTTTGACGATTTCTGTGGAAAGCTATGGACATAAATCCATCCGTTAAAATTGGATTTTTTCGTTCCCGCTGTTATTTTCCTCGTGTGAACACGCCCTATTGTTTACATTTTAATGTGTAGGTTACGTATTACGTAGGTGTAGCCTGTAGACGCGACACTATGCGGCGTATGTACTATGTAATTATGAGCGCATCGAGATCTTTTATATTTGTGAGCATTGTTTCTCGGTCACCGAGCCGCCAGGTCTCCGGTACTCTAGACTCTGTAAAATGAATCCCACAAAAAACTACCGTTAAAAAAAGGGCCAAGTTCCAGAACTCCTATCCAAAAAGGTTTCGCCAATGAATGCAGTGATATCTTGTTTGCGGCCAAGTTATCTTGGTACTAAACTATTTCTTTTATTAAAAGCCGTTTTCTGAGTTCCTTATTTTGTATGTTTTCAACTGCAAACCATCCTCTAACTTGGCCAGTCTCGAACCTTGTGATGGTTATATTGTTATTCTGTACCTATACATATAGTCGTAATATTCCATACAACCGATGGCATAATACTGGCCAAGTCAGAGGATAGTTTGCAGTTAAAAACATACAAAATGAGGAACTCAGAAAACGGCTTTTAATAAAAGAAATAGTTTAGTACCAAGATAACTTGGCCGCAAACAAGATATCACTGCATTCATTGGCGAAACCTTTTTGGATAGGAGTTCTGGAACTTGGCCCTTTTTTTAACGGTAGTTTTTTGTGGGATATCATTACTTTTTGTAAATGGTTCCTTTCACAGCACGTTTCATTATTTTTATTTAAAAATTCAGGATTCTTCACTTTAATATGCTCCCTAAAACGACACCGTTTAACAGCAGAAATAGTGCGAAAGTGCCGGTTTTCAGATTTTTCCATGTATTTTTACAGTAAACCCTAGCACCATGCAAAATTTCAGCTTTGTAGGTAGTAGGGAAGTACCTCATAATTTATATACATAATCAAGTATATTTCCTCCCTAAAATAACACCGTTTAACAGCATGATAATTGCGAAATTTCCGGTTTTCAGATTTTTCCCTGTACTTTTACAATAAACCCTACCATCCGACAAAATTTCAGCTTTGTAGGTAGTAGGGAAGTACCTCATAATTTATATACATAATCAAGTATATTTCCTCCCTAAAATAACACCGTTTAACAGCATGATAATTGCGAAATTTCCGGTTTTCAGATTTTTCCCTGTACTTTTACAATAAACCCTACCATCCGACAAAATTTCAGCTTTCTAGGTAGAAGGGAAGTGCCTCATAATTTAGATCCATAATCGATTATATATTTCCTCCCTGAAATACACCATGATAAGTGAAAAAGTTCCGGTTTTCAGATTTTTCCCAGTACTTTTACAATAAACCCTACCAGTATGCAAAATTTCAGCTTTTTAGGTAGTAGGGAAGTGCCTCATAATTTATATACATAATATAGTATACTTCCTCCCTAAAACGACACCGTTCAACAGTTTTCAGAACTTTTTCAGTTTTTTCCCTGTACTTTTACATTAAACTCTACCATCATGCAAAATTTCAGCTTTCTAGGTAGTCGGAAAGTGCTTCATAATTTAGATCCATAATCGATTATATATTTTCTCCCTAAAACGACACCGTTTTACACTATGATAAGTGAAAAAGTTCCGGTTTTCAGATTTTTCCCAGTACTTTTACAATAAACTCTACCATCATGCAAAATTTCATCTTTCTAGGTAGTCGGGAAGTGCCTCATAATTTTGATGATCTGTCAGTCAATCAGTCAGTCAGTATCAAAATCGCAAATTTCAAAATTACATTCCTCTGAAAGTTTTTTGCATAGAGTCTTGAAATTTTCAATGTCTTTTTAATGATATTAGAACAATCTCTGTTCCAAATTTCATATCTCTATGATCAATTGAACCGAAGATATGAGGGTGTGAAAAACCGGGTGAATCGGTTCGTGTAAAGATACACTGCCGTGCTTGCTGGAACTTGGCCTGGCGCACTGCCGTGCGCTCAGATTTTGAAATTTAATTTTTTTCAAAGTTCAAACTCATTTCAGTTAATTTTCCCTTTGGTTACTTCTAAACTTTTATGTGTTTTAGTGATAAAATGTAAGTGTAAACTGAGTAAATACTGTAAATAGTGTAGCATGGTTTGGTGTAGGTACTGGGCATGAAGTTTTCATAGTGGTAAATCGGATCAAGCCCCAAAAGATGTCTTGTGCACTTATCACTCAATTATTGTCCAAACACTTCTTAGGTAAGTGCTAGGTGCCTACCAAAAAAGGTTAGAAGGGCAATGCATTGCTTTGCTAGAATTCAGAGCTGGAATAATTCTAGGGACAATTTAATGCATTTTGGTCTGTTTAATGAAAATTTGACAATAATTGAGTGATAGAGGTTTGAGCTGGACCTGTAAATACCCGTAGATACCTACCTAATTTTAGTTACTTTAATTTGTTGTTTCATGGTGCTGGAATTTTTTCTTTACAGAAAGACCTAGTTTTTTGGTGGTTGTACTGTACATTCTTATTTTTGCTTTTTTAATAACTTACCAGCATGTCTAAACCAAACAAACAATATCTTCAAAAGTTCAGGCCAGAGTGGCTGAAAGACAAACTCTTTGAAGAATGGCTCATCACAAAAAAGAATGAAAATGGTGAATTAATAGGATTCTGTAAATTCTGTGTATGTTCTCTTGGTTCAAATAAGTATGGTGACTTAAAAACTCATCTGAAAACCAAGAAACACATTTCAGCCAGCCGAACAGTGACCCCAAGCAGGCAGCCATCTGTAAGTTCCACATTTGTTCTAAAACCTTGTAAATCAAAATTAGCTGAAGGAAAAGCCTCATTATTCATAGCTGAACATTGTAGTATCTTGGCAACAGATCATTTGGGTAAATTGGTGAAAAGTATGTTTCCAGATTCTGAAATAGCAAAAGATTTTCAAATGGCCAGAACAAAATGTAGTGAGATACTGAAAAATGTTATTGCACCTCACTTTAAATGTAGTTTAAGAGATGACATGGGTGAAAGCCCATACAGCTTATTGATTGATGAGTCTACAGATGTTGGAGTGTTGAAATTTCTTGGTGTGGTCATCATTTATTTCAGTGTAAATAGTGGTAAAATTGTGTCAACATTTTTGTCACTTACACCTATCATAGAATGTAATTCTGAAGCAATAGTTCAAGCGATTAAAACTACTTTGTCAGAATTTGGAATTCCACTGAATAATATGAAGGGTATTGGTACTGACAATGCAAGTGTCATGGTTGGCGTTAACAATGGAGTTCATGCACGTCTCAAACAAGACATACCTAACTTGATATTGGTACGTTGTGTGTGTCACTCCATACAACTAGCAGTATCAGCTGCATCTGTAGATACTATTCCAAGATGTTTGGAATTTCTCATCAATGAAACTTATAATTGGTTCTCTCGTTCAACTCAAAGGCAAGCTAAATATGCCCTCCTTTACCAAACAATGAATGATGGACAAAATCCACTGAAAATTGTACAATCATGTCAGACCAGATGGTTGTCCATAGAATCTGCCGTCAGCCGAATTCTTTATCAATGGTTGGAGTTAAAAACACATTTTCAGATAGCATCATCAGCAGAAAGTTGTTATACAGCTCAAACCCTTTTTGAAATGTACAAAGATGAAAAGAATTATGCATTTTTGTCATTTTTGAAACCAGTCTTAGTACAAGCTCAGAGTGTAAATAAATCATTTGAATCAAATGATGTAGACAAGACAAAACTTCTAAGTGATATAACATTGTTCATCATGAGCATAATGAAAAAAGTTGTGATACCAACAGTTAGGATGGATATTATGAAAACGAATGTAGAATCCAACCTTGACCCAAAACCTTATTTAGGTTACGAATTTGAAAAAAACAGTAGAAAAATGTTGCAGGCAGAACAGCTTGATGTTGAATCAGAAAAGGTTCTGAGGAAACGATGTGTTTCATTTATTGTAAAATTGATTAGTCAATTGCGACAGAGACTTCCTGATAATCTAGAAACCCTTCAAAAAATTGAGCTACTATCTGTCCAATATGCAAGATCTGCACTAAAAAACCAGATTACGCCCTCTCTCGAAAGCATGCTAGTACCACCTGCACTAATTGGAAAAATTGAATACCAGTGGACTGCCATAAATCTTATAGATTGGAAATCAACAACAACAACAGAATTTTGGATTGAGGTCTCCAAATACAGAGATGCTCTTGATACCAACCCATTTGAAGAGCTAAGTAAATTTGCTATCTCAATGTTAGTCTTACCTCACTCCAATGCTGATGTAGAACGTGTCTTTAGTCAGATGAATATTGTGAAGAGTAAGATAAGGAACAAGATGAAACCTGAAATGGTGAATTCAATACTAACAATTCGAGCTGGACTTAAACGGACAAACCATACATGTCATGATTATGAGCTGCCTGACAGTGTTGTTTCTAAAATTGGGACATGTGAGGCATATGCAAGGAAAAATACTCCAGACACCCAACCAGCATCATCACAAGGAGAGGAGCAGCTGGACAGTGATGAGGAATTCCAAATATGAACAACAAAACAACATAAACAAAGTTCAATCTATTATGATGGTTGGTAAGTGATCTTCCTTGTATATAATATATTTTGCATGGTGATTGCTGATGCATGCTGTTCAATAAAAACCCCAAGAAAGCCGGGTGTAACCCGCTATTTCAATCTTTTTTAAGGTATAATATTGTTGACGACTTTTTTAACGATTTTTTTTCTTCCTTGACGATTTTTTGACGAGATTTTTGCTACGCCATGACGATTTTTTTTTTAATCTGTTGGCAACACTGTTGCCCATTGCATGATTGCTGCTTTTGAAGTGTTGGACAATGTTTTTTTATTTTTGTGATTGGTTCTTGAACATTACTCCTCAAGCTACTTTGAACAACCAAATTCAAAGAGTGAGCAAAACCTGGTATATGGGCCCATTTATTAATCACAATGGCATTGACTATATTATAAGCATTGTCAGTGGTGACAGCAACAATTTTTCTCTCAATACTAAATTCTGTAACAATGGCTTTTAACGCTTCTGCTAGATTTGCTGACGTATCTATCCGGGAATTCTAAAAAAAGGATGTCTATCAGTAAGGCTCTTGTTATTATCAAAAAACGTTCCAACATTAACTTTATTAAAAGCTGAAGCACGAGCCAAGCTACATCCTTCTGGAGATCTCAAACTTAATCTATTTCTAAGCAAGAAGAATCTTAACCATTCTTCTCCAGCCTGTCCATCCTTAACCAAGATGGAGGACATTTCATTCCATTGATATTGGCTGTTTGGAACGCCAACTTTCTACAATCAGTAGATGTGAGACCATTAGAACATGGCACAACTGAGTTTTAAATAGTCGACAATTTTTTCCTCCTGATAATTATTATAAACTTGACGATGATTATACACAGGAGTAAATGTCACTTCTTTTTTATCTTTGATTCCTTTTACCTTTATTCTCAGAGTTTCTCTCGACACATTGTACTTTTTGCTCACTTCTCTGATACTTCTGCCTTGCAGAACCAGTTCACATGCTGTTTTCATGACCCCAGGGTCGTATAGACCTTTGGTACTCTTCCTGTTAAATTTCCGTGGCATCCCTGCAACACAAAATATAACAGAACCTAAGAAAACAATGCTGTATATTGGTCTTCTTTGAAAAAGATAGAACCATGGTACCCCACTCCTGTACACCATGGGCCAGTGTGGGGTACCATGGGTCATGACAATTTGAGAAAATAGCGACTACATGAATATTTTATGACTTACAGCCAAGCAAATGTCTTTGACCGTCATTTAAAGCATTTACACAAAAAAGGAGCGAGAAATCAGCCAAAAACCGAACATGTATTATAGGAATAGACTCATCGTTCCCCATCGATTTTGACCTATGGTACCCCACCGGATCATTTTTTAGAAACACTCAAATATCATTGAAATTATTAATGCAAAATTACTTACTGCTTGAGTCTACTATCCACAATGGTCTTTACATCAATCAGGTCAAACTTGTTGCATAAAAAACCTTTCCAAAAAAATTTTATCACAAAAATACTTTTATCTAGAAATCGCACTTTAGAGGAGTCAAAACAAAAATGCCGATTTTTCTAGTCGTGTGTTAAATTTTAAATGTTCGCGGTTAGGTTATGTTTACAGATGCACCAAAAGCAAGTTTTCTGTGCCAGGTCTACCAACTTCAGAATATCAGAAGGCACTAAAAATTGAAAAACCCATCGTACCCGATGACCCATGGTGGAACAGTCTCCCCTACATATTGGATATAGTGAGTGAACTTGTTCCTTATAGCCAATATATCGGTTATAGTGAAAATTGGCTATAAGAAACAACTTTGTCCAGTCCCTTGAAGTTCATTATAAACAATTTCTACTGTATAAGGGAATGAAAATAGTAACTCAAGGTAATTCAGAATTCAGAAATCAAATAATAAGTCTATGGTTTTGGATGTGTTGGCACTGGCATTACTAATAATTAGTAATGCCAGTGCCAGTATAATTATTATACGTGAGCTGCCTAGTTCACAGCCATCTTTTAGGATTGATAATGCATTTTTTTCTGTTCTTCTTGAACCATATTTTATACATAGTATAGAGGATAGCGTCTCAGTGTCTAATATATTCCTTGTTTCAATTTTCACATTTTTCAAGCAACTGAAAAGCCTTTCAGTTACAGCATTTGAAAATGATAATGAGAAAAATAAAGCTACCAACTTACTCAACTCGTTATATTTTCTCAGACCTAGTTCATCTTTTAGCTCAAATACATCTTTCCCAAAGGCATGTAGATCTACATTTTCTTCATTAAATCTTTCCACTGAAAGAGCCCCAATGTCTTGAGCAGGAGTTTCACGAACATCATTTGGTTTCATGAAGTTCAGCGCCAATTTTTTTTTATTATTTCCTCATCTTTGACTTTCAAATGGGCAAAATTTGGTATGTCTGCTTGAAAAAATGTATTAAATGTGTTGAAAAGGCCCAGTGCATAATCCACTAATTTCAACAGGCATTTTAATAGAGGGTTCTTCAGTGATGTTAAAATCTGAAAAATAATAGTGTCAATTTAATTCACAGAATAATATTTCTTTCATTTGTAGGTAGGTAGGGGTAAGTTTGACCCATTTGAATGACAAATGGGTCAGACGATTCCGTAGATATGGGTCCCTCAAATATGAATACAGGATTAATAATTTCAACTTCATCCTCTACAGGCCACTTGGATTTTGTATCTCCAGACCAAGATAAATATTTCACTTCAACTTGTGTTAAGTTTTCTGGAGTTTCATCTTCACATTTATAGAACATCTTTTGAACCTGACCTATGTAGAACCGAGATTCAAATTACACAGCATACATCTGCATGAGTTCAATGCTTTCCAACACTTTTGCAAGTGTATTTTTGTGTGTCGAGGGTTATTAGGAAGAGCTTTTGAACCCTTGACTTGTGCTTCATCATCAGTTGTTTCATCAGCCTTCAGAGAATCAACTGATATTTCCATGTAAGGAACCAAGTCATTGTCTATTTCATAAGAAGAAGAAGATGATTAGAACTATTTTCTTTGGTGCTGCTGGTTTTTTTTTTTTTTTTTCTTTACTTGACAGTTGAATCCTCAATTCTTTGTCTTTGAGCTCTTTTTTTTTAATTCTTTCTAAACGTTGTTTTGTGTTTGCCTCTTCCTTTTTAGTTTTCTCATTTACCTTGTCTTGAATTTTTTTGATGAATATGTCGGATGTGATAACAGTTGCTTCAACATCTATTTTTCTTCTTCTCCTTGGCTGTTGAGAACTGTTCCCTGGCTGAGGAGAGATTTAAGTCAATCTTGGTGTAGTCTGAAGGCTTGAATAGTCAGTTTCCCTACTGGAAGAAGGGTCTGGCTGGTCAATGGTTTCCTCTCTGGAGGAAGGGTCTGGCTGGTCAATGGTTCCCTCTCTGGAGGAAGGGTCTTGCTGGTGTATATTTTAAAAAACACAAATTCAGAAGAAAACGCCTAACATCATGCAAGCTCTTGAAATATTTAAATGCAGATTTGATGAGACATCAAGATAATGTACACCAAGGATAGGTTCCCTTGGTATTCGTTACTGCAAAAGCAAAAAGTGAATGTTACCCTACACCACTAGCTATTACAGAAACCTCCGCTGAGGTTAAAATACAGGACCTCCTTGGGATTGTCTGAATACCTCAATGGAGTTATTGATCAAGTCCCAGAATATAATAGGAATTCACTGGAATTAATAACCAAGTGGGGATGTGATGGGTCTCAACAAAAAACGAATAGGACACGAATGCTAATATGGTGCCCATTTGTCTCCACAGTTCTAAAACTAAATAAATCATTTGGCAAAATCCTTCACCGTCTTTTCCAAGGTTCTGTAGACCCATAAGAATCCAGTTCATTCATGAGATGAACTTTTTACAGTGATGTTACAAAGAAAGAAGTTGAATATTTTCAAAACCACATTCAACGTTTATCTGAAACAATTTTCCCTGGTGAAAGAGGTAAAATAAAATATACCCTTCTACTTACTATGATTGATGGTAAAGTTTGCAATTGAATTGTAGATAGAGAGAGTGTAGCAAAAAAAATATATAAGACCTGTTTGAATGCTGGAGTTTTATGAAGAAAAAAAAAAAAGTTTGCAATGCAATTACTGACACAACATCTACAATGAGATGATATCTTTGCGACCTAACATCCAAAAGTCGTATTTTTCTTTCTAACCAAAAAAAAATTCCAGGTTAGTTTTTTTCCAAATATTTCCATTTTATTCCAAGGTCATTCGTGAAAGAAAAATGCGTTTCTTCCTGTTTGTAGTACCAAGTGTGACCGCTAGATGCTGCTGTTGCTGAAACATGATGGAAACATGTGACAGAATTGAGGTTAGGATTTTCAATTTTTTATTTTTAACTGCTTTTAGTCTATGAGGATAATTAATATTATAAGAGATCTCTCTATGAGAGATTTTATAAATTACATTGAAAATTTTCTCCTAAAGAACCCGATTTATAGTTATAAAGAGTTCTATATCATAACTTTTAGTTGATTTTCGTTTACAAGCGCATTGGTTACTCTCTACTGATCAATGGTTTGTTTTTTTTCAAACTGTCATGATATGTAACTGTCTCACGTGATAGGTATGTTTATTCTATCATTATTGTTGTTGTATTGTATTTAAATTATAATTCTAAAAATTCTATTTGCACTATATCTTTGTACTGTTTTGGCTTTGTGATATTGTGAACATTTAGAATAAAAACTTTATTTAATTAAACGCGTATTTATTTTTAACCCTAATTAATTACCTTTGGCAATAACCCCGCCCTTTAGGTAGGACATTAACTTCATTCTCTTTTTTTTTTTGTATATTTGCTTTATCTTTTTGTTTTTCTTTATATTTCATTGTATTTTACTGTATATATTTTTTGTTCTACCCAATAAAGCTTTCTATAATAATAATAATACCAGTGTAGTTACAATGGAATCAGACATGAATCCATTACTCCCTTGTGCAGTTTCCTTCAAAAATTGGCTCCAGAGAAGAATGCAAAGAAACAATCTACAAATGATTGCAGCAGTTCAGCATGAGGAATCTAATTCTCAAATTCTCTCAGGTCTCCTTGGGTCTGAAAAACATCTCCGACCACAAAATTATGGAGATGTTATTCAAAGGTTAGCTTTATTTCTTACATTTATAGTGTACATTTAGTGATAATACAGACCTGTAGCAATTATGATTCAGTCGAGCTCTTTTTACAGATTATCGAAGTAAAGTAACGATAAAAATTAGTAGTTTTATTATTTATAGGCTAGGCCTGCGGCGCGTGTGAGTTTATCGAGGCATGGCCGACTTGAAAAAATGAAAACAAGGTATTTTTAATTGGCCACAATAGTTCAATAGGAAAATCGGTAGTACAAAAGATGACCTGACAAAGACGATATTGTATCTAATATTGCTGGGGAAATCACAATGATACAATATTTGTTAGCCCCGCGAATGTGGTCACATGTCCCGTTGGAACCTATCCTTTTTTTAACCTATTACTCATTCCGTAAGTATCTTGATCATAAAAAAAAATAAACAAAAGAGTACGTAGCTTCAAAATTAAGAAAGGTCTGTTTGAAAATAAAAAAAAATTGTTCTGAGAATGCATGACAGAAGGAAAGAATTTCATAATAAAGCAATATCCATCTTGTTTACATAATCATTGGTGATCCTCAAAAAACGAAGGAACATCTCTTTCTAAAAATAATGTCGGTCCCAAATATTTTAGAACAATATCTTCAGCGGCTTGATAATAAAAATAAATTGAACTTCATTACCTAGATCTATATAAGAAGTCCAGATTTGAGATTGAAAAAGCACAACTTTTAACCCTTTTCCTCCCAATACATGAAAAACTGGAGGAAAAAAATATTTTGATGATGGTTCTTATGTTAAATAACCCATTTTATTCAAATCTGTAACCAAAAAAATCCATCTCTCACGGTTCTTGAGATATTGCATGTTGCAACAGTGGGAGGTTATGAACTAAAAAAAGGGGAAAATAAAAAATGCATTTTTTATAAAAGTCGGTATTCCTTTTTACAGGATATTTATTGTCTGTGGTGGAAAGAATAGAAACAGTTTCTATTGACACTTTGGCAAAGATTTATTTTACATTTTACACAGGTCCATTGAGAGTAGCCACCTTCACAAAACTTACATCTTCCTCTCTTGGCTACTATTGCAAAGTGTCCCACTTCATCATATCTTGAGTCTGAAATTGGCATAGGCACAGCATTTTGTTTTTTTTTTTATAGTCTTTGGGGTTTCAACAGAAGGTCTACCCCTCTTACGGGTTGGCTTCCCAGCCTCACAGAGTCCCCTGGCAACTTGTGCCATGAATTTAATCAGTGGCACATATTTACCATCCAGTTTTTGACATTGTTTCCTGTACAACAACCAGCTGTTGACTACTGCCAAATTTAGACCCCAATGTATTATTCTGAAGTACCCCCGATTATTTTTTATTTTAATTCTGTAAAGCTCTATTAACATATCAGCTAGGTCTACACCCCCCATGAACTTATTATATTGCTCTACTATGGCAGGGCGAGTTACTTCAACTTTCCGACCACAGGTTTTCACCCACCTTTTGCAACTGCCTAGTGGCTCAATTGCAACATAGTTTGATACAAAAGTAATTTTTTTTTGTCAAGCCACCCTACACAAACAGTTCCACTTTCTGCATCCAATGCCCAATCATAAGACCCTCTACCACCTAATTTCAACAATTCTTTGTCAGTTTTGATTGGACAATTTTTGGTCCTGTTTTCCCTTATTGTTCCTACACATTGTATGTTTCTCTGTGACAGTTTGTCTACTAGGTCAACAGAAGAGAACCAATTGTCAAAAAACAGTTTGTATCTTTTATTTATATCTAATGTCTCTGCTAGTTCAAGGACAATATTTCCTGAAATGCCCAGTCCAAAATCTTTAATTTGTGTGGAGGCACCTTCGTATATTCTGAAGTCATATATAATACCACTTGCACCAGCCCGTGTGAGAACTTTATAGCCCCATTTATGGGGTTTATTTTTATTGTATTGCAAGATTGGGGTTCTCCCTTTGAAAGGAATAACCTGTTCATCAATGCTGTGCATTTCTTCAGGATTGAGCTTCAGCAAATTTTCTCTTACTTTTTTAATGAAAGGTCTTATTTTGAACAATTTATCAGGCTCATCTGGATTGAAAGTATCATTATCCACAACATGTAAATACTTTTTGATATGATGAAATCTATTTCTACTTAGAACATCCACAATAGGAGGATATCTTGTCTCCGTTTGCCAATACATTGTGTACTGTGGCATCCCTATTATAGCCATGTGAAGCAATACACCAAAGTACATTTCAATATCTGCTTTGTTGAAATTATAGTACCATCCTTTTGGTGTGCATATTTATTGCTTTGCTGAGCAATCTTTTCTAGGAGTTCATCATCGATAAACATATTGAAAAGTTCCAAAGGTGTTTTCTCTGTTTCATTGACAACTGTTTCTTCAATAAATGTTGAAAATGTATGAAAAATGTATGACATTCAAAACCTGTTGGCTTAATCCATTTTACAGAACTGTTCTTTTGCTTCTTTGACAATTGCTTTGGCTTATTTCTTTTCTTCTTTTTTCTCAAAATCCTAGGACTTACTCTTCTCGAATGGTTCCCCGATGGTTGTTGTTGCTCTTCTTCATTCTGATCTACAATGTCCTCAGATGGTTCAGTCTCATGTTCATTGTGATGCAACAGTCCATCTTCAGCAGCTTGTACAAGTGCATCTGGTATATCTTCTCCACTCACATGAATGTTCAGCTCACTCAGACACTCTTCAGCTCTCCGCAAGATATGTTCTCCGCAAGTGATGATGACCCACAGCTGTCTGGGTCATCATCACTAAACATAATGGACTGATCCAACATTGCCAGAATATCAGCATCGTCCATGGTACCCTCTGAAAAAGGAAAAATCAGTCTAGTTTTAGCTATAACAAATCTCTACTTCATAAATCAAGTGAAAAAATTTCATACTTAGGATCCTGATCTGATAGAAAAACTGTGATTTTACATCACACCACTACCTTCCATAGTTGCACTTGTGCAACAGGAAGTTTAGAGCGCAATAACTGGAACAATACTGGAAATATAATCACGAAAACGCTTTAAATGTGTGTTTTAGTATCTTAGGAATCAAAAAAAGTAACAGCCGGGTCCCCAAACGCAAAATGTGGACGCTGGGAGCTAAAATGTACATTTTGGCTTTCCTAAAATGAACTTGTCTCGCAAATGCGTTCGACCAAAAAACGCAACATGGAGATGCGCGCGCACCTTAACGCTGGCAAAATGTACACGCTGGACCCTACCATTTCCCCTACTTTCCTGGTAAATTGCGTTCGCCTACCTCATGTTGGGTGTAAGGGAGTCATGTGTTAAACCTCACCGCTGACACTCAAATGTCAACCTCACCTGCACTTGGTGCACCCTGCTACGCTGACGAGGCTCTGGCGACCGAAAGTCTCCCGGAATAAGGAGGCCCCCCTACAAAGCCAACGGTCTCACGAGCGGATGAGCTGAGAAGGGTGGGGCAATCTCTTGTCCCCAAGGTAAGAAATTGCCTTGAAAAGGCGGAAGAACCAGCAAGATGGTCAACGGCTTGAGGATGCAGAAGGCAAGAGGGAAACCACCGCATTAAAGATCCCCAGGATATCCCTAACTAGATAGCCATATCATATCTTATATCTCCTCGATGAACCCAAACCCCACTGAAATAAATCCTACTGATCATGGGAATCGGAACCCAAGATCCGGCAAGAGAGGTAGCAAGGCCTCTCGGGTCGTCAGCCTGCGAAACCCTTGCGACGACAAATTTGACATAAGCACGTGGAATGTTCGAACAATGCTAAAACCTGAAAAAACCGAAGAAATTTCAAAACAAATGAAAGAAACAAATCTAGATATTCTGGGGATATCAGAAACTAGATGGGCAGGGAACGGTGACTATAACACAGGTGACTTGAGAATAATACATAGTGGGAGCGAAAAAACGAGGAAGTAAAGGTGTCGCAATAATTCTCAAAGACAAATGGAGATCCAACGTTTTGAACACCTACCATGTAAGCGAGAGAATATTAATGATTAAAGTGAAAGCTCAAGCAGACCTGTATATTATTCAAGTGTACTTTCCAACTTCGAGCAGCACTGAAGAAGAACTTGATGATATGTACGAACAACTCGAGGAGCTCATGAGACTAACAGATAACAAGTCAAACGTATTCATCATGGGCGACTTCAACGCCTCAGTTGGGAGCCAAACGTCAGAGCAAGGATGTATTGGGAAGTTTGGTCTTGGAAGTATCAATCAAAGAGGAGAAAAACTGATCGAATTTTGTGAACAATTCGAATTGATCATTACCAATACCATGTTTAGCGTACCAAAGAGAAGGAGGTATACATGGAAAGCTCCGGGCGATACAGCTAGATACCAAATAGACTACATACTGGTCAAAAGGAAACATCGAAACAACATAAGGTCTAGTCACTCGTATCCTGGAAGTCAAATAGACAGCGACCACGTCCTAGTCAAAGCAAAGTGCAACATTAGATTTAAGAAACACGTACTAGTCAAAAAGAAGAAGTGGTGCCTCGAGAAACTGAAAGACGAAGATAAAGTTACAGAGTTTCAAAAAGACTTCAGAGATAAAATGCAAGGAAATGGTGCTGAATCTTGGGAAGACATCAAAACAAATATTAATGTCAGCACAGAGAAAGTACTAGGCAAGAACGTCCTAGAACCAAAGAAACCCTGGATGACCCAAGATATCCTAGAATTAATCAAGGAAAGGAATAAGTTGAGGAACGAGAACTATCGAAAATTAAAGGATGTTAAAAACAAGATTACAAGTGAATGTAAGAAAGCCAAAGACGATTGGATGAAAGAGAACTCCAAAGAAATTGAACACCTACTGTCCAAAAACTGCGTAGACAAAGCCTATACCAAAGTGAAAAGTCTAGAATATAAACCAAAAACCAGAAGCAATATATGTAGTAAGGGACAAAGAAGGATAACTCTTATTTGAAAATGAGAAAGTTGCTGAACGATGGAAGGAATACCTAGAAGAGCTGTACGAGGGTGAAGATATCAAAGAAGAAGAAGAATACTTGGAACGAGAAGAAGATGTCGAGCTGGACGATAAGGGTCCCCCAATATCACAAGATGAATTTGAACTAGCCTTGAAAACCTTATCAAACAAAAAAGCCCCAGGTATAGATGAGATTCCTGCAGAGCTGCTGAAGAACGCTGACCCACTAACTAAGTCGAGACTGTTCAAATTAATCAAAGAAAGCTATGAAAGTGGAAACCTACCGGAAGACTTTATTAAGAGTAAATCCATCACAATACCCAAAAAAGGCAATGCTAGCGAATGTGCGAACTACAGGACAATAACACTCCTGTCTCACGCGTCTAAAATTCTTTTGACCGTCTTAAAAAATAGAATCAGATCCAAGATAGAAGAACACATAGAAGAGGACCAGTTTGGATTTAGGAAGGAGAAAGGAACAAGGGAAGCAATAATTGCTCTAAGGCAGATACTTGAAAGGAGACTTGATTTGAACCTGAACACTTATACCACGTTCATAGATTTAGAGAAAGCGTTCGACAAAATCAACTGGAAACTGCTATTCAAAACGCTAAGAGATAGAAAAATTGACTGGAGAGATAGAAGAGTCATTCTGAGACTGTATAAAGATCAAAAGACTCTGGTGGACATGAATGGAGAAGTGAGAGAAGCCAAAATAAGGAAGGGCGTTAGTCAAGGCTGCCCCTCTCTCCCTACTTGTTCAACCTTTTTTTCGAAGGTGCAATGACAGAGATGAAGCAGCAAACCAACGGTGTAGTGATAAATGGTCAGAAAGTACACAGCATAAGATTCGCAGACGACATAGCATTGGTAGCAGAGACCCCTGAAGAAGTGAATGAGATGCTCAACACCCTCTCTAATATCCTGGACGAATATCATCTAAAAATAAACGCCAAAAAAACGAAAAACAATGACAGTCAGGCGAGACCGACACACAATGAAACCTACAATCGAACTGAGGGACACTGTTATTGAGGATGTAGATGAGTTCTGCTACCTAGGAAGCTCCATTACTTACGACAACAAGTCTACCAATGATGTTAAGAGAAGAATAGCCATGGCCAAACGAACATTCAACAACAAATACAATCTCCTAACCAACAAACACTTTGATTTAAGCACAAGGAAGAAATTCATCAAATCCTACATCTGGAGTGTATTATTGTATGGCTGCGAAACCTGGACTATAGGACAGTACGAAAAGAAACGACTAGAAGCTACCGAAATGTGGATTTGGAGGAAAATGAACAAGATATCTTGGGTTGAAAAGAAGACCAATGAAATAGTGCTACAAGAAATAGGAGAGACAAGGAACATCATATCCCACATATTGAAGAGGAAAACGAAACTGATTGGACACCTCATAAGACACAACACCTTAATCAACAATATCTTCGAAGGAAAAATCATTGGAAAAGAAATATAGGACGCTCGAGAACTTCCTACTTTCAAGATCTGATGCTGCTGATGAACACAACCTCATACTCACAGCTGAAGAACCTGGCAACCAACAGAGAGACATGGCTATCACGACAAGGCGCTGCCTTTAGACGATGATGATGACCTCATGTAGGTGAAATCGTAGCGTCTACTTTTTGGAGAAACGCAAAATCAAGTTTGAGGCTTGTTTGCATCCATTTTCAGTACATTTCAGTTAGAGATGCGACTTT
>JAMCCL010000116.1:0-78365 GCA_024516035.1 Bactericera cockerelli
AGGTCACAGTGAAAATGCACAGTAAACCTATCATTTTCTCCCAAGGACCCTAACATAGCACCTCCGACATTACCTAGTTTATACCGCGCTTATAGGTAAAACTAAAGTCTTTTTATTATTATTATTAAACAGATTTAATCAAGTTTTATTTACAAAATATAGTATATATACAATTTACAAGAAACAAAGTTGAAAAAATTAAACAAAACTTGATCAAGGGCGGTGCCACTGCCTACGGCATTCTCTTCTCTCATTTTACTCCATGAGAGCATCAGCATTGGAGGTCACAGCATAAAATTTAAAGTAAAAACCTTTTAAATAAGGGAAAGTAAAAATCCTAAGTAATAAAAACTAAAACATAATATTTCTATCAAATAAGTTTTTTGCAATGCCTCAATTTAAAATGTCCAGAAAACTAAAATATTTTTCACTATCATATTTTCAACTGTAAGAAATGCAATTTTCTGAGTTAAAAAAATGGTTTTGAATTTTTGGTGTATAGGTACTTGGTAGGTAGGTAGGTACGTAGGTAGCTATTAATTTGAGGACATTACAGCATAAAATTGTATCTTCAAACATGAAAAATGCTCACTTTCCACAATATGTAAAATTTATATAGGTACAATACCGACCTCAAATAGAGTTTCTCAAGTAAGAACCATATTTCAGACTTGTTCTCACCCTGTTGATTTGATGTTCAACTTTTAATTTTACATTCAACCCGAAAGAGATCTCCAACTTTAGCAATTCAAAATATTACAAGGGTTAAGCAAAGAGGTTCTTTAGAAAATTAAAAATATTAATTTAATTTTTGAATTAGTTGGATTACACACTAAATGGAGTACTTACTTCGCTTTCATTTTATAAAATAATTAAACTTATTTACGTGATTTATATTCATGTTTAATCCGAAGTCTGAAACCTGTCATCATTTCTTGAAGTGGATATGAAATGATGTGAAACTCATTGCATGTTTCCATGTATTAAGGTGCCCGAGAAAGAAAGTAGAGAAAGAACCTATACTGTATAGGTACTTTCTGTAAGTAAATAAACTTTCAATTTCAGGAAATTCGGTAGAGGTAATACGGAATTTAGCCTGTGGAGTTCACGCTTTGAAAACAAAGCTAGGAAACAACCTAAATGGAGATTAACCAATTGGTGTCAATCCATCCTTTGGACTCATGGAAAAAATGATTTCTAGCCTGGTATTTAGGTTTCACTAATTATGGACTATGGTTGAGGTTAAAGTGAGTAATACGAGCTATGTTAGAGTGTAGTTTCTATCTCTATCAGTAAATTTCATCCCAAGAAAATATTTTTAATATGAAAGGTAGGTACACGTTTTACTTTTTTTTACACTTAAGGAGTAGAGATACCTATTACTTAGGTACATTTTTCTTCCCAAATTAGATGTGAGAGATATTCCAATGTTTCATGAAAACAGTAAACAAACCAAGATTAATATAATAGCTGCGTACACTACTCAATTTTTAAAAGTCTTAAATAAACAAATAATTAAAACATTTTGAAAGTCGACTAATAAATCATAAACATCATTTTTATAAAGGGGTAAAATATGAACGCTTGGATCCATGCGCGGATATAGCCCTCTTGTACTGGGGGGGCACAATCGCACAGTATATCTAACTAGCGGGTTGCACCCCCCCTGTCGCAAGCCTATCACATACACACACACACACCCACACCCACACACGCACAAACACACACACCACACATACACACACAATTGTCAAAAATTTTTGTGTCACCCATTCATTTCTTGTCCTTACTGGAGCTCAAGAATGGCTCATCAGAATTTCGCGATCAATATGTCAAATGAAGACTCCAACCCTTGCAAAAACACTCTCGCTTTGAGTTGATAGTTCGTCACTACATATTTCAAGAAAATATGTCATTCAGGTCAAAAAACGTAAATTATACTTTTTGTTTTCCGATCCATTTTATGTCCTTACTCAACGTAGCTCAAGAACGGCTCATCTGATTTTCGTGATTGATATCTCAAATGAAAACTTAAACCCTTGCTTAAAACTTTCTCTTTTTGAGTTGATACGCCGCCACCGTGGCGCCGTCACGACAAATTTTGAAGAAAAAAAATGTCATTTTGGTCGAAAAATGTGTTTTTTTTGTGCCACCCATTCATTTTTTGTCCTTACCCCGTGTAGCTGAACCCTAGAGATATATTTTCTGATCCAAATGGACCTATAGGTAAAATTTCAGGTTTCTCGGACAATCTGTGTGGATTTGACAATTTTATTTTTTAGTTATTTCTTATTGGTTTTAGAATTGGGAATTATTTTGGGTCCCGTGCCCCCCTAACTTATTGAGATCTTTTTTTTTACGGGATTAGTTTTCGAATTGGGAATTATTTTGGGTCCCGTGCCCCCATAACTTTTGAGATCTTTTTTTTACGGAATTAGTCTTAGGGCGGAATTAATAGACGTTTTTGTAATACCTCTGTGGCGCTAAGTCACAGATTGCGTACTGTGTAAGATAGGAAAATCGACACTTACCAACGACTTAAGTTATTGATGTTGTCTATTAATTCCGCCCTTAGAATTGGTTATTATTATGGGTCGCGTGCCCCCCTAACTTATTGAGATTTTTTTTACGGAATTAGTCTTAGAATTGGGAATTATTTTGGGTCCCGTGCCCCCCTAATTTATTGAGATTTTTTTTTTTACGGGATTAGTCTTAGAATTGGGAATTATTTTGGGTCCCGTGCCCCCCTAACTTATTGAGATCTTTTTTTTTCAAACGGGATTAGTCTTAGAATTTTGGGAATTGTTTTGGGGCCCGTGCCCCCCTAATTTATTGAGATTTTTTTTTACGGGATTAGTCTTAGATTAGGGAATTATTTTGGGGCCCGTGCCCCCCTAACTCATTGAGATCTTTTTTTTTTACGGGATTAGGTATAATGAAATTTGAGAAACACCGCTTGCCGAAAAAATCTGGGGGGGCACGTGCCCCCCGTGCCCCCCCCTATATCCGCGCATGCTTGGATCTAATATTAAATGGAAAAAATTACCCTTAAACTATAATCCCGTAGTTCCAGCAACAAATAATTATAAACTAACTAAAGTAGGTATTGTGTTGAAAATAAATACAGAGCTGAAGTTTCAAAAAAAATTCCTTTGTGTTCAACAAGGGGAAACAAAATATCGGAATACAATTAAGGTAACCACTTAACTATGAGATTGGGCTGAGTTATTAAAAAAAAAAAAAACAAACAAAAAACAAAACAAAGTAGATACTTAGACTACATAGACATACGTTGGGTATTGATAAGAAATTGAAAAAAGAAATAAAAAAATCTGGAATACTTCATGTGAAATAAATAAATGAGCATTGATAACTTTTTAGAACTGAGAACTTGGCGTATCCACTAAACTCTAAATTATTCTCTCTTTCGAACATGACAACTGTAAAACAATAATGTTCATGAAAATAATTAAAATACTAGCATTATTAATTAATCCAACCTGTGATTCCAAGAGCCGAGACGTCTCTTTTGAGTCATTTTCACGGTCAAATTTTTGTGCACTTACTTCAATCTTAAAGTTAAAACCTGTGTTCTGTGTAGTGATTGAGAAAATTCTTCTATAATATCACTATAAAGATCATTTTCAATATTCACAAAAAGGATCCTATGTCCCAAAACTCAGCAATTTTTTTATTTCTTTGAGGAGTTATCGCGCCATCAATAAGAGAAGATAAATAGACAAACTCTACCTATTTGAAAATATGGTCGAGTTCTTTTCATCTACGTTCCGTCAGTTTGTCAATTATTTTCAATTATAATATTGTTCTTCTACAGTTCTACACCTATTCAATTTTCATTTCCATTTGAGATGCCTCTGGTGCTGCACCCAAGTTACAGCTCCAGGCATGGCCCCATATTTATTTTTCTTAACCCTAATGTACACAACTACACAATGGACGTCACCGAGTTCTCTCCCAACCCAACTTTTGGTCAGGTAGAGTACACGAGTTCTCTCCCGCTCATGGTTTTATCAACTCATAATATTCCAAACCGTTGCTTGCATATTTTACCTGAGTTTATACCTATACATATAGTTTAGGCCTAGCATAAATTTTATAACAGAAACACCTAATATGTATCATTGAAATAGACCTGAGGCATGGCCATCTAAGTATTTCCCCTAATGCTATGATAAACCCGAGGCATGACCTTCTATACATTTTACCTAACCCTATACTATAAACCCGAGGCATTGCCTTTCATATGTTAAGAGATTTTAACGATTTCCTTATAAAAAGCCGATTCTTATATAAAAATGATAATTTTCTAATTTTCATTTTCTTAACACGTTGAGCGCCGCATGATTTTGAGGTAAACTTTTGTCTGTTCCATGTCTGGCAAAGTGTACATAAACTGAAGTCATATTTTAAAGCCCCCTTGTGGGTTTAGGTACCAGTTGATAGTATAGAAAAAGCCCCCATGGGGTCCTGCGGCGCTCAACGTGTTAAATACCTAATGTAAAAAAGCGTGGCCTTGTTTTCGGGAGAGAACTCGTGGTGATCCTTGCAACAAACCGGAGAGAACTGGGGTTAGACAAGGGCAACGGGAAAGAGTTCGTTACCTCCCCTGCACAATGAGGCTTTGCCATTGTACATCGTTTTGGGGCTTGAATTCAGCGCCACTGTCCTTCCGCTTATCATCATCACCAGAATGCTGACCATCCTCTTCTCCATCATGTGGGAACGTCCCCTCTCCACATTAAGATGGAGCTGAGGGAACATCCTCTCTCCACATTAAGATGGAGCTGAGGAAACATCCTCTCTCCACATTAAGATGGAGCTAAGGGAACATCCTCTCTCCACATTAAGATGGAGCTGAGGGAACATCCTCTCTCCACATTAAGATGGAGCTGAGAAAACATCCTCTCTCCACATTAAGATGGAGCTGAGAAAACATCCTCTCTCCACATTAAGATGGAGCTAAGGGAACATCCTCTCTCCACATTAAGATGGAGCTGAGAAAACATTCTCTCTCCACATTAAGATGGAGCTGAGAAAACATTCTCTCTCCACATTAAGATGGAGCTGAGAAAACATCCTCTCTCCACATTAAGATGGAGCTGAGGGAACATTCTCTCTCCACATTAAGATGGAGCTGAGAAAACATTCTCTCTCCACATTAAGATGGAGCTGAGAAAACATCCTCTCTCCACATTAAGATGGAGCTGAGAAAACATCCTCTCTCCACATTAAGATGGAGCTGAGAAAACATCCTCTCTCCACGTTGAGATGGAGCTGAGAAATGCATCCAGGGACTGAACAAAACATTTTCCACCCAAATCTTGCGCTAACTTTGTTTTAGTTTGATCGTTACGATAATGTATTCGAGGACCCGAGGAATGAAGAAATGGCAAAGCATTATGATTCCATAATATTTTATTTCGTATCACATTGTAATATTAGGAAACTTTTAACTTTGTTATAAGAACTTTTTACACAGAATATGTTAACTCAATATATTTGTGCTACACATGGGGATGACTCGTATAATGTCATGTGATGTATACTCGATGAAAAAGTTTGGAAAAAATATCTTTCTGGAACAAGGGGTGCTAAGTCACATATTTTGTGCTTTTTTAATACTCATAATACTAATAATAATATACGTAATATTCGCTCCTTTCATTTCAGCTCGTTTGTGATATTATATCATGTATTAACAAGAAGGCAAGTTTCAAAGCTAAATTTTATTCAATGATTTATATTTTGAGCATAAAATTGTACTGTATAGTCATATAACGACGAATTCTCTTATCTTCAATGTTTAAAAAAGGAAGAAAAATTATATGAAAACATTGAGTACTTGTCTTATTTGGTCATTGCATGATTTAAGTGTAAAAAAATCAGCAAGAGAAGATTTTTATAATCTCTGACGACCCAGCCACGGGAGAAACACATTTGCTGTGACGAAGTACCAGCCCGCCGCTAGTACATTAGCTACATTATAGTACGAATCTTGTCCCAAGACACCAGCAACAAATGTAGAACCTCAGTGACTGAAAAGGCTAACTTTAATCTAATATGGAATTAATACATGTAACAACAGAAGCAGGAGGGAGTTGCAGCAGCTATTGAGAGTATGTCGACTTTCTCCAAACTTTGCGAATCCCAGACATGAGCTGGATTTCTCTATGTAAATACTTACCTCCTTTGTAAATAGGTTTTCTTTATGTATTTATAAATGATGGAATTGCTTTTAGGTTTGTGTGAGAAGGCATCAGCTGTAATCACGTTAAGGTCATCAAGTCATCATAATAATTTACTTGAACCTGCGAACTGTGGGTTGCGAATCCACTGCTCAGGCTCAGCTAGAGTCTAAATATTGGAGTTGGTGGATAACTTCATGAAATATGAAAGCGACTGAAGAGTTTTGTAAAATAATAGTTCCATGCCAAACAGAAGGCAACTTCAAGATTTCAAAAAGAGAGCGGTCCTTACATGGTGGATTTTTATTCAGACTGTAAGTTTATTTCCTCTTAAATAAACACTTCAATGTCATTGTAGGATTATTAAGATGAGTTTGGTTATTGGTAAGTACAGGTTACCTTCGGTTTTACTCAGTAAATGAAAATACATGAGGAACTTTAGAACTTACCTAACCAAATGGGTGTTTTCTGTTAAAAAATTCAGTCTTCCTCTGTAGGATATAAATATAACACAAGCAAAGTCAAAGTGAATAGCTTGGTACGTGGAATGTAAAATATAACAAGAGGAGGGAAAGCGTAGAAGTTGAGATTGAGACTGGCGGAGTCTTGCACACTGGAGGGAGCAGAGATGATACATTAGCTAGATGAGTTGTTTGTAATATGAGTAATGAAATTATACCACATGTGACATCCCCTCCTTTCCTAGCTCTGTTTCCCTCTTTATAAAATTTTAATTTTCTATTTTCATCCTAATGAAATGAAAAGAACATAACTTTATCTTGTATGATTTAATTCTATTTAACTTCTCTCATGTACAGGGTTGTCTAGTATAAAAATAATATGTTATATGTATTCAAAACTATTCGCTTTTAACGTTATTTAATCGTCAATTTCTTAAAAAAATACTTTGGACTCCGAATAGTGGTAATAACACAAAGTGCATAACAATCTTTGTGGTATTATAAAATTGCTTTGTAATTATTATGCAAATTCAAGTATGCACCCACAAAAAAATCATTAGGAACTAATACACAAAGAAGATTACGTTTAGGTACATATTGAATTATGTTTTGATACCCATCACTAAAAAAAATCTTGTAAACAAATAATAAATAATTTTATTGTTCTAAAAACTAGTCTCCTCATCTCAATGATGAATAATCATTACGAGTGATAAACATTTTGTTAGAATTAAATTAAGAACAAACTTGAGTTCTAATATTTTAAAATGATGTTGGAACAAAGTTTGCAGAACATGACGAGAAAGAATAAGGGATGGTGGTTTAATTTAAAATGCACCATCTTTCATTTCTGTTAAATAATTACTCTTACCCCTGGTTTTCTTCCGAGGGATTCTTGTGAAACATTTCAAAGCATGAACTCTATTCTTGTGCTTTCAGGAAAAATAAATATTTCATTATAAATCAAGCACCTCAAATTTTTTAAATGCTCAACTGTTATGATTCATCATCAAGCAAAGTAGGTAATATAAATAAATAAAAAACAAAATGACCCTGATAGATGTGCCATTATATAGAAATATAGGAAAAGAAAGTCAAATAAATTTGATATAATGGAATATAAATCATTGAAAATTTGTTTATTATCTCTATGTATGATGTATAGCTAGTGAATTTACAAATCTGAAAGCTCTCTCCTCTGATCTTGAATTTATTCCAAAATTAAAATTTGCAAGTTTTACAAAACTAAGTATTATGTTTAAAAGGTGATTTTTTTTTTTTAAATTCAATTAACAATGTCCCCAATCACATCACGGCAATGAGATCCATCTTTTAAAACTTGATTCAAGCTATTGATAGCAATCTTTTAACATATTTATTTAAAACTCCAATGGGCAATCAGCAATGGGCCATCGAATGATAACCGCGGACAACAAGCAGTGAAACAATGTGAGATGATCCTGTGGAAATATTTTAACAGAATGTATGATGGTCAGAACAGTTTCAAGGAAAGGAATTGACTCCGTATCCATTATCACGGATGCACAGATTTTTATCTGATCTTGAAGGAACCTTGTGACTGAGATTTACAATCATTTGTGTCCAAGTTGTCAAGGGCAAAACGAAACATCAGAGTATTGAAGAGGATACCAAAAGGAGCACGAATTACAGTGGCCCAGAAACTTTCTCAATTGATAGATAATTGTCTCGCAAACACTACTTCTTCTTGGATGGTACTTTTATTCTTTTCTTATATCTGTTTGCAAGTGCCGGAAAAATCAGCAAACTTGACACAAGCAGTGAAAGATAATATTAAACATGTTGAAGTTCCTCGATATGTTAAGAGTAAAGTTAAATCAGGAGGTAAAGGCACTTCTTTGGCTACTCGTGTAGAATCAAAACTGTCCGACGGTGACGTTCGTGGCGCCGTTAAAATTTTATCCTCCTCTGATTCATTGGCACAAGAAAGTGAAGAAGTGTTTACCGAATTGAAATCAAAGCATCCTTCTCCAGGTAGGAAATTGATTTTCCCTGATCCACCTGTCCCTTGTACAGATAACTTGTTTGTAGAGGAAAGACAAGTGTTGGAAGCTGTATATAGTTTTCCAAATGGAACATCTGGTGGAATTGATGGTTTACGTCCGCAGCATCTGAAGGATCTTCTATCAAAAAGCAATGGTGATGCTGGTTTGAAACTCCTTTCGTCCTTGACCAATCTTTGCAATATGATGTTGTCTGGAAATGTCAATTCGGAGATGACGCCAATTATTTATGGTGCAACTGTATGTGCTCTGAACAAAAACAGTGGTGGCATTAGACCAATAGCCATCGGTTGCACATTGCGTCGCCTGGTATCGAAATTGGCATGCATGTCAGTTCGAGAGTCTATGTCAAATTATCTAAACCCCATTCAGCTCGGTTTTGGCACAAAAGGAGGCTGTGAGAGTGCGATTCATGTTTTAAGAACTTTCATCAACCATAACAATTCTTCAAAAAAGGTTATTTTAAAAATAGATTTTGAAAACGCCTTTAATAGCGTAGAGAGAGATGTCCTTTTAACTCAAGTAAAAGAACAGTGTCCCATGTTATATCCCCTTCTTTGGCAATGTTACTCCTCGCCTTCCATGTTATTTTTTGGTGAAAAGATCATATCTTCTGAAGTCGGTTTTCAACAAGGGGATCCAGCCGGACCTTTAGGTTTCAGTTTATGTATTCATCCCCTGATACAACAACTGAAATCAGAACTAAATGTTTGGTATTTAGATGACGGAACACTCGGAGGAGATCCAGCATTAGTTATTTCAGATCTCAAGACAATTATGGAAAAATGCAAACACATTGGACTCAAACTAAACCCTTTGAAGTGTGAATTGTTCTTTTGTGGTACAACGGATCAAGATGTAGTAAAGGATTTTGAAGATTTGGTACCAGGAATTCAGTTGGTTACATCTTTGACTCTTTTAGGAGCACCCATCACCGATGACTGTACTCAACTTGTTTTTGAAAAGAAATTCCATGAAGTCCGTACTTTATTGAAGAGGCTCGCAGATATAAAATTTCATATCGCTTATTATTTACTAAAAAATTGTTTATTGGTACCGAAGCTTAATTACTTGATGCGCACTAGCCCCGCCTGGAAAATCAAACAAGAAGTAGAATCAATGGATCAAGACATCAAAACAACAGTAGAAGAGATCATCAATACTAAGCTGAGTGAAGAAAAATGGCGACTCAGTACACTTCCAGTGAAACTTGGAGGAATTGGGATCAGAAAACTATCTGAAACAATACTACCTGCTTTCTTGTCTTCTGTAAATAGCACTTTTCCTCTTGTCAGTACCATGTTACCTTCTATTACTGACATTGGAGAAGTAGCTGGATATGCGGAGGCAATGGACATTTGGACTGTTTCATTTGGTGCTAATGTTCCCGATTGTACCATTCTCCAGCACGAGTGGGACACCTTCATGTGTAGTAAAATTCTCAAAACTTTCTCATTTGATTCAGATCAAGATAAAGCTCTACATCTGGCAACTTCTCATCAAGAATCGAACGCTTGGTTACAAGTCCTTCCATCTCGCTCAATCGGTACCCTTTTGGACAACAACCAGTTCCGAATTTCAATGGGACTGAGACTAGGAGCTCCCATTTGTGCCCCTCACACTTGCATTTGTGGAGAAAAAGTAGACGGACGAGGTACTCATGGTTTAAACTGTAGTAAGAGCGCCGGGCGATTTTCACGTCACTTTACATTGAATGATGTCATAAGAAGAGGTCTTGCGTCGGCAAAAATACCTGCAGTTCTAGAACCAGTTGGCATGATACGTGAAGATGGACGACGACCAGATGGAATGTCTACTGTTCCTTGGAAGTCTGGTAGATGTTTGGTTTGGGATGCCACTTGTACCGATACTCTAGCACCATCTAATATTGAGTTTTCAAAAAGAAAAGCAGGACATGTGGCGGAAGTAGCAGGAAAAAAGAAACTTGACAAGTATAAGCAAATTGCGAGTGATTATCACTTTGTACCCGTTGCCATTGAAACCATGGGGCCAATTTGCAAAGATGGAAAGAAGTTTTTAAAAGAGTTGGGAGAGCGGATAGCATGTGTGACAGGAGAGAAGAGAGCAAAATCATACTTAATGCAACGAATAAGTTTGGCGGTACAAGTTGGAAATGCAGCGAGTGTGATGGGGACAATGGAGAGAACAGCAGATATGCGGGAGGTGTTTTATTTATGAATTAAAAATTAATATAAATATTTATATTATTCAAAAAAAAACAAAAAAAAACAAAAAAAAAAAAAAATTTACAAAATTTAATCAACTTATATTGAATTTAATATTCAATTTGTATTGGGGTACTTAGAAGTTTGGATTTCTGTCAAAAATAGCAAAGAACAATAGCTCCTTATTCGAAGAAACAAATGCAGAAAGTACTTATGTGACATTAAGACACCAATAAGTACAGAAAAGTAGAAACAACAGGGTTCATAAAACCAAATTAGATGCGAATATTATACAATTCTAAAATGAAATCTCCAATTCTCTAACATTATCATTATCATAAGTATTATCTTTGTCATCATTCCCATGCTTTCTGAGTCGACAGTAATAGAGCAAAGGCGCCAAAAATGGACCCCCGATTGATATGAAACTAATAATATATCTTGGAAAAAATAAAAATGATTGCATTATTTGCTCAAATTGGGTACGATTTTAACCAGAAGTTCAAAATAGTAATAATTAGAATTCAAAATTCCTATAAACAAAATACGAAAAGAGAGTCTAATTGCAACATTATCTCAATAGAAACTGAGACCAAAATAGAATTCAAAATCGGTACTTTGAAAAGTCTCATCTCAATCAACTTATATCCTATTTCCCAGTTAAAATAGCTAATAACAGGTAATATAGCTAATGTATTTACCACCTAATTCTCAGAGTCGTCTTATTTTGTAGTCACATAATCAAATAAATGAGGATAGGGTGTCCACTTTAAGAGTAAGTGTCCTTTTTTGGCGCACTCATGATGTTTAAAGTGGCATGGTTTTGGTTACGAGAAATGTGTTATGGGAGAAGGCCGTTTCAAAAATTTGGTTACAAAAATCTTTTGTACAAATTGAAATCGAAATTGCTGTGTTGGTTTTGGTCCACATTGGGCAAAGCGAGGCCTTTTTGTGATTTAAAAGAATAATATATTTATGATTTTATCACAATCTAATTATTTAGAACTATAGTAAATTTATTTTTAAGATTAGATTTTTTTGAAGCCCATCGAGTGGTGTTGTATGAAAGGTCTTGTTGTCTTAATGCTTAATTTTACATTTTTGATAAAAGAATCTGAGTAAGGTTTACAATCCACAGAACCACTAGTTATAGGTGCATATTATAAATATATATTCAAAGAAAATAAGGCGCGCTTTTCTAATGTACATAACTGGTAATATTATTATTTAAATTTGCTGTGACATATCCCTTGTCTTGGGCATGAAGCATACACAGACATTGGCTGGCGCTCACATTACATTAACATTATAACTCGGGAGAAAACTTTAACATTCAACGAAACGACTTGAAAGAAAGCTCTTGTTTATTTTTTGCTCTGTTAACTTTCTTTTCCTCCGTAGCTTGTTTTGATTTCATTTTCTGATACAAACAGGGTGTGAGGACTTTTTTTATACAGGGCTATTTAATTGCTGAGTATCTATCTACTTGTTGACCTAATTGTCCTATCAAACTATAGGGTAGAATTTTTTAAGAAATGTAGTTCATGTTATAATTTTTTTAAATATAAAAAACTTGTCCCAGGGACCGTCCTTTCGGAAGAGAAATATCAAATCAAAATACCTATAAGCTATTAGTTTGACAAGAATGACAAGAGAGATGCTGATCATTAAACGTGTAATTATTAAATGAATGTTTGATTTTTTTTTCTGTATAATTTATATCAAATTTTCTCTTATTAATTTTTATTCTTTAATTTCTATTTTTATCATCAAGTTTTTTTATTTATTTTTTATTTATTTGGGACTCCAAGTACAATAGGATTGCGACCAACATAACCTCACAAAAAGAATGGGATGATATCATTGTAAACCATATCCTCCAGAATGAGATGATATTTACAGAAAATGAAGATATTGCAAGGTTTAAAGCACTCCAGTGCAAAGAATCTGGTGCCTGGTTGCAAGTTGTTCCTGCCAAGCAAATTGGAACCTTAATTGAAAACAGAACTTTCCGCATTTGTGTGGGTTTGAGGCTAGGATGTAACATTTGTAGGCCTCATCCCTGTATTTGTGGCACAGATTCTGTCGACAGTAAAGGAATCCACCCACTCAGTTGCGCTAAAAGTTCAGGCAGATTCACTAGACACAGTTCTATCAACAATGTGCTCAAACGAGCTCTTGTATCTGCCGATGTCCCATGCCAGTTAGAACCAACAGGTCTCACCGCCAACACTAATATTAGACCTGATGGAATATCAATAGTACCCTGGTCTAATGGGAAACACATTCTGTGGGATGTCACGTGCACAGATACATTAGCACCTTCCAACCTAAGCAGGACAGTACAAGAACAAGGAGCAGCAGCAGAAATGGCTTGTAAAAACAAAAGGAGAAAGTATCAAGAACTGTGTGAAGATTATAAGTTTGTTAGTTTTGCGGTGGAGACGATGGGTTCGATGTGTGAAGAGGCGAGAGATTTAGTGGAAGAAATTGGCAGAAGATTAATAGAAAAAACTGGATCAAGTGCTGCAGCAACTTATTTTATTCAAAGAATCTCAATTGAAATTCAGAGGGGCAATGCGGCAAGCGTTATTGGTGCTTGCCCCATTTCCGAAGATTTGGAAAAGTTGTATTATGTCTAACAAATAAAGTAACAGATAACGATATAGGAATTGAAAAAAAAATCATCAAGTTTAAGATCTTTGAAACAAATAGATAGGAGTACCTTGTGCTGGTAGCTAAGTTTCTTCGTTTCGTATTTACATGAAATTATATTTCTCGGAGATCAATAAGGTACTGTAAGAGTCATCCGCAAAATTGCTTTCTGAAACACTGTATTATTCTACAACATAGGGCAAGTCAATCCTATTCATACCAAAATTAAATATGACAGTTTTTAAAAAGCCAGTAAATATCAATAATACCAAAACTAATTAAGAATATGAATTATGAATGAATTTATTATTAATCTGTGAGGGTATTGTACTAGGGTAGGTAAGACTATATTCACAAAAATATAAATGGGCATTTCCAAATTGACCTCATTCATTCAAAAAGCATAACAGAAAAAATTGAGTCCATTGAAACAACTTCCGGCCTATTTATAGTATCATTCATTCAAACCTGAAGAACTCTCCATTGATCACACAACACCTGACTTGAGAAATTCTTGAGGACCAACGAGTCAATATACAGGATGGCTGGCTTACATGTACCTAACATGTACAATGTACAATTGTACATCCATAATAAAAGATTATAGGAACATAGTTTTATCAAAATATTGTTATTCACTGTGGTTACGGCGCCGGCGTCACGTAGATGATCAATATGGATCCGTGGATTACCTTCCACTAAAGCGTATTATTAGATTTATTAGGTAGTAACTACTGTCAAACAAGAGAAAATCGTTGGGATTGAGAGAGTATATAATATTATATTTCAGTAATAATTATTACACATGTGGTGGATAATCTGCTTGAAACTGACAATCCTAATGCCTTCACGATTCCGGTGTAGATCTCTGGAAGAAGACACTTTACTAACAGTAGGTGAACAACGAACGTATATACATATATTATAATATATATTGCTGCAAAATATTCATGTAATATTAACATTAAGTCACATTCTGTTGATTCACACTGTATTGATACACTGATTAACATTCAAAATATACTTGCATAAGTTATGAATGAATAGATTTTCAATAGATTGATTGTACTATTTTTTATGTTACAGGTTACAGGTAGCTGAATCAATTTATTGATCTCATTCATTCGGGCCTATGTCGGCATTATTAACACTCCATCGGCTCTGAGAAGTTTGGAGATGTTTTTCTCGGTCAACGTGTTCAAGCACCTTAGAACAAATTCAAGCCAAACAAATAAGCCATATTGATCCAATCTTCTGAAATTATATCAACATTTTCTGTTCTGAAATTATATCAATATTTTTACTGTATTAGAAAATCGATTATTTTACCTCTCAATTATTTTCCGTGTTTTTTTTTTTACAAACAAGTGAGCCGACCTCCGTGGCTCAGTGGTTAAGAGCATTGGTTACGAAAACCGGAAATTTTCCGTTTCCGGAATGGCATGAATGTAAAGGTAAAAATGCCCTGAAGTAATGCGAAAGCGGTTCCGGGGCACACTTTCTTTTTAAAAAAAAGAGAGAACATATTGAATTGGTTGGATTCAGATCGGCTGAATCAAGGACATCCCATCTCATCAGAGGAAGATATCATTGAAAGAGCTCGAACTAACCCGACCGATGATGCAAATTTTCATGTAGCTTTTAGTTGGTTGGAAATGCAACAAGACACAGAAGTTGTGCAGTTATTGCAGTTAAAGAAAACAAGGGAAATGGCAGTATTTTGCCCTCTCTTCTCTATTTTAGGTATATCACTTTTAGGTGATATATCACCTATTTTAGGTATAATATCGCCTTTTACATAAAATGTATAACACACATTTTACATACAGGGTCTTCATAAAGTCTCACCCAGGCCTAGGTTTCTCGAAAACGACTCAGAATATCAAAAAACGCAAAAACCCGTAATCCTTTATATTTTGGGGGATTGATATTCAGCCAAATTTTTTTTGCCTACACGGCCCCGGTCAGGCTGGGCATGGACCAACTTTAAAATCTTAAATAGAATGGTATGTCTTGTGGCATATTGTTTTAAAGGTCTTATTAAGAGAAGTTCATTACAATAAATTTCAGTGTGCTACAACTTACCGTTCTCGAGATACAGGGTCGGACGTCCTGCGTAATATCCATATATTTTGACCTATAACTCGATAACCGTAAATTATGGAGAAAAATTTTCTTGTTAATAATAACTCCTTATGATGAGACTTTTCGAACAAGTTATAACTCGACATACTCTGTTGATGTTAGTTTCTGGTCGGTTTCGTCAGCCAGCCGGACGAACAGTCGAAAAAAATTTAACGAAAAAACAAATCAAATTTTAACTTGTTCGAAAGTTCTTGCTATAAGGAGTTATTATTATCAAGAAAAATTTTCTCCATAATTTACGGTTAACGAGTTATAGGTCAAAATATAGGGATATTACGCAGGACGTCCGACCCTGTATCTCGAGAACGGTAAGTCGTAGCACACTGAAATTTATTGAAATGAACATCTTTCAATAAGACCTTTAAAACAATATGCCACAAGACATACCACTCTATTTAAGATTTTAAAGTTGGTCCATGCCCAGCCTGACTGGGGCCGTGTAGGCAAAAAAATTTTGGCTGAAAATCAATCCCCCTAAATATAAAGGAATACGGGTTTTTGGGTTTTTTGATATTCTGAGTCGTTTTCGAGAAACCTAGGCCTGGGTGAGACTTTATGAAGACCCTGTATATATTATAGAACTTCGATTATTTTAGCGACCCTTGGTCCCAAATAGTTAAAATATTCGAAGTTCTACTGTGTGTACAAATTGAGATAATACTTGTAGTGTTGAACTCTTCACAAAGAAATTCAGAAAATGCTGAAGAAATTCACCACTAAAAGAAATTCAGCACTAAACTCTATTCCATCAAGCTTGCCGGGAGGCGAGCGCTCGTCAAGTAGCGCCAGCTAACCGGCCTATATTAACACGAAACAGAGTTTATATGTATTTTGTTTTATTGTTTTCAATAAATCAAAACAACATTATTTGGAAAACGCTATTAATGATCTCCTAATAATAGCATTTGAAATTATGTTCCTGTTAACAAGGGATTCCATTACTTTCCTTTCTTTAGGATAAGGAAAGTAAAAATGAAGAGCTACAAAATAGTTTTGAATCGAAATAGCAGCAACACAATTACATCCAAAATCAGAACTTGAAGTCATATTTGAACTTAGCTCCACTACTTCTCATATGCTTCGTAAAGCTGATGCCTAAGTATCAATAATAAGGACTCATACGTTTACGAGCGTTTTAATATGTTTATCGTGCTTAATAAAAACATACGCAATAAAGGTATCTTTAGAAATAATTAACTCGATTGCTGCTGTCAGTTAATTCCATCATATAAATGTTTACAACACCGGACACATGAGTCCAGGCTCGATGTCATCACAGGCTCCCTTGTCTAATCTGTGCGGTTTCGTTTCGGGGTTTCAATTAATATTTCAACAACTATAGTCATATCGTAACTGAGGGATTTACCCACCATTCGCTGGAAACTGACAATCACCCCATAAAGCATAGGCCGGGACCAGCCAGCATCAGGAATGTTTGAACCTTTAGGTGGGCAATCTACGTCACACTCAATATTGGAACTGATGGACCTATTCAAAGTGTAAAAGTGACGCTGGGCAGAACCTAGCCCCTGATCTTAATACTGATGAGCAGACCCTGACCCCCGATCCTAATACTGACCCAGCAGACCCTTGCTCCTGATCCTAACAGTGATCCAGCAGACCCTGGCCTCTGATCCTAATACTGACCAGTAGACCCTGCCCCCTGATCCTAACACTGACCCAGCAGACCCTGGCCCCTGATCCTAATACTGACCACTAGACCCTGGCCCCTGATCCTAACACTGACCAGTAGACCCTGGCCCCTGATCCTAACACTGACCAGTAGACCCTGGCCTCTGATCCTAACACTGACCAGTAGACCCTGGCCCCTGATCCTAACACTGACCAGTAGACCCTGGCCCCTGATCCTGACACTGACCAGCAGACCCTGGCCCCTGATCCTAACACTGACCAGCAGACCAAAGCTCCCACTACAGGTAGGGTGTAATGTTTCTATGCTAACTCTTGATTTATTGAACCGTCATATAAAAAAACTCTTCAAACTTACCATACGTTCCTCAATTAAATTTTTCAGAGTTATTCCTCAATAATAATGATAATAATAATGAGAAATGAGCATTTATTGTATCCAGGTGTGAATTTTAGTGCTTGGAATGGAGGGCTTAAATTAATCTGATGAACGGATTAAGCGTTTCGACTGAAATCTTTTTAATCTTAATAGGAAATAAGGGGTTTGCTGGTCCGGAGCATGAACAGCACATCTCATGTTGGCCTGTGTGAAAGTTGTAGTACATACATACCTCATCTGATGGAGTGGAAACTAGATGATAATACATTAATGCAAATGGACTGACATGGACCAATTTTCTATATTGAGTGATAGAACATAATGTATTTTAGTTATCGAATCCAAAAATCGATCTGACTTTTGAACTGAAGGATGATTAAAGACTCATTTTTAATTGAAAATTACACATTGTGATAGCCTGTAGACTGCAGGTCTAAGATATTGTTAAAAACATGATTCACTATTCAAAAAGGAACATTTCAGTTAAATGATAGTCATAATACCTATTTCTTTTATAACAAAAATCTAACTTTTGTATTTGCAAACATAAATATATGACTCAACACTGTATAGAGTTTTCAAACTAAACTTAATAATTATGGATCAATACTCTGTACGAAAGTAATCCTAATTGTAGTTTTAGGTCAGCTTGAGATAATCTTATATTGTAAAATGATTCGTTTGTGTGTGTGTGTTTGTCCTTCTCTTAAAACAACAAGTCGAATTGAGCTGAAATTTTTTATGGTTACCAATGACTGGCTGGATCTCTCATCCGCTATCCCTAAAGTCCACTAAAAAAAGGTTAACTTTTGAATGAGCTTTTTCAAATACTACTAGGATTTGCATATCTCGCGATGTACAAGTCCGTTTGAGCTGAAATTTATGTATAAGAGCTATTCAATATGTCCATTTTTTGAAAGTTGAGCTTTTTCACACTCAAATCTGAAAGTCCCAATAGATTTCTGGAAAGAGAATTCCTTGAACTGAACCTCTCTGCATTTTTTATAAATCAAAACGTTCAGAGAACCTCAGCAAAATACGCCTTCTTTATTTCAGTTTTGAAGTGAGGGAGCAGTTTTATTTTTTCACTTGTAAATTTCGTTCATCCTACCTAATATGTACTATTGTTGTATCTTCCACTTGAAATAAGTTTTGTAGAAGTGGCAATTATTTTTATTGTAAATTAATTCTTTGATATAATTTTATGACTGTCGAGTAGAATTCTGCGAGCGTTATTAGTGAGCCTTTTTAATGAGTAACACGCAAAGAAACCTTGCAGACGGTCTGGCATCATCTGACAGCAATACCTGGCTCTAAATATAATGAAGGGTTATGTGGAGTTGCCTATACATTGAGGCAATGCCTCAATGTGGTTAACATATATTATGTTACATCAGAGACCTAATAATTTCTTTCAAACAATCAAAAATGAGATCTGCTAATTATTAATTTGTCTATTACCTGTAGGTAAGTAAGAAGAAAAATTGTTAAATTTTCATTCCAAATTCACTCCAAGATATTTGTAAAAGAGATCCAACTGCTAATAATTTCAAGAATACTCCAGTTCAATGAAAAATGACTCCTAGACAGAGTGGAGCCTTTTAAATTTCCATTCACAAATTCTTCATTCCATCTTTTGTCTCCTTACCTTGTAGGCGACAAACAGTCTCACGTGAATGGATTGTATTTCAGGTAAACTCAACAAAGGAAATACCCGGGAAGTTCCTCTATCCCAATTGAAAAGATATTGACTTTCATTCATAAAGTCGAACAATAGAAGAGGACCTGTCAATAGTCGTTCAGTCAATTTGGTTTACAATCGGTTCTTCAGGGAATGAGTTCGATACAGGGTAATACCAAGTAATTTGAATTTGAACTGAAAACTTGCATAATTATGTATGATGCTATTCGTTGTCTTTCTTTCCCAGCCGTGGCACAAAACAACAGTCTCTTCAGTTAGTTGAGGTCTGTTGTTACTAAACTTGTACCTATTCCAAATACAATACATATTGCATAGGCAATGCAACTGTAAAACTATTAGACTTTGTCATATATTAATTCCCATTCAGGTGGCTATTTAAAACTTCAAGGTACACTCGAGTATAGTTATATGGTATTTGTGTAACCAAACTGTGCTGACTATGTGGATTCGCAATGGACTTGAATCAGAAACTTTGGCATCGAATTCAACTCATTATAACATTTTCAGGATGTGGTATCTATCAAGAATCATTGGTATTTTACACAGTTGAAAATACTCCTATTGCTTTGGGAAGACCCTGTATAGAAGCACCAGTACCTACGTCCATTACAAATTTCAGTTTCTTTTTTAAATAAGCTGGAGCATTTGAACTATATTTATGATGCCCTCAAAATTAAGGATCGAGGTTCCGAAAACTTATTATGTGAAGATTTACCATGTCAACCTTTTCTGTATGTGTGCGAGAGAGACAGAGAGAAAGACCATTAATGGAACTTGGTCTTTTGTTTGACCCTTATTAATGTATCAATACCTAATCTAGATCTACCTTTCTAATTATATCTAGTTCTCCATAATAATTAAATAATATTTGCTTTTTTTTAAGATAAGTGTTTCACAGTCTTTTTTATTTCGTAGCCATGAAACAGGAGCTACTGTAGACGCTTGTGGTCTGTGTTGTAGCTTGCCCATTACGTAGTATGCCTCCCCTCTGACGGGCTAGAAGTGACACAATACTTCCCATTAATAGGTGCAACACGTCAACACGAGCGCACCGGAAGGTATCCCTTACAAACAAATGTAACCAAATTTAGAAAAAAATTTGTCGGCTCGGGGGATCGAACCCGGGACCTTCTGCATGGCAAGAGAGTGCTTAACCACTGAGCGCTTAATTCTTTGAGTGCTTTTGAATGTTTATTAGGGAATGAACTTGAAGAAATAAATATTGATTAACTAATAAAATTTCAGATACTCCATAGGTGAATATGACTGACTTTTGCTAAATTAGTATGAGAAACTAGAGTGCCAAAAAAAAAAAAAAAAAAACATTAAGGATGATGGTACTTGGTAATAAAACAATCTACTGATGGCACTATAACTACCTATTACTCAGAATACAGAAAATTATTGCATGGAAAATATTGGATTCAGGACGCTGTATATCAAAAAGGAATAAGATTGGAGTGATAAATATCATAGAGGATCCTTCAGTCAGCTTCATACATTTCAGACAAATAGCGACCTAATGGCGAAACAATATGTGCCACATACAGGGTGGTAGGGAGTTGCTTTCTACCATGTCAAGACACTACTGCGTCAGTTACAGCTGATGTAGATTTCAAGAAAAAAACACATTGGTCGACCAAGAACAACCCAGATAAACGTAGTATAAATGACCTGTAATGAAGGTGCATAATATAGACTAGCATAGGACCTCTTGGAGATCTTGATCTAATAGAAATTAACAACAAAATAAGATTAGTTTTGGAACAGTTGGTAACAAGGATAGTGGAGCACATTCAACTCGTCCTTTTAAATTCACTAAATAATTATAAATAAACATAATATATATGTATAGTGATCACCAAGGACCGCAATTGTGATGTTGATGAATGATGAATAAGACGCAAAGTTGATGAATTTAAAATGGGACCATCTGTAATGGATGAAATTTGGGCAAAACCTAAAGAAACAAAACTGACTGATCCGATTCTAACCCAGTATAGCATAACCCATTCTCACCAACAGTTATATCAATCCCACCAGGGCGGAATTCGGGGCTGAGGGTAAATAAGAGCTTGTGCACCCCCCCCCCCCTTCTACCACCATCTCCTTCTCCTCCTCCGCCTCCCCCTTTGTTTTCTCCAAGCATCTCTCCTATGCCCCAAGTCCATCCAGGCTCTACCTCTCTCTCCTCCCACCCCTTCCTAATTCATTAGTATATCATATCATCCCTTCTAATATGCTTTTCAGGAGGGTGAGTACCGGGGCTGAGCATAACAGGAGGGAGGGGGGGCGTCTAATTGAATCACGCCGCTTGTACGAGATGTTACAAAAAGTTGACGCGTGATAGTGACTAATCTTTTATTTTGCCACCGCAGGAACCTTGCGAAATGTTTTAGCTTTCCTCTTCAGCTTGATTAATGAATTGTTGAAGTTTCCCAGCAACTGCGATGAAGAGGTGAACTAAATCAATTCTCTGTCCATTGTGTTCCGTGCAAGTTTCAATTGTTTCCGTCCGACAAGTGAGGAGATTTTCTTTTTAATGAAGAACTGTTTGTAGTACACTATTAAATTAAAGGATACTACAACTTCATAGGTTTCAAATTATTATCTACATATATAAAGAAGTTTTATTTATAAACTTTTAGTTTGAGGATTTCTAGAATGAGGTTTTTGATCTTTAGATTGGTCGGACTTTGTATTGCTTCTCTCTCTCTCTCTTTGAAATGATAACTTTTTTTTCTTTCAAAGCCTTTCAAAGACTTTTAGCGTCTTGGGGAAAATATAGCTATAGGTTTTGGATTGTCTGACTATCTTGAATCCAGACATATGTACCTCATATTATACCGGTTTCCATTACAGAATGATTTCATAACAACAGAAGTTGAAATAATACTTGTCCAGCAGAAAACATGTTCCTCAAAGTTCCCCTTGTACCACCTGAACCTGAAATCACTGCATGCTTAATAGATATTTCATTGGAGTCCTTACTATAGTAATTAGAGTTAAATGCCATAAACATTACTATCAAAACTCGCCAGTGGGTAATCAAAAGCATCATTTATGAGGTGTCATTGTTGGGTACCGGATACGGGCATCAGCTTTGCAAGCCATGGAGAACGCAACGGTCCACGATTCATAGAGTCTATTCTCCTCCCGGGTGTTTGTTTAGAAACAGAATGACTCCGAGTTTCCGGTGGAACCATCAGTTCATCTCTCTTCCTGCACATCATTATTCAATGTTTAAAGTCACATTTATTTTTCTTTATTGAAAGGTAAGGTGCGTGTGCTTACTCGAAACCTATTTGGTGAGTTTTGTGTGAGCCAGTTAACTAGATTACATTATGTATAAAAAATATTAGAAGGGGATAGTATTGATCCATCATACAAGACTTTGTAGGAGTAAGTATATCTGACCATTTATGGACTTGTTGGTCTTCATGGCAGACCTTCTTATAGGGAATGGACAGGTAAATCGCCACTAGAATTAAATGTTTAATGAACGCCATGGACAAATAAATAGACATTGAAGTTTCTACTCTTCAATTGTTGCCTGACTGTATGTGTATTGTATATACATATACAATATACATATATGTATGTATAGCTACTCAGTTTTCTTCAGCAACAGTCTGAATGCGCTCACCTAGGTAAACAATTGCTCTAGATTCAAACCCAGACCATCTGCGTAGGTATGTATATAATTTAATCTTCACTCATTGCTCATTTGCTGACTGATTGAAAGATATTATATACCTATGTATAATACAAACACAGTAAGCGATGAGCAACCATCTCCACAGCCTGAATCTCAGGAGGTCCGAAGTTTTCCATTTCTTAGGTGTAAAAGAAATTAAAATTCCAGTTATTATTGTAGCAAGAACACAATGAGATGAATGATGAGGGATGCCGTCGGATTATGATGAGCTGTAGAGTCCATTCAGTGGGGACTCTATTGTATTGCTGCTTCCGATTTGGAATGACTTTAGGGTTTAAAACCATTCCATTAATTTCCAACATAAACTAGGATTGAAAGTGAAATATATTTTATTTAAAGTAGGATTAGAAAATACACATTGTTAGAGCAGCTAATTAGCCAAGAGGATAGCACTCCTCTAAGATTCTTTACGTATTAGGTTCGATTCCCTCCCTCATTTTCCTTCTAAAGTTAGTGACTGGATTTCTTTACTAACTTTTTCTTCAAATAATAAGACCTCGGAAATGATGTTAACGTAGCTCATCCAATAAGATGTTAGAGTTACACACATAAATAATAAATTCATAAATAATACAAAATTTCAGTGGTTAAGCACTCGCTTGCCATGCGGAAGGTCCCGGGTTCGAACCCCCGCGCCGACAAAAAATTGTATTCTTAATTTGGTTACAATTGTTTGTAAGGGATACCTTCCGGTGCGCTCGTGTTGACCCAGCACCTAATTGGGAAGTATTGTGTCACTTCTCGCCCATCAGAGGGGAGGCATACTACGGGATGGGCAGGCTACAACACAGACCACAAGCGTCTACAGTAGCTCCTGTTTCATGGCTACGAAATAAAAAAACGGCTGTGAAACACTCATATTTTTAAAAAAAAAAATATTAAAAAAAAAAATTAAAAAAAAAAAAAAAAAAAAAAATCAGTAATTATTTTAAGAGTACCCACGCATGTAATGAACTTCTAGTCTCAAAAAGACTACCCATCTAAATGATCAAAGAAATTAATCTGTAAAATGATCATAAGACTTGTTCATTTGCAAAGGGGAAGGACCAAACGCAGGATGCTGAGATTGAGAGAAAAGGGAACAGCCAAGTTATGTATGGATATATAAACAATCTTGAGGATGTCACCACAGGAAGAGCGACAGCAAGGTGGTGGTATCAAGTGAACAAGGATACGGTGGCTCTTAAATATCAGAAAGACATGCAGCAGACAGATAGAAAAAGAGGCAAAAAGTGAAAGAGGTCAGATACCAAATGAAGTATATAATCCATGGATGTAAAATGTATGTAAGTTAGACCTGGAGAGTTGAATATTCCTTTAAGTACTCTTTTTTTTTTTTTTTTTTTTTTTTTTTAAGTGGGGTTTAACGTCGCTTTCAACTGCCATGGTCATATCACGACGGGGGTTTTACCCTCCATTCGCAGGAAACTCACAAACCTGCTACTCACATTGACCTCACCCAGCCTGAGTGGGGCCGGGAAAAGCCAGCGTCACGAGAATTAGAATTTGAATGGTCACCCATCCAAGTCTTAACCTCGCTGGATGTCGCTTAACTTCGGTGTTCTGAAGGGAACCGGTGTATTCAACATGCCATCGACGCTGGCTAAGTACCTACTCTTTGACCGTATGACTACGCCCTGTGGGAACCAGAAAAACAATCAATTTGTTTTGCTTTCGATAAACATTTTATAATAAATGGTATTAAATGACTGTCTCCCATTCGTCCGATTGGTAAATAAATTACTGTTTCTTTATTGGTTCATTGACACAATTGAAATGTGTTGAATAAAATTAAAACGACAACACATTATCATTAATAATTCTGCTTAATTGTCCACAAGAGATGATGAAATATGATGGATGAACTACTCCTGAAAGGATATGCATGACTGTCACCAGAGGTAGTTCTGGGACCTTCTGGGGTGTTGTATCAATTAGATATAAATTATTAGAATTGAAGTGATTATATCAGATGAGGTGGTGTGGGAGCTAATATTAGGATACATTCAAATTATTATATTAAATTAAATAACAATATTTATATACCTTAGTATTGATTTTGATAATATGAATTTGGTATTATGAATTATGAATAATTTTATAATTATTAGTATACTCTTTAATGGAAGGTAACCTCTATTATAAACGAGGTTAATACATAAATCATTACTTTGTTACTTACTGCCGATGAATTAATATAATTATAATATGTATAATTGTATATAGATAATCATCCCAAATGATGTTCATCGCAAAAAAAAAAACAAAAAAATTGTCTTATCTAATTAGATGGTTTGATTTAGAATCATCCTAATTCAATCAATTTTTAAACTAAATTACAATTGAACTTTATTTTAACTATAAAATTAAGATGGCTAAAAGGAGTGACTATACTGAGTATGTTAGAAAGAGTGTGTTGTGGGTGCGCATATATATATTTTATACTATACCTTCATACATAAGTAATATAATTTTATAATTAATATTTACTCTCTCGGGGCAGTAGCCGAATTTCATAAAACAAAGGGTAGGTATTAGGTCTGAGCTTTCTCTTAATCCCATCTCAATGCTATCTCGATCATGGCGTTACCCATTTTTCTGAGGGTGCATATTTTCATTTTAAGTAAATTACAACATAAACTAATTTAAATTTAAATCTCACATGTTTCAAGGAAGAGCAAGACAAGGTCCAAAATTTTATAACTATATGTAATACTTATTTAATTAGAACCTTCATTCTGCGTAGGATACTAATATGCTTGAATATGCAAAATTCTTCTGAATGTCTAATGAGGTGAAGGAATAAATATGTTTACACAAGTGAACCTATAATGCAATAATCTGTAATAGGTACCGCCTAGCCCCTAGCACGTAGAGGAAAAGGGTTGCAGGATTAGTGACTCATGGATCGTCCTGAGACGGAACGCAAAACCAACGCGGCAATGTAGGAACAATTTATTATAATTTTCAATTGGAAATTAATTATTTTTGTGCTGTAAGCTGGAACTGAACTTGTGACTATCTTCTTACTATTGGTACTGTCTCTATTCTTTGAGCACACTAAGATCAAAAAGTAGATAATTCTACAACGAAGAAATGTACAGGTGTGTATTTCAATATTATACTATTTTTTTTACATTTCACATCAAGAATTCTTTGAAGAGATCCTCTTTCTCTTACTTACCTGTATCAAGAGTAACCTTGACTACTTTCATTCATTCAGATTCATTCATTCCAAGACACAATTCATTCATAGATTCATTCATTCAGTTCACCATTTATTCTCTGCCTTCATTTAGCTCGTTTGCTTTGAGATATTCAGCCTCTGGTAATGCCGCCACACAAATATCTTCAGGTTTGAGGTAGTTATGGTTTGAATGAATATTATGGTGCTAGCTGGATGAGGATAAGCATTACCCATCATGAGGTGTCATTATTACTAATCATTGTAGCATTACTACTGGTCTTCCTGGTAATCACCACATGGCTCTACAACTAGGTACACTATACATTAAACATAATCTATTCTACACTATCCACAATAAAAACGATGTGATGTGTACATAGTTATTTATAAATGTAACTTTAATATGCTTGAGTATTTCTCCTGTTTTCGTCCTCTTGTATCTCCATCTTCTCCTGCATCTCTTCATCTACAAATGTCCTGTTTGTATATCTGCATATGGCACATCATGAGAAGCTCACCAGAGAACCTTGTAACTTTGATTTGTATATTACACGAGCATTAGACAGTAAACATTTGTATATTACTGTTTTTCTTTTTCTTTTACTCTTCAAATCTATAAATGGAAATTCAATCACAAACTTCAATCTACTTCCTATAGCAACTGCTGTTATTGTGTCAGATATACTCGTAGATAAATATAAATATTAATTGAATAAAAAATGAGAATGAAATCCCCAATTTATTTTTTAAGCTCTGCTATGGTTGAGTCATAACAACGGCTTTTGTTGTTGTCTTTTTATGGTTTTTATTTCGATACCTCTCCATTTTTTTGTCAATTTCAATTTTTATCCCATTCAAATCACTTTAATATTTTGTAGATATTTTTGTGTCATCCTCATTTTTTTATCTTTGAAAATATTAGTTCTGTTACAGGGCGGCGCCAACATTTGAGTTATTACAACATCCTCATCTAACGGGTGATATAACACAAGATACAAATGCTGATATAGTATTATTCCTCCATTCAATCACCCAATCACAATTTACTTTCCATCACCTGTAAGGTACAGAGTATAGAAAGTAGAAAGTATTGTAACCGGGTACTATATTCGTATTTGAGCTGATAACATTTCTGGATAGACTAATCAGCTTTGATTCCAAAAAAGTGACATAAAATGTTGTCTCCACCGAGGTGCATGATAAATTTAATACTGGACGTCATTTCGACAAAGTAATTATTAACACTGTAAAAACCCAGTTCTAAGTTCAATTTCTTCAATCCTATAACAAATTAGGTCAAAGATGAAGACACACCCGATTCATTTCCATTATAATACATTTTTCTGATTATAACTATCTTAAAGAAATTGTTTCATAAAATTATGGGTAGTTGAAAAGTGACAACAAACATGTTCTTCATACCATACCTAAATAATTAACAATAAGTTTTCATTTAAAAGAATATTTTAAAAAATGGTTTACGACAATTTTAGAGAATCTTTTCGTTACATCCTGTTTTCATTCTAAATCTAATGGATTGTTATGCATTTTATTCAATATTTTTATTTATTTTTTTTACTCCAAGTTTTAATTGGAACGATTCAGTCAGTGTTTTATTTTGTATTTACATATTATTTGATTAATTTAAAATTGATATTTTCCAATTTAATTTCATTTTTCTGTATAACTTTCTTCAATTATTATTTTTGCCGGGAGGTATTTCAGTTTTGTTCTCCTTTCAGTAACAGGAAGCTTTGTCCTTCCAGGTTATCACATTCAGGATGAATTAACCAGTACGTACTTAAATGTTTTTGGTGTTATAAAAAAGTTTTTATATGTTTATAACTAACTGCTGTACCTTCTATAGATACTAGGAAAAAAATTTGATCTTTTCCTAACAAAATCAACACTTAAAACCTTGCCTCTATATTAATAATGACATAAATTATTACAGAATAATATTGTTTTATAGGATTTTCACTGATTTTGAACAAGATTGATACCAACAAAGAAAATAATTTATTATAATAATAAAATTAGAACCTAAATAAAATTCATGAAACATTTCCATCATGGTCATGGATATTCGTAAAATACAACGCCTAAAAAAGAAGAAAAATAACAACCTCCCTATACAGTATGTTTCAGAAAAGGTGGCCACCCCCTCGTAACTTTTGAACGCGACGGAATTTTTCAATTCTGTAAAGTCCTAGGTATAGGAAGTGCCCTATGGCCCATCCTGTGGTCATATTTATTTTTGGCCCCGGTCAGCCCTTCCGGCTTTTAGGCCATATTTTTTTCATTTTTCTCGCGAATTTTAAATGGAATGCTATATTTTTTATTCCTGTTAATTAAAGTCCAAGTTAGGCTGAGTATAATGAGCTTTTAAAATTTTCAAAAACCTTATCAGGGGCGGAGCTAGTAGGGTGCAAGTTTCAAAACTGTTACACCCTGTATTTCAGCGTTAGTTAGATTTTTTAGTACTTTTTTTATGTTCATAGGTTCAAAATATTGTTTTACACCATATGAAATCAAAAAAATATTCTTGTTTACTTCTAATCAGGGTCATAGTAAGGTTTTTGTAAAAGTACTTTTTTTCTCACGTCAATTTTTCCGTAAATTAATGGTGTTCTCGAAATTGGCATTTTTAGAGGTGAAAGTCTGCAGTGACATATGTTTTTTATGCTTGAAATCGAAAGAAAACTTAACGGAGAAGCGATTAAGATCATAAAAAAAGCCATTTAACCTGCTAGTTTTTTCACGACAGTGTCCGGTAAAGTGGGTGAATTTCGTATTGGATTTTTTTTGTTGTTGAGGAAACACAATTGGTATAGAAAATAAATAATACCTAATAAGGGAATAATACTTTAATGAACATAACTAAATGCAAAATTAAATGAAGATTATTTCTTCTAAATCAGTGCCGGATGATTTTTTTTCCTTCTCTCTTTCTCTCTCTCTCTTCTCCTCTTTAAAATAATTGAATTGGTTTAATTTTCACCCTCAAGAGTTTGTTACTTGACCTGGTATTTTTTTCTCTTAAATTTCGAGATAATTATTTTTTATTTAGAGACCTGGTATTCATTATTAGCAACACCAGTATGATTTTTTTTTTTTTTAATTTGGGTTTAATATCGCGTTTCAACTGCATGGTCATATCATAACGGGGGTGTTACCCTCCATTCGCAAGAAACTCACCAACCTCCTAAACACATTTATCTCACCTAGCCTGGGTTAGGCCGGAATGCCAGCACCACGAAGTCTTCTCCTCGCTGGACGTTGCTTAACTTCGGTGATCCTACAAGAATTGTTGCATTCAAAGCGCCATCGGACTGACTCCAGAATTATTGACAATGTGTTTTCTACAGATTTTACCAACTTACCAACTAAAATTGTCTCAAGAGGGGACCCCTAGGCCGACTTTAGAAGCAGCACTATCCGATAATTATTTTTGATATAAGTGAAAAAAAGAGAGAGAGAAAAAAAAAAAAAAAAATATCCGGCACTGATTTAGAAGAAATAATCTTCATTTAATTTCGCATTTAGTTATGTTCATTGAAGTATTATTCCCTTATTAGGTATTATTTATTTTCTATGCCAATTGTGTTTCCTCATAAAAAAAAATCCAATACGAAATTCACCCACTTTACCGGACACTGTCGTGAAAAAACTAGCAGGTTAAATGGCTTTTTTTATGATCTTAATCGCTTCTCCGTTAAGTTTTCTTTCGATTTCAAGCATAAAAAACATATGTCACTGCAGACTTTCACCTCTAAAAATGCCAATTTCGAGAACACCATTAATTTACGGAAAAATTGACATGAGAAAAAAAGTACTTTTACAAAAACCTTACTATGACCCTGATTAGAAGTAAACAAGAATATTTTTTTGATTTCATATGGTGTAAAACAATATTTTGAACCTATGAACATAAAAAAAGTACTAAAAAATCTAACTAACGCTGAAATACAGGGTGTAACAGTTTTGATACTTGCACCCTACTAGCTCCGCCCCTGATAAGGTTTTTGAAAATTTTAAAAGCTCATTATACTCAGCCTAACTTGGACTTTCATTAACAGGAATAAAAAATATAGCATTCCATTTAAAATTCGCGAGAAAAATGAAAAAATATGGCCTAAAAGACGGAAGGGCCGACCGGGGCCAAAAATAAATATGACCACAGGATGGGCCATAGGGCACTTCCTATACCTAGGACTTTACAGAATTGAAAAATTCCGTCGTGTTCAAAAGTTACGAGGGGGTGGCCACCTTTTCTGAAACATACTGTATACCTAGTACCTATACTCCCATAACGAAATGTTTTGTTTATGACATTCAGTAGCTCTCCACTATGGATTTTCCAAAAGAACAAATTGACATTCTAAAAATTATGCACAAAGTTTTCTCTTACATTTGCAGGCTAGGCTGTCCTGCTTCCATTGTGCCAATTATTGCAATGATTGTTTTCTTACACATTGCTGTAAGAATTCTTTGGGCAAACGCCTCTTTTAAAAATGGCTGAACTCATTTACCTACATACTTTCGTGTAGATTTTTTAAATAAATATAAACTGAAGAGCTTATGTAGAATTTAGCCTATGAGATCGGTGATAAGTAGTAAAATTATCAAACGGTGAGCGGGCTTACACACACGCAAACATTCACTAATAACGAGGCAAGATCAGCACACACGCTAACGTTGTATGACAACTGCCACAAGTCTTTACTCTTGAACCTTTTTTCTAGACTAGACTCTACAGAGCTTAAATTTTGTTAGGTACATATTTGTGCAGATAATATGAACTTAAAAAAAGCTCCAGGGCCCCTTGATCAACTGAGAACCCACATTTTCTGACTGTCAAGAGGACATCGTATATTATCTTATGTAAGAGTAGCTTCTCACTGGAAAGAGATCCTAGAAGCGTAAAAAATGTACAAATTTTAATGATAAAATTTTATTCAATCCAATCAAACCAGGGTTGGAAAGTCATTAATAAGACCATTAATTTGATACTTCACACAATAGGTCATTCAATAGGGCTATTAAGGATCAAATATATGAGACAATTTTGTTATTGGTGTATTTTTTTTTCGTAATCCATCACAGAAGAAGAAAAATAAGGAGAAAGAATTTGTAATGATATACAAGTATATTCACCCCCAATGAATTACTCATCCATAGAGGGATTTCTGTAAATCCACAAAATAGCGCCTATCTTAAAATTGAATTGAGGCTGACAAAATTATAATAACTACCTTCGAGTAGGTATATCTTTAATAACTTACTAAGGACAGTCAAAACTTTCTCTAATATTATGCGAATGAGGAAGCACTATCCAATCTTCTGTCGATACATTATAGTTTCGCAACCATAGAGAATATTATTGGGGTTTTTGGTAATAATCCAGACGAACTTTTAGAGAACTTAAAATATCTTGAGTGCAGAAGCAATACATCACGGGCAAGTGTTGGCCGATAAATTTTATTTTGTTTTATTGAAAACATTTTTCTGTTGGTAAATTTCTTTATCTTCTTTTAGAAGAGACTCTGGACTGTCTTGAAAGTGCAGTCACCAGTCATGCATACAATAGACCTCATGAGACACAGACAAGGGATAGTTCCTGTCCGACTGAATCTGCTTGTGCTGTCTCAACAGACTACCAGTTACTACCAGCCTCATCTAGCTCCCACCCTAGCAATAGCAACTAGAATCTGCTTGTTCTGCTTCAACAGACTACCACCATCACCTAGCTCTTACCCTAGCAATAGCAACTAGAATCTGCTTGTGCTGCTTCAACAGACTAGATAGATAGATAGATAGATAGATAGATAGATAGATAGATAGATAGATAGATAGATAGATAGATATATGTTTTATTTGTAAAATTACCCTGACGGGTGTATACAATGGTCAGAAAGTTTACAATGGTCATAAAAAAAAAAAAAAAAAAAAAAATACATAGATAAAAAATAACAATATAAATGGACATCTTACATAGCAAAGAATGAGTAACTAGAACAAATAATATATACAATGCAATACTAGTCAATATGAATGGAATCTAAAACAATATTAAGTTGTAAATGTTATTCTATCCAAGTCTTTCATGGTGTATGGAACTGCATCAATTATTGTGTTTGTGATTGTATCCATGAAAGCATTAAATTTCAGAATTCTAATATTAAGGCTAAGATTATTCCACCAATGGCTTCCTTTATATATATGATTTTTTTCAAAAAATGATGTTCTATGGTGTGGTATATGGATCAGTTCTTTAGTGTTATTTCTTGTATTGTATCTTTCATTGTGTTCAATTTTTAGCTTTCCTTCATCATACTTTTGTTTAATTATTTTCATAACCTCTATGTAATATATTCCATAAAATGTTAATATTTTTTCTTTTTTAAAAATTTCTTTACATGATGTTCTTCCACTTAGTCTAAAAACATTTCTTAATATTCTTTTCTGTATAATAAATATTCTATTTGATTCACTTGATGAACCCCAACTTGTAATAGAGTACCTCATAACTGACATGCCGTACGCATGTACAATATTTATTAAATTTTTTCTCGAAAATGTTTTTTTCAATATCTTTATGATATAATTTAGTTGGTTTAGTTTTTTACAAACACTATCTATATGTGTATACCAATTCAAATTTTCATCAATATTCAAACCTAAATATTTAAAACTATTAACAATTTCAATATTTTTGTTTTTTATGGCAATTTCTAAAAAAAATCTATTATTATTGTTTGTATTGATATTGATATTGTTGTTGTTGTTGCTGTTGTTGTTGCTGTTGTTGTTGTTGTTATTGTTGTAGTTATTGTTGTTGTTGTTGTTGTTGTTGCTGCTGTTGTTGTTGTTGTTGTTGTTGTTGCTGTTGTTGCTGTTGCTGTTGTTGTTGCTGTAGTTGTTGTTGCTGTTGTTGTTGTTGCTGTTGTTGTTGTTGCTGTTGTTGTTGCTGTTGTTGTTGCTGTTGTTGTTGCTGTTGTTGTTGCTGTTGTTGTTGCTGTTGCTGTTGTTATTGGTGTTGGTGTTGTTGTTGTTGTTGCTTCTGTTAATGTTGTAAGTGGCAGTGATGGTATTGTTGCTATTTTTGGTGTTGTTGCTGTTGGTGTTCGGTTCATTGGTATTGTCTTTATTGTTTTTGTTGTTTCTATTTGTGATACTATAGATCATACTTTTTGTTTTTTCAAGGTTTATAATTAATTTGTTTTTTCTACACCATTCCGTAATTTCGTTCATCATTTTTATGGCCTTGTTTTTCAGTTCAATCTCATTTTTTCCTGTAATTGTAGCATTAATATCATCTGCATATATGCCTATATATTCTGCGGTTTTTACATGTTCTGGCATGTCATTTACAATAATATTAAACAAGTCCGGTCCCAAGTTATTACCTTGTGGAATTCCTATGTCTATTTTTATGTCTTTTGATGTTTCTCTGCCAATTTTTACATTAATAACTCTCTCATTCAGTAAACTCTTGATCCAGTTATTAGCTTCATTTCTTACACCCATTGCTTCCATTTTGTGTATTACATATCTAGGTTCACAAACATCAAACGCTGCAGTTAAGTCTATAAATATACTAAATACCATGATTCCTTCATCAAGTTTTTTCATAATAAAATTTGTTAATTCATTATTTGCCGTTGCAGTTGAAAATTTCTCTCTGAAACCATGTTGACATGGTGTTATAAGATTATTTCTGTTCAAATGTTCAATAAGTCTATTCTTGTATGCTTTTTGAAATATTTTTGTAAAATTATTTGTTTTGAATAGTGGTCTATAGTTGTTAATTTCAAGTTTATCATTCTTTTTATGTAATGGTGTAACAGTTGTATGGTTTAGCAACTGTGGATATTTACCATTTTCGAATGACAAATTTATTAATTTTGACAGTATATTACTTATTGTGATATCGAAGGTTTTAATCAGTTTGACTGGTAAATCATTGTCATCAACACCATTGTTACTTGGTAGTGTATTTATAATTTTTCTGATCTCTTTAGGTGTAGTAGGATAAAGTCTCATGTTATTTAAATTATCTGAATAACTTGTTGTAGTGCATTCTTCATTAATATCATTGCTTTCTAAATTTTGTACAATTTTGTCTTTAACAGATTGAATTATATGGTTTCCAAATATTTCCACAAGTTGCTTTTCTTCACTTATAGTTTCATTTTTATATTTAATTTTAATTTGTTCTTTTTTAATTTTTTCTTTGCCTGTTGCTTCATAAAATAGTTTCCACATTGTTCTGCTTTTATTTACACTATTAGTTATGTGTGTTTGTATAAATTCGTTTTTTGCTTTTTCAAGCTGTCTTTTGTGTTGTTTCTTATGCAGCATGTACATTTCTTCAATATGTGTGTGTTCTGCATTTTGTCTTTTTAACATGGTAATAGTTTTATATATTTTATTCAACAATGCACTATTTTCTATAATTTCTTTTGATATCCATTTTTTGTTATTTTCTTTTATTTTCATACTTTTTATAGGAAAATATTTTTTATATGTTTCAATAAGTTTTTGATTAACATGTTTGTAAATTATATCTATATTATTTAACCCATTTTCTATAATTTCATCCCACTGTATTCCTGATATTTCTGATTGCATTCTGTTAATATTTCCTTCATCATTCAATTTTCTTGTGAATATTATTTTATCTTTTTTATTATTAATTTCCGTAGAAATAATTATTTCAACAATCTGTGCTGAGTGGTCAGATAAGTCATTTTCTATGACTTTTTCGTTAGTATATATACAGTCATTTTCTACTATTATATAATCTATTCCTGTCTTTTTTCTCCTTGTTGCAGTGTTTATAATATTTTTTAAGTTATATGATTCTATTAAATCTTTGAATATTAGATAATTTTTGTCTCGTTTTTTAAGAAAATTTATATTTAAATCCCCACAAATTATTAATTTGTTTTTTTGATAGTTGAAATCATTGAGTATATTTTCCATACATTTCATAAATCTTTTAAGGTCTCCTTGTGTTGATCTGTATATACATAACACAATCCAAGTATTTTTTTCACATTTATTGTTTTTACTTATTATTGATATTCCAGCACATTCCATATGCAACTCTTCACAGTATTTTTTGACATTAATTTCTTCGCATATTTCTTTTATTTCGTTGCTAACATATATTACTGTTCCTCCATGAATATTTCTTTCTCTTGAGAAATTAGAAATTTGTGTATATCCTCTAATTCCAGTTACTTTGATATTTTGTTCCTTCTGCCAATGTTCTGTTAAGCAAATTATTGTTGGTTTTAGTTTATCACATTGTTCTTCTATTGATTCTATCTTATTTGATATACATTGAACATTTTGATGCATGAAGATAATTTTTTTATTGTTTATTTTTTCTTGTTGTGTTATATTCATTTGTGAATCTTTGTGACTTGTTTTATCTTTTTTATTTGCTACCATAACTATTCTTTTTCTTTGTCTATCCTTTTCTTATTGTTGCTATTTTTACTGTTATCGTTAGCTGGATAATATAATATATTATCATTATCTATGCTTTGTCCTTTTATATTCTGTTCTTTTAACAATATGAACTTTTTTTGAGAGTTGTTACTGTGTCCCATATATTTTTTGTTTAATAATCTTATGTTTTTTTCGTCACTAAATTTTTTTAATTCATGTGTTTGTTTATTTTCAATTTCTATATCATTGTCACTATCTATGTTTCGTATTATACCCTTATTTTTACCATAATAATTAGAATGAATGCTATCAAAATTTAACCTATCTTTAGAATTAGTAGTATTTGCAACTACTTTGTCTGAGAAATTCAAACTACCACCATCACCTAGCTCTTACCCTAGCAATAGCAACTAGAATCTGCTTGTGCTGCTTCAACAGACTACCACCATCACCTAGCTCTTACCCTAGCAATAGCAACTAGAATCTGCTGGTGCTGCTTCAACAGACTACCACCATCACCTAGCTCTTACCCTAGCAATAGCAACTAGAATCTGCTTGTGCTGCTTCAACAGACTACCACCATCACCTAGCTCTTACCCTAGCAATAGCAACTAGAATCTGCTTGTGCTGCTTCAACAGACTACCACCATCACCTAGCTCCCACCCTAGCAATAGCAACTAGAATCTGCTTGTGCTGCTTCAACAGATTAGCACCATCACCTAGCTATCACCCTAGCAATAGTAACCATAATCTGTTTGTGCTGCCTCAACAAACTACCACCATCACCTATCTCTCACCCTAGCAATAACAACTAGAATCTGCTTGTGCTGCTTCAACAGACTACCACCATCACCTAGTTCACCGGTCTATGAAGTGTAGCTTGCAATCTTTGGGAAGGAGATGCGTTTACCCATTTAAAGAAAGTGTGATATTTTATATTTATTTATATACCATAGCAATGTATACTAATGCCATCAAGTATATGTTTAGATGTACTTGAAAGCATCTTAAGAGATTCTTTTCCTCGTATTCCTCCCCTATTCCTCTTCCTCCTCTTCAAATCCTCTTTCTTCCCCATTCCCAACTCTGTTATCAGTGCCAGGGCGACACCACAAGACAAATGACTCCATTTAAAAACATACCCCTTTGGTTTCTTCTCCGCTGTTCTGTATTTCTCATTCGAGCGTCTTCCATTACTTCTTACAATCCCACTTTCGCGTCTAAAGAGGAGAACAGGAGCGACAAAATGAGACTCGTCTTGTGGATGAAATTGTCTTGACTGTTAGTAGCGGATTCATGAAACTCCCTTGAGTCTGAGAGTAGCCTTGGAAATCACTTTGACAAATACCTACATAAGAACACTTTCTGTCAGAACATTACTGGGTATGTATTACCTATGTACAAAACTGTACAGTGTACATACATAATATCTCTACTATTTCTATTTGAGGCTCGAGCCTTCAATTTCATTCAAGGCATTTTTCAACAAATGTTTAAATATACGAGACGGTAATTTTCTAGGTACTCCATTTGAAACTACAATAAACAGCATCACAAGGATTTGAACATATCTTTTATACACATTTTACAAGATAATATTTTTGTTTTAGAGATAATATAACCCGGAAACAAAAGAACCAATTTTCATGAAATTTCTGGTGTCTAATATGATGTAGGTGTAGGATATACTAAGATATCGTTGAAAAACATATTTACATTGAAATACAATGTACTATGTTTTTCAATTTCATCGCTCCAGGACTTTTATTCAGCCCAATCCACCGCTTTTACATCTAATGCACCCCTGCTCTAGAGTTGCCATTATTATGTTGTATCTTCTTTGAATTCTTTTTATTGCTTCTATACTTACTTTTTTATTTGTCTATTTCCTTTGATTAAACCTTTATTTATTTCTACTTCATTCTCTTTCCAATGTGTTTACCATTGCTTTTCCATTGGCTGGAATTTCATAGCGATTTAATTTGGTATTTTCATTCGATTTGGTACTTTTGGCAAAACTTTGTGACGCAGTCAGTATCATTTTCGAGTATCTCTTTTCTATCTTCACTATTTTTATATATATCGACCACAGTAATATATTATCAATTTAAAATTACTAGCTTACTTCATAGCTGCATTCTACTTACAATAAAAGTTGCTCAGCAATATTGATATGTTTGATTGCAATAAATAGTCAAAATTATTAAGATTATTTTATACACAGGTTGGACAAGCAAAGACCCCATTATCACACCGACCTCGATTAGATCTATTGTAACCAGTTGATTCTATTTGGTTTTAAGGTCCTGATTTGCATTAAATTTGAGATAGTCATCAGCACGGGGGTTTTACCCTCCATTCACTGGGAATCGAACCAGCTACCCACAATAACCTCAACTAGCCTAGGTAGGGCCGGAAATGCTAGCATCACGTGTTCGGAGGGAACAGAATTTTCTGTTCCCTCAGGATCTCCAGACTACAAGCAGTAGCAGTAGTTACGCCACGGAGGCTGGCTGAGTTAATCGAGTCTTTATTTTTCCATTTCTAGACTAACAAACCTCAGCAGCCTAAAGCTTCTCTATCATAGGTAGATAATAACTCCATTCAGACAGTACTAGAAGAAGTTGTATTTTAGTCATTTCCAAAGCGTCTGACAAAGTACTTAATACGAGAGAAATAAAACCATAATAAAACGGAAACGAAATGTAAGCCCCCTAGAAACTTTCAGAATGATAGCGTTTTATCACCATTCACTTGAAGATTTTAACCCACTCTGGTCAGGCGTTGTCATGGTGATATTAGGACGCCTTTTTATTTTGGCGCCGCACTTTTGAGTTTTTATTCATGGCAAACACGCAGCTAAATTGATTGTTTGACCTTCCTTCCCCCCCACTGAGGCGGATGAGGTAAACCACAAACTTTTCACCCATACATATTTTCTCTATCTCTGAAAAATGTCACTACATTTTTAAATGTATTAATTCACTTGTATTTATCTACATACTTAAAAAATATGTTGTATTTTTTTTTTTTTTACTTTAACTATATTTTATAATAATGATAAGATCTCTGTTCTTTTTTTATGTTTTTCAGGATAATCTTCTTTTTTGTTGTTGTTGTTGTTGTTAAGAGAATATTGATTGCTAACTATATTTTTTTAAACCTATTTATGAAGAGTTCGATTCTCTCTCGGAGCGAGTATTTGTAAATAAGTACTTGATGACTATCTAAATAAAATATTTGAATATTTTTTAAATTAAAGTGTTCCATAATTTTATTTTTTTTATGTTTTCCACCCATTCCTACATAAAAAAATAAATAAATGTTTTTTGTAGATTTGATTTTATATTTAATATTTATTTTACCAACATATTTCATTTAAATACAATAAATAATTTTATAGAATTTGTAGGAAACTTATTTAGATTAATATAGTACATACATTGAAATTTACTTGTATTTACATGAAGAAAAAACAGGACTGAAATAGGCTGAAAGAATTAAGACCATCAGAAAAAGCCATACCAAAGATGCAGCGAAAATATTAAGCACATTTTAAAGATTGATATAACTTCAGATTTGGTATTGTACTTATACAGGGTGGGGAAAAACTCTGGAAACCCCTAAATGAGGAGCATACGTGCAAAAATGAACATCGCCGGAAATATGAATTTTCAGTGTGAAGGAAAAATTGATATTATGAAAAGTAAAACAATATAAAAACAAGTATGGATAAGTTCAGATTTGATTGATACGGTCATTTTGAAAGCGCATACTATGGGATGTGTTTGAGTAAGGTCGTTTATTGTTTAATTTTATGAATTCCGCTCAGTATAAACTGTTAGAATCATTCCTAACTACATTTTTGTATTTTTGGAGATATTTAATTTGCACGTATGCTCCTCAAATATATAATTACGAAGGACTTTCGGAGTAAGTTGGGAATTTTGCAATGTCCGGGCCCCTATGTCAGGGCCAAGTTAATTTTTTCACATTTTTTTTTTTTTTCAATGGAGCTGAAATTTTCAGAGTAAGTTCCATACATGCCAAAAATTTTCCATATTTTATTGACCATATAATGTTAAGCAACGTCGAGCTAGGCGAGGGTTTGGATCAAAATTTTATTTCGGCAAAAAAGCTGCAATTTTTGTCTTATCGAACTGAAATTTTTAAGGGTATTTTCCTTACATCCTTTGTTATTATTATTTTAAGTTTCCAGACTTTTGCTCCAACCTGATATTACTGACACTTAAATCTCAAGGATTGTTTTACATAATTATGTTATGACGTGATATATTGATAAATTTCAACTGAAATTACTAAATATTATGTACAAATCTATGCAACGAAGTCGATTAGTATGTTTTACACCACCTAAGAGTACATCTGGAGAACTCGGGCTGTGAGGTGGTCAATCATTTACATAAAAATTGTGAAATTCTTCAATATTCATAACAAAAGTAATCTTTGGTTTCATAGACATAATTATGTATAATAATATAATTATTAACTATCTATTTATTACTAATTATATTTATCAACTGAATCCAACAATTTTTTTTTTTTTTGTGGGAGTGTACAATAGTGTAAAAAGTGAATATCACATCTCCACTAATGCTAAAGAAAATTAGATGTCTACTTTAGATAATATCAGCTCATTCATATGTTCAAATCAAATATACAATTATACATAATTATACATAAATGTAGATATCATTAAACCAAACTGCATCCTTTATTAACAAAGAAGTTGTATGTATATACAAGTTCTTTTTTGAGGAAAGTTAATAACAATAAACATCAACATTCAAAATTTAAATTTAAAAAAATGAAGACTTATTTAAAATAAACAAAAAGAAAATTTAATTCAATGACTAATATTTTTTTTACAATGATTGCTCGGTCTGACATCTCATGTTTGGTTGCTCATCATTTCTAAATAATATGAACTCAGAGCAGGAGCAGTTACCCTCAGAGAGTTTAACAATTATAGTCGCGAACCTGGATATGAGAGAACTAGATCTAAGGATATAATAGAACAATAAATCTACCTCACTATAAAGGAAAATAACTTCTTTATAAGAGAAACCTGGATACAAGAGGAAAAAATTCTGTCCTCTGAGTTCACTCATATTCAGGTTCCACTGTACTCCAATCTATACTATCGGAATCCTCCGCCACAAAGTCTACAATAATAAGACAGCCGCTTTATTCAGCGACATGCTTCAGACAGCCGCTTTATTTAGCGACATGCTTCAGACAGCCACTTTATTCAGCGGCATGCTTCAGACAGCCACTTTATTCAGCTGCATGCTTCAGACAGCCACTTTATTCAGCTGCATGCTTCAGACAGCCGCTTTATTCAGCGGCATGCTTCAGACAGCCACTTAATTAAGCCGCATGCTTCAGACAGCCACTTTATTCAGCGGCATGCTTCAGACAGCCACTTTATTCAGCTGCATGCTTCAGACAGCCACTTTATTCAGCTGCATGCTTCAGACAGCCACTTTATTCGGCGGCATGCTTCAGACAGCCACTTTATTGAGCCGCATGCTTCAGACAGCCACTTTATTCAACCGCATGCTTCAGACAGCCACTTTATTCAGCCGCATGCTTCAAGTCGAGGCCGACATGTGAGGGGGCGGGGCATGGCGGCCAGATGGAATGCTACATGTTCTGCACCCCGCAGTGGGCCGCCAGTTCTCTCCTCAGTCGCTTGGCGGCATTGTCGCTGTGGCGGCTGTACTCCTCCTCCTCCCCTGAAGACTCCTCCACCTCCTCCTGCTTTCTCTTGGCCGTCGCCATCTCGGCCGCGTGCTTCTTCCTCCACTTGGTCCTCCTGTTCTGGAACCACACCTGCAACACACAACATCATTTCACTGTTAGTTTTTTTTTAAGCTTTATTGGGAGGACAAAGTACAATGGTAACAGTATAACAATAATGGCCTACCTAAAGGGCGGGGTTATTGCCTGTGGCAATCTCTTCCTAGTTCATTTTTTCATAAAAATAAATTGTTACTGGTATTGCATTGGGGCTCAACTGGTTAAGGCTCTGGTCCGGTAATACAGATAGCGTAGGCATCAATTAGTTCAAATCCCACTCAATGCATCAAAATTTCATTGTTAGTTCATTTTTTCATAAAAATAATTTGTTATTGCTATTGCATTGGGGGTCAAGTGGTTAAGGCTCTGGTCTATACAGATAGCGTAGGCATCAATTGGTTCAAATCCCACTCAATGCATCAATTTTTCCTCATTTATTTGTTTATGTGAGTGACCACATAATAATAAGACTGCGATGGTTAGGTTAGGTGGTAGAAAATGCTTTGATCATTAATCTCGCCTGATCATTGTTTTAAAACACCTAAAAGAGGTAGGTGCTTGAAAACACCTATATTGAAAATGAGAGTGCTTGGTATTTTTAATTAAACTATAGTAAAAAAACAAAGAAGATTTCGCGAAAAGTGTTTTTTTTGTTACTTTTGTTACTACAATGGGCTAGTTACTTTTTTTATCTTTAACAATCATCTTCTTTCTCTGTCTTTGTTAAATTGTCTGAGGGTTACTACCCTTTACCCGCTTTATTTCAAATAATGTGTTTTTCCAAGTCACCTCACACGTGTTTCGTGTTTCATCAAAAACACCTATCTAATGAATAGAAAAACACTGTAGGTGTATAGAAAACACCCACATTTTTTATGTGTTTTACAAAAACATTAGTACTGATAGCATAACTATGTGAACGATAGCTCCTAGGTACATAGCTACTCTTAGTTTGTGTTGTACTGTTGTACAGATTTATCTTCATAATTATGAACTAATACTTTTCAATTATTTCAAATATTATTATTAAGAATAAGAAAAGTTTATGACGTACTTGTCACCCTATAATGTGTTGTATAAGTTGTTTTGTAGGTCATTCACTACGCATTTAAACTAATGACGGAAAATGGTTACTAAAGGAGGGAAATATTATTTCTGATATAAGAAAAGCGGAGTTGGTTCATTCAAATAAACTTGTGTTTACTTTGCGTCCTTAAAGTTTAAGAAAGATAATAACTTCCATTGTTTGCTAATCTTCTAATAACAATTATGGGGTATTATTTTGTGTTAATTGAAGCAATTTAGAGCCTTTTCTTATTGCTTTAAATAACTTATTGATTGACATAACTAATAATTTGACATAACATAACTAAATAATTAGTTATGTTATGTCAAATCACGAATTTTCGATACAACTTAGACACAGACATCTACAAAGATAGAAATGAATCAGAAATCTCACACTTGAGATTTTTTTAGCAGTATTTCAAGTTTCTTTAAGAGCTAAGTGACGAGATTAATAGTTGCTAAATCATGCCAAAATCAAATAAGATTAAAACCTCTGTCACTTTATCTTGCGTAAGAGGGTAGGAAGAGCTTTCAGTACAAATAGCAAAATAATTTAATGGAGGCGTCATGGCTGAGAGATTTCAGCATTGAGGGATGATGAGAGGGTCATGCTTCTGCTGATCTAATTACATCAAGAGATAACATCCTGCCTATGTCGTTAACGACGCCTTTATGTAATTTAAGATTTCGACAGTAAATTACTCAGAGATGAGTCTTATTGCATCATCACTATTACTTCGTAGTGGGTACCCCTTGCCTTGGATTTTCAATGTTTGTTTGTATCGTTAGTCAAGTAGTATGTAAATTGTAACAATTGTATACTTGTATAGCCATGCACATTGCGGTGAGGTCTCAAGGGTAACAAGTAAAAATCATCACGATATATCCAGTTATTTCAGGTAGATATCTAAAGAAACCTAAATTTAAGACAGTAACTTTCAACAATAAAGAAGGTTAACTGCTAAGAATACTCATTTAAGATTTCTTTTGAAAAAAATTTCAAAAGAAAACATTTTCAGTTTGAAATTTTTATGAGGAGTCATATCAAATTTCAGTTCAATCGGAATTGAAGTTCTCTGATTTGACCATTTCTATGAAAAATCCCAATAAAAAGATCAAATTAAGAAAATTGAGCACTTTGTGTTGTTTATAGACGGTACGTTAAAACCTAAAATGCATAGACTTACAATAGTACTATAGACTGTCAAAAAATTGATACTTTAAATCCTGATCCGCATTGCTAATTCCAAAAGATTACTAAAAAACACCTGAAAAGAAAGAAATATTCAGGTCTCAAGTGTGCGAGTGTGCCCTGTAGTTTAATGCCGGATTTATCCTTTCGCCGTTTCACACGAAACGGAATTTTAATACCTCTCAAGAATGAGTATAAGTGGGTACCTAACAATAATAATTGGCTCAACATCTCAACAATTCTACGTCAATAAAGACAGGGCTACGAGGAGGTACAACTGAATCAATAAAACCATAAACCCTTGTCCTCCGCAAGATGTGGGTTTTGCTGAGTATTATTTCTCATAAAGGGTGAATTGAGAGAACGAATATTTTCTAGTTGTCGGAAAAGCAGAATGCAAAATATTACAGTAATTAAAGGAAAAATTAGAGATCTCAGTTGCTTCAATGATAATGCATCAGACTTGTAACCTGGAGGTCGGTGGTTCAATTCCCAAGTTAAGCGAAAATTTTGTAATGCGAGATTGAGTAATTGTGATATCAATCTTGCGATGAGCCAGCGTCGATGGCATGTTGAATACACCGGTTCCCTTCAGAACACCGAAGTTAAGCGACATCCAGCGAGGTTAAGACTTGGATGGGTGACCATTCAAATTCTAATTCTCGTGACGCTGGCTTTTCCCGGCCCCACTCAGGCTGGGTGAGGTCAATGTGAGTAGCAGGTTTGTGAGTTTCCTGCGAATGGAGGGTAAAACCCCCGTCGTGATATGACCATGGCAGTTGAAAGCGACGTTAAAACCCCACTTAAAAAAAAAAAAATCTTGCGATTACCACAAATATGATAAGGCAATAAGTCTTTAATTAAGGAAAAATCAAATGAAGATAATTTGGTATATACCTGACACACTCTGTCACAGTCATAAAAAATATCTTTGAGAAAAAAGGAAGTTCTGATGTTTAATTATAATTTAACCATTTATTTTTATCAACATGGATACAATAAGTTACTAACATAATAAATAGTAAGTAAACATCAGTAAAACTAACTAACTGGCCCTGTATATTATTTAAGTCGTATACATTTTTAAATTAATTATTACAGTTATAAAACACCTCTTTTGTTAGCTTGAAATCCCCATGGAATTAAGCTTAATCTTATTTCTGCAATATACTGGGTCTGATGAAAATACGAGTATTGAATCCCTTGAAAAAAGACAGTGGATAAAAAGATTCTGATATAAATTGAATGATGAAATAAAACAAGATACCTGGGTATTTAATAGTAGTTAAAGCAACAATGACAAAACCAGTATAAAAAGAAAAGTTGTATTTAGATGTACATGAATATCAGAACATACCACTGGACAGAGTGGACAGTGGACAGCTGTTTCGAGCTTATTTGCTCTCATCAGCAGTTAACAGTTCTGAAAATGGCATAAACTAACCTCTCTATTTTAATCAGTATAAAGAGACAAGTATTTAAATTATTTTTTTAGTGAAAATGTCGGTCTCTGTATCTTATATCCCAAAAAAATATGCGATTCACTTATAATTCATTTCTTTAGGTAGAACAACAATTACTACGTTTTCATTATTTTATTAGAAATAAATAAATAATTCTACATCGGAAATTCGTCGCTCTATGCAAGCTCTTTGTTTCCATGACCTGCAGGTTCATTCATGTAAAACTATAGATACAATACTAAAGTTGCTAAGAATACTACGAGATCCTAAGCCTAGTGTAGATCATATAATATATTATAGGGTATTATCATCAGTTATTTTTTTCTTTATTGGAAAGTAGGTATAAAACTTAGTTATTATTCTGACAGAGCATCCTGTATGTGAAGATAATGAAACCAAAGTGTTTGTTATTATTTTCAAAAATATTGTTTTTGTATTTACAAAGTAAGCTTGGGCGAGCTACGAAATATTTCCTAATCCCTTACAAAATAGCCCCACATGATGCACAGTTTGGTTAATTTCAAGCTTAATCCCCTCTCGTTCATTAAACTTACCTTTAGAAGTCGATACCTATCTAGAGCTTCTTCAGATTTTATATGTTCCCAAATTCATAGCTTATCCTTTCGTTTATAAGGTGAATTGTTAATTAGGAGGACAACTTTATTGTGATCAAATTATTTTCTGAGATTAGAAGTTGTTGATTATTTAACCTCGTCAATTTTTTATTTGTAGTAGGTATAATATATTTTTTTATGGCCAAGAAAAAACCCATGAACTGTCTGTAATTCTAATCATTCGAAAAAAGTTTAATTCTGTTACAAGAATAAGAAGATGCAAGATCTGCTCCTCTATTCAAAAATAGATTAAGTTAATAAGTTGGTACTAAAGAAAATATAATATAGAGTTTCTTAACCCTCTCTATCGGAATGTGTCATGTGATCAATCAGGACAGTACTCTAGTTTTCCTTTTCTTTTTTTTTCTAAATACATATATTATTTAGGCTCAGAGAGATAGCCCCTATGTTTTCATTATTTTTTTAGAAATAAAAAATATCATCAGTCCTCTGTTAACTGCTCGCTGTTCATTCCTAATTCCTAAATGTTTCTCCGATACGATACTTTTGAACAAAAAATAAAATCTAAATGAGAGTGGAGCAAGAAAGGCAAACTAGCAGAGAAAAGAGGGGAAGTTTTTGTGTGAAGATAATATCCTGGCATTATTATGCATTTGTAACCATATGTGACAAAGTCCCTGAATTAAAAGTTACACAACGTCCAAAAAATCTTCCATAATGGCCTTTCCATACAGGGTTGAGGAAAGCCCTTTCTAATCTTTCCCTTAGCGAATCTTTTTGGAAAAAAACTTTTCAACATCAGCATGAGTTTTAAGGTTGATATGCATAAGAAGTTTAATTTTTATCTCATCTAAAATTATGACAATTTAGTATTATGTATTTAGAAAGAAAAGAAAAATTGGCTTTATAACTTAATAGTTTTTATCGTTTTTCTCTTAGACAAAATAATTCTTAGCTAATGTTGCCCTCCACACAAAGCAACCATGTAGAAGTTCTACATTATACCTACATATTTGTGACTGACAAAGTCACATAAAAGTTATAATTTTGAATATACAGGGTGTCCCACCAAACTTGGACACCTCAAATTACTCGGCCCCTGAAAGAGTTTTTGAAAAATAAAAAATCCTAGGGTACATGGTCTAATTATGCGGTTTCAGTCATGAAATTTTTTTTATACAGGGTGGTTCAAAAGTCAGAAATTGAGGTGTCTACTTTCGATTTTTAAATGGATCGACCTGAATTTTATTTGATAATTTTACTTCTAAATGGTTCCTGAGTACTTTTTGAAACAAAAATTTTACATACAGGGTGGTTTTTTTTCGACCAATTTTTTTTCTAAATCTCGAATAACTCAAGTTTGTTTAATTTTTTCGATAACAAGAATAGAGAGTGTTTGTGTAATGAAAACACGCACTTTCAATTGGCATTAAAAAATTTTATACAGGGTGGTTCACAAGTGAAATAATGACTTGATTTTTTTTAAAACTGAGTTTTTTTAATTTTTTATTTGGGATTAATAATTCTAACCTAATTTTACACATTTTTTGTTAGTCATTTCGAAAAACAAAACTAAAGTGTTGTACAGGGTGAGACATAATTTTTTTGTAACACCCTGTATATGGGCAGTCAAAGAGACGTAAAATTAAATATAAAAACTAAATGTGCAAGAAAAACTTTGATTTTTAATGATATAAAAAAGTTATGGTGTTTTAACTAATATTGTCACATGGACCACCCTGTAGATATTTTCTTAAAACATCATATGGGTAGTCGAAATTGTCTAAAATTCAACGAGGAGTCCAAATCTGAATAAAAAAATGAATTCAAAAAGTCATTTTCAATTTTGTGTCTACACCTACCTACTTTTTATTTCTAGTTTTAAAATCATTCAGTGTGTACACCAAATTGAAAATGGCTTCAAAATTCGTGTTTTTTACTTGTTTTTCCCCACGATTCGAAGTCTTCGTTGAATTTTATACAACCTCGAGTACCCACATGATAGTTTAAGAGAATATCTACAGGGTGGTCCATAAGACAATATTAGTTAAAACACCATAACTTTTTGATATCATTAAAAATCAAAGTTTTTCTTGCACATTTAGTTTTTATATTTAATTTTACGTCTCTTTGACTGCCCATATACAGGGTGTCACAAAAAAATTATGTCTCACCCTGTACAACACTTTAGTTTTGTTTTTTGATATGACTAACAAAAAATGTGTAAAATTAGATTAGAATTATTAATCCCAAATAAAAAATTAAAAAAACTCAGTTTTAAAAAAAAATCAAGTCATTATTTCACTTGTGAACCACCCTGTATAAAAAAATTTGATGCCAATTGAAAGTACGTGTTTTCGTTACACAAACACTCTCTATTCTTGTTATCGAAAAAATTAAACAAACTTGAGTTATTCCAGATTTAGAAAAAAAATTGGTCGAAAAAAAAACCCCTGTATGTAAAATTTTTGTTTCAAAAAGTACTCAGGAACCATTTAGAAGTAAAATTATCAAATAAAATTCAGGTCGATCTATTTAAAAATCGAAAGTTGACACCTCAATTTCTGATTTTTGAACCACCCTGTATAAAAATAATTTCATGACTGAAACCGCATAATTAGATCATGTACCCAAGATTTTTTATTTTTCAAAAACTCTTTCAGGGGCCGAGTAATTTGAGGTGTCCAAGTTTGGTGGGACACCCTGTATAACTGAAGGAGCCCAGTTAACTCATTTTAAAACTCAAGAGCATATCATTGTTTATGAATGTATCAACAACAAACTCCATGCTCCTGAAAGAAAGGCAACACTGCGTGGCGTATGCAGAACACTGTACGGGTAAAGGCGTGTGGAAGGACCGGCAAGGATTTTTCATATTCTCCTCTAATATGAAAGTACATAATAGGGGTGCTTGATAGCCCGTAGAGTGGGGGTGCAGGAGGAAGAGGAAAAGAGGGAAGTAATGTTAAAAACCAAAATAATAATGAAAGATGTAACCTTTTCTCTCACTAGAGGGTGCTTTTTATTGAATTTAAACTGTCTTGTAGTGCTAGCCTAACTCGAAGGAGCTATATGAAATGAACACACAATTATGTAAAATAATCGTTGAAAAATTTAGACAAGCATTTGCATTTGAGTGAAAAAATGTAAATAGGAAGCTTTATTTTATTAATATTATTTAATCTTAAAACTGCTCTTAGCCCAAGTTCGCCTATTAAATGAGTATTGAGTAAACACATAATGTGTTAGCGAGGTATCCTTGGAATGGAATGAGCAGCTCTGGATAGTACTTTGTGAAGCGGGACCCCTCATCTCCTCATCCTAAGAGCTTGGTGTGATGTTTTCATTTTATTAAATTAAAACATTACAACACGAGTTTATGTTTTAATCATATTATGTTTTAATACAGTAAAGAGATACATTGTATTCAGAATTCAGATACGAGCAATGTTTGGAATTAATTTAGAACACATTATTTTCCTCGGCTAATGAAATTATTTCATATTTTTCTCATGATATAAGTTCTTTATTATTCTTGCTAGAGCCGATGATCAATATTAAAAAAGCGTGTTGATAAATAAATCTGTTGTTAAACACCCAAAAGAGAGATGGGTGTTTGAAAACACCTAATTGAAAATAAGTGTTTGGTATTTTAAATATTAATTTCTCTTAGGCGTTAACAATAATACTTATAAAATTATAATATCATGCATCAGTAAGTAAAAATTATATAAGAGCTTAATTTCAAATACAAAAAAATGATAAAATTCTCAGTAATTTTAAGTACTTAGTATGACTTATACATAGTACTGAGTAGTATACTACTGAGTATAAATTTATAAATTTCTAATATTATAACTATGTATACATAATTATACATACAGTGAGGAGCTCTAGGTAGTACCATAGGGTATAGACCTGAATAAATAATTACCTTCCTTGCAATAAAAGCATAATAAGAGGTAAAATTTACCCTTTTTCCCTCTCTCATTTTCGTATTCTTCCTTCCCTCCCGTGCTCTCTCCCTCCTTGGCCTGCTTTAGTCTCTCCTCACTCGTTTTACTCTCATTTTTTATACCTTAAATGAACTGAATAATATTAAAAAGTAAATTATACAAAACGGCTACAAATGGCTTATTTTTATTTTAATTAATAAAACACATGCCGCGGTTTCCCCTGGGGACAGCAGCCACTGAATAGGAAGGATAGTAATTACGATGATAATAACTGCTTGGTCTCCTCACGTGGTGGCCTGGAAAAGCTGCATTATCTAATGTCGCATCTTTCGTTTATAAAAATATAGCGCCCACTAAAGTTAAAAAGTTAAAGTAATCAAATCATATTCGTGTTACTCACTTTCGTGATGTCACAAAGTAGTTGTTTAATTTTAACCGCAATTGGAACTCAAACCACCGACCTCCAGGTTCCAAGTCAGCGGCCTTATCGATCAAGCCACTGAGGTACACATAGGTTAACAGAATCTAATATGTATAAGTGTTTTGACCATTTTTATTTTTTTCTTACAAAGATAATAATAAATTGAAAATCATCTATTATAATTATGAATTACATGATTGCCGAAATCTGGTGATGATAGTGTGTGAAATAATTGTCTTGAGTTATCTGAGCTTTGGACCATAATCGTTCATTTTCTTCTCTTTATTATTATTTTATTTTTTTATCTAGGTAGTAGATATTTCAAATTTTGATATGAGAGCCTGACAGCGGAGTACAACATCTCTGCAAAGCTCCGGAATATATCTTCAAAGAAAAAAACAGAATCCTCCCTCGCCATCCGGGCGATACCATTAAAAAACTTGCAAATTAATAAACTTTTATGTGCAATATGACCGACTAAAACGTCCCAAAGGCAAAATTACAGTGTAAAGTTATTTAATTTAATATAATTCTGCAGTCGTCCCGCTCCAGACTCTTATCTTTTCCTTTGAATCCAGTAATATATTCTATGTTACAGGATCAAGCCGAACGAGTGCCTTTTGTCCATTTTCTTCTCGTGTTTTGTAATGTATAAAAAAAACTTTAGTTAGGTTTAGTTTTAAATTGATAAAAAATAATATTCACTAACCATATTTTCAAAAAATAATATTATTTTAGTATATTATTATATTATGTTCATGGCCTCAGATTCAAATAGAACGCTCGCTAGCTATTTATTATACGTAGTAGTCTTATTCTGACTTTGGAATAAACATAGAAATTATAATTTTTTATACCTACTTTAGTTTTCAAGTTTTTACGCTACCTCATGGTTGAAATTAAAAGGAAAAGATGCAGAATTAAATCCGCCATTATTAAACAACAAAGTTTACCCGGTCTATTATCTTTACTGCAGAGCAAAGCTTTTGTAATGGAGGTAAAGACTTTTCACAAGTAAATATTAGGAAATAAAACTTAATAGGTATGATTTTAAGTCTATTTTTTTATATAAAATTTAGATCTATCTCTAGCATGTGTCTATCCCTAGCATGAGTCTATTCCTAGCTATAGTATCTATTCCTAGCATGTGTCTATTCCTAGCATGTGTCTATCCCTAGTATCTAGCATGTGTCTATCCCTAACATGTGTCTATTCCTAGCATGTATCTATTCCTAGCATGTGTCTATTCCTAGCATGTGTCTATTCCTAGCATTGTGTCTATTCCTAGCATGTGTCTATTCCTAGCATGTGTCTATTCCTAGCATGTGTCTATTCCTAGCATATGTCTATTCCTAGCATGTGTCTATTCCTAGCATGCGTCTATCCCTAGCATGTGTCCAGTAGTGTTAGTGTCCACACTCCAGAAACATACAAAACAAGTCACAAACGTCCTCTAACTAAATATCTTAATAAATGCTTTCCCAAATTACCAAATCAGTTCAGCCCAGCCAGCAAACTCAAACCATACTCGTAATTCGGAATGGAGATTAATGAAGATAATAATTGCTTTATGATGGTTAGTGTTCATTTTTGTCCAGGCTACGTGAGGTACCGGGAGTTGGGAAGTAGTGGGGGGTCATGTCCCTGATTTATGGAATTTAATTTCAATTAGGAAATTTCAAATTAACCAGTGGTGGAGATGATAAGATTTTCCTGGAAGTTAATGCCTCATTATTATTTTAATTTTTATATTTGGGCTTGAGAATATCTGCGAGCTATAAAAAAAATATTAATTACATAACATTTAGGTAGTTTTCAAAATAATATTTTGAAGACTGTCAGAAAAAGTGAAAGAATTTTAAATTTGAATTAGTTCTCATGAGTTTCTTATGGACATAGGAAAACACAGCTGTTACATTAGACTGGTTCTGGTACTTATAAAAGCAAAGAGACCATACCATTACCCAGCACTTCAGCAGCAGATTATTGAGGTTACATAATTAAATACTTCTGTTTAATTAGCTATTACTTGATGACGCTGTGGGCTGCAAGTAAAGATCATTCAGGATTAAGTTGTTATTTTTATCCAGTAGACAATGTTACCACTATTCATAGTGAAAGTTTAACAGAAATGTAACGATCTTTTTCACCAACATTCGTGATTAACAGTCTAATTTCCATCGCATTTACTTCCCAACCACCCCATTGGGTAAAGCCAAGTTATGTAGGTTTACATTACATAATTATATGATACACCCATGCGTGGTGATTTTACCTTCATAAGCTTGAGCTTCGCGCTTCGCGTCTGAGATCCTTCCAATTTAATTATAATTATAAACGGATATTAATTATTATCATTTGATTTAATAATTATGACTCTATATCTTGCATTTATCTCGTCCATATATTGCTCACGTGCTGTTGGCTTCACATCCACATTTTCATAAATATAAATATATAGGTATGTGTATAATAAAATTGTATAATGACCATTAATTCATTCCATATTTTCCACTTGCATATCTCTCTTCCTATTCCCTGCCGGTTCTACCAGGGCTTAATCTTTGTAATTGATTTCAGGAGGGCGATTTATATTCTGTTCAGGCATTTTCATTTCTACATATTTATATCTCCAGCCTGTGTATGAGGTATTAGGTATTTTATGATGGTTAATTTTCCATGTTATTTTTAACTTTAAGTGTTGAAAGGGTGACATTAAAAATTAAATTTGTCTTCTAATTTTTTTTTTTTATTAAAAAAAAAAAAAAAACTAAGACCTACAAAACTATACTCTTAATATTACACTTCAAGGGAAACAAACATCCTCGCAGATGGACGCACATTTTAAAGAAAGTTCCAAGTCTCAAATAAATGAGGAGAAATATATTATGCATTGGTTGGGATTCAAGATTTCAAACCAACGCGCAACGGATCCCTTCACTACCTGAATTAGATACCAGACTAGCGCCAGTGTTCTTACCGACCTCAGTAGCTTGATCGATAAGGCGGCGGACCTGTAACCTGGAGATCGGTGGTTCAAGTCCTGATTTCAGCGAAGATTTAGTAAAGCGAGTTTGATTAGTTGTGATATTACACAAATATGGTAACTTAACTTAGGTAACTATTAGTGTTCTTTCTTCTGTTTTATAACTGGTAAGTTTTTTCTTAATTTGTTTTTTTTTTTTTTTAATAATGGAAAATGCAATTAATTTGCATTGGTGACACCGTAAAATATGAAGATAGTATCATACTTTTTAATCATTGTTTTTCTAACACGGATGTTACATTGTGGTATCTCTGAGTTAGAGTCATCAGCCCATTACATGACACACGCATGCATAATATTAAGAATTTTCAATATTTTGTGATTACAATGAAATTATAGTCAAAACAAAATTTAAAATTGTAAAAAATGCAGTCGCACATATTAAAATATTCTGACAAGCCCTTATCCAGAAATCTTATCTACTTCATGTCTGGTACATATAGTGTTGTGCATTGATGTGACACGTGTGGATGCTGGGTATAAATTAATTTACATGAACAGGAGTTAAAGTTTATGTGACTTACAGTATGCCATGCATGCGTCCATGTAAATCCTCAATGCAAAACAGAGAGCTAATAGATGTTAACATCAGATTTACAAGTAAATTTAAAAAACTACTGATAAAAAAGTTGAAATGGAAGAGTGTAATCAAAAGAATTAGACTGTTTCCACACAATGGTTGTGTATCTGATAGTGGTCTCTATCACATGGAGTTTATGTGGGCAAGTTCAAATACCGATTATGTATTTGGCGGCTCAAATTTTTTGTTTCTTTTTTGACATTTGCCATTTATTTTGATACAGTTGTATAACTCGCAAAAATATATGTAAGTAGATATTATTGGATCTAAAAATATTATAAAATTTACAATTATTATTAAAAGTAGCCACTAAATTAAAATTAAATATCAGATGTAGGTTATTGTTACTTTGTTACCATTACGAGAGAAAAAAAAAACAGACGGACAAACAGACACAAAACCAAAGTTGCTCAGGAGGTTATGAAACGCCCAGAAAAAAAAGAAATCGAAGCAAAAAAAATATTTATTTTTGCAAAAACGAACCACATACTTTCGATTTTTTTAAAATTTAGTCGCAAAAATAGCAATAGTCAAACTTTAAAACAAAAACATTGGTACATACTCGTATTTTCTATCAATAACAGTGGATGTGCCAAATAAACCAAAAATATATTCTTCGCAATACGAGTATTCCGAGATTTTCCATTTTTTTTTCTAAACAACTTAAATAACAAAAAATTCACAAGCCCCCTTCAACTTTTTACATTTATTTGATAAGCAATCTCTAACTTTATGCGATGCTATTTTATTTTTTGCATAGGTATAAAATAAATGCAGAAGGCAACAGCTTTAGACAGGGATTTAGCCAATATTTATGTAAATGGTTTTTAAAAAACAAGATAAAATGCATTGAATACAGTGTAGAGTTTTCATTACAACAGTCTACAGCTACACTATGCCCTAAGTTACACTGGCCCCTAACATCCTATAGTTCCGAATTCACTATAGTTCACTATGACTATTGACAGTGTAACGTATTAAAAATATTTATTATGTAGGAATATTTTGATGTTAGAAACTTAAATACATTGAGTGTTACCTTCAGAGATTGAGCAGGTTCAAGGGACATTTGTGAAGAAAAAAAATAATGTGTGGTGTATACGAGTACCTAATATGTAATATGATTTCATTTTGATGAATCATTGTGACTAGCATTCATGCGTCACAACACTCATAACTAAAAAAAAATTATCTATGGTGAATTGGCACACCGCAAGTTTGCAAAATGAAAAGTTCAGGGTTTGAGACCCAGAGTCCATAAATATAACTAACAATTTTTTTTTGCTACAAACTCTTTTCTCCACCCTATATAAAGAGAAGCCAGTGTGATGATCGCCAAAACTTGACTGTCCAAAATGTCTACATATATGTATAGAAGACGTCCAAATATTGATGAATGTTATTTCAAGTTGAATGTTTCCGAGGGTCATTTGTCACAGTTAACCCTCGCAGTGTGGAAGGGGTACCCCGTTACCCACGTTTAGCTAGATTTTCATCACTATAAATTACCCTCGATTCTTTCTAGGTATAAGCCTTGTGACTTTTTTAAAAATATGATTGGCTGTATTTATATTTTATTTATTTCCCATAACGATTGAAGGTGGGTTTTCCATGATATGCATGGAAATAGACATAGATGGATATGATTGAGTATTCAATTGAACAACAGTGGAGTGGAAAATAAATAAAAATACAATTTTTAATCTCCTATTGACGTAGTAGCAAAAAATATACATAAACTATGTAACCATAAATATTAATAATAAAAAAAATGTTGAATACATTTTTATTTTAGCCATGGATGATGTATAAAATACACTGGCAATTATGGACACAATACTTCCTCATGATAGGTTAACATTGTATACAGGTATACAATATGTCTACAGGGTGTCCCACCAAACTTGGACACCTCAAATTTCTCGGCCCCTGAAAAAGTTTTTGAAAAATAAAAAAATCTAGGGTACATGTGCTAATTATGCGGTTTCAGTTGTGAATTTTTTTTTATACAGGGTGGTTCAAAAGTCAGAAATTGAGGTGTCAACTTTCGATTTTTAAATGGATCGACCTGAATTTTATTTGATCATTTTACTTTTAAATGATGCCTGAGTATTTTTTTAAACAAAAATATTACATACAGGGTGGTTTTTTTTCGACCAATTTTTTTTTTAAATCTTGAATAACTCAAGTTCGGTTAATTTTTTCGATAACAAGAATAGAATGTGTTTGTGTAATGAATACACGCACTTTCAATTGGCATCAAAAAAATTTATACAGGGTGGTTCACAAGTGAAATAATGACTTGATTTTTTTTTAAAACCTAGTTTTTTTAATTTTTTATTTACAATTATTAATTCTCGTCTAATTTTACACATTTTTCGTCAGTCATATCGAAAAACAAAACTAAAGTGTTGTACAGGGTGAGACATAATTTTTTTGTAACACCCTGTATATGGGCAGTCAAAGAGACGCAAAATTCAATGTAAAGACTAAATATGCAAGAAAAACTTTGATTTTTAATTAAACTAAAAAGTTATGGTGTTTTAACTAATATTGTCGCATGGACCACCCTGTAGATATTTTCTTAAACTATCATGTAGGTACTCTAAGTTGTATAAAATTCAACGAACACTTCGAATCATGTGGGAAAAACAAGTAAAAAACACTAATTTGAAGCCATTTTCAATTTGGTGTCCACACTGAATGATTTTAAAACTTGAAATAAAAAGTAGGTAGGTGTTGACACAAAATCGAACATGGCTTTTGAAATTCATTTTTTTTCTTTCAGATTTGGACTCCTCGTTGAATTTTAGACAGTTTCGACTACCCATATGATGGTTTAAGAAAATATCTACAGGGTGGTCCATGCGACAATATTAGTTAAAACACCATAACTTTTTAGTTTAATTAAAAATCAAAGTTTTTCTTGCATTATTAGTCTTTATATTTAATTTTGCGTCTCTTTGACTGCCCATATACAGGGTGTTACAATAAAATTATGTCTCACCCTGTACAACACTTTAGTTTTGTTTTTCGATATGACTGACGAAAAATGTGTAAAATTAGACGAGAATTATTAATCCTAAATAAAAAATTAAAAAAACTCGGTTTTAAAAAAAATCAAGTCATTATTTCACTTGTGAACCACCCTGTATAAATTTTTTTGATGCCAATTGAAAGTGCGTGTATTCATTACACAAACGCATTCTATTCTTGTTATCGAAAAAATTAACCGAACTTGAGTTATTCAAGATTTAGAAAAAAAATTAGTCGAAAAAAAACCACCCTGTATGTAATATTTTTGTTTAAAAAAGTACTCAGTAATCATTTAGAAGTAAAATTATCAAATAAAATTCAGGTCGATCCATTTAAAAATTGAAAGTTGACACTTCAATTTCTGACTTTTGAACCACCCTGTATAAAAAAAATTTCATAACTGAAACCGCATAATTAGACCATGTACCCTAGGATTTTTTATTTTTCAAAAACTCTTTCAGGGGCCGAGTAATTTGAGGTGTCCAAGTTTGGTGGGACACCCTGTATATGTCTTCTATATTTTTACAAAAATTCGTTGAAATCTATTCAGATATTTGCGCATTACAATGCATTTAACAGATTGACACAGAACCAAAGTTGCTCAGGAGGTTTTGAAACGTCCAAATATATGAAAAAAATTGACATCAGAGCAAGTATATACTATTTTTTTTTTAAAGACACGAATAAAATACTCCTGGTTTCTAAAATTAAAAACTTATCGAAATTAATAAATCATGTAGATCATTTTGGCTGAGAAAAAAAATACATACATATATACCTACATATAACTAAAACTTTATTCTCAAAACCTAATTCATAACTACTCATTCAAACTCACGAAGATGAAAAGTCTATGCAACATACTGATTTAAAGCTTTACGTAAGATTCGATGCACGAAGACAATACAATGCTTTCATGAATTCCCGAAAAGTTAAAATAAACTTTCCAGATACCTAAACAAATAAAATAATAAATACAAGTAGAAGAAGACATAAAAACATTAAAAATGATGTAATAAAACATTGTTACCAACATTAAAATAATGAAAAGGGAAAAGAGTAATAAACAAGACGAAGTAATGGATAATAAAAACAATATAATGCGAAAGCATAAATTCGTAAAGAAATGGAGGAGAAGGAAAGCCGAGAAAAGATGAAGAAGCAGAGCTGTGTACAAAGTTTATGTAATATAATAACAATAAATGAAGATAATAATAACTTAAAGAATAAAATTAAAAGAAGAGAGAATGTAGATAAAAATTATGTTATAAAGTACCTAAGTGAAATGAGGTATAAAATGAGGCCAACTGGAGGAGATAAATTTGAAGAGAAAAATAATAAAGGAGAAGACGAGAAGTAGTTGTGGGAGAAAATTTGAAAACATCAGGAAGGAGCACTTTGTGTCAGCTGGTGAAAATATTATAAAGAATAACATGTTCTAATTTAGAGTATTTTTTATGTATAAAAGTGTGCTTTACCTACCACCCTGGATCACAGTGTACACATCTTACGTAATGAATATACCTATACTAATTAAGTCTACCTTTAAAATAGTAGTAAGTATTTCATTTCCATAGCAGAGTATGATCATCAGGATCTCATGTTGCTCATAGATGATAATTACCCGAAAAACATATTAAAATTATATCCTAAAAAAATTAATGATACTTGAATATTATTAGATAACTACATATTAACTTAGTGTTAACCTATTTCGTTGACCCTTGTGGTCCTTATTTTGCAGCTTTTCTATGTTTTGTAAGAACTGAGAGGAGAAACTCTGAGTTTCAACTAACACTCTGGAAGAGGCCAGCTCTCATCTGCCTGCTCTGAATAAAAAATAAAATAAAAATTGCATAATAATTAGTTCATCAGCACAATTCAGTGTATCCTATCACCCCATTTAAAATAACAATGGTATGCAGAGTGTAATGGTGCTATCTATTGTGAGAGGAGCCCCTCCCCTTTATGAGCTACAGGGTGGTGTGAAACGATTAATAGTTATCGTTCCATATTCATTCTGTTGAATAACAAACAGAGAACTAAGACACAGATTTTTAACTCGCCCTGTAATGATTCAGTTACATAATAATACCACTCTACTCTATTCATGAAATTTATAAACGTAAGTAGGTAGATAGCATTCAAATAGTTATTTTTATAATAATGCTCACAAATTTTCCCCCTCATTTAACGCTAATATGAATTATATTTTAACAGCAGAAATTATTTTATATCTCTCACATGGGAATTTTTTTAATTTTATAGTATCAATTTTTATACAACTTTTGAGTAATGAATAATACAATCTACCCTGATCTCCTCCACATTAAACATAATTATTTTATTACCTTACAAAAAATTATTTTTTCTACTAATATTATCATTCTCAAAGCATTTCAATGAAATTCATCTAACACAAGGATTGGCATTGTCATTTCTTCTTTCGAGATATAAGTTGTTTTTATAACGAGTTATAAACTCGTCTAGGAACATATACTCGTAGTACAAGAGAATGTGCCAATTACTTATTATTTTAAAAAAAAGACAGTATTAAAAAAGAGAGATTGTTTGGTAATCATGGAGATGTTTTTTGTCAAGTTGAGAAATCGAGTAACATAAAGAATGTAGGAAAGTACAGACGTACAGAAGAAAGGATTTTCAATTTGAAAGATGAGCAGTGTGCACCCTCATTGAAATTGAATCAATCACTTCGGTAATAATAAGGGATTCATTTACATAATACCTATCTAACACAGAATTGCATATTTTTTAACCAAAATTCAAGTGGCAGCTATGACGATTTTTATAATTACGTCCTTAGAATCATTAGGAACCTATTATGTATACCTATATTGCTACAGTAATAATTGCAAAGATGGCAAAAACTAACAAACCAATTTGAACAAACAAAAAAAATGGTGCATAAAATATGGAAATTCTTGTATTATATTGATAAATAAGGGTATAATTCATATTCTGGAACATTGATTTCATTCAGACAAGATATAAACTCAATAATAGCGGAAAATAGCGAAGCTTCAAATAAAACTAAAGTGATAAAGAAATACAATGGAACAATATTTATGAAAATTTGAACGTATAAACTTGTGTATGAAATCACTCGAAAATGAAAAATAAGGAAATGATGAATATCATGAAGACTCGAGTAGGCGAAAACAGGAGAGTGGGAGAGGGGAGGGAGAGAAGGATGGGATGCTAGGGAGAGAGGTTTGGGTTGATGTAAAACATGTAGTTTACAAGATACAAGATGGTGAAGTGAAGAAGAAGGAGAAAAATATCATAAGGAAAAAGAAAGAGGAAAAGAGGTGTTGCCATGGCAACCAAGAACCTGCGGGGGTGCGGGAATATAGTGCCCATAATTGGAGGATTACTAAGATAATTGAAATAAAAAACCCCTCTTACATGCACACAAATCTCTGTAATAAAAATGTAAACGAGCTAGCCGTCAACACCAGTCCCGAGGGATCTAGACCTTGCTTATCCTACAGCTTCTCACACATCTTCTAGACCTACAGCTTACATCTCCTATAGGAGGTGAGTGGATAGGTATCCAGTGTCCACCGACAGTTTTCATAGTTTTCTGACTTCATACCACCCGAGAGAACCTATTGCTAATTTTGTAGTCACAATATCTCCTTCTTTAAAATACAAAATAATAGATGTGAGAACAGTTCTAAGGAGTTGCGGAACTGCAGGCACTGCAGCACCGACACAAAAGAAATTAAAGGATTTTCTCAAAGCCTATCTCGGACACAATGAAAATTATCACACATTGCTGGAATAATTAATGCATTATTATTATGATTGGCATGGTAACAAACTCAAAATTTTTAGATACTAAAAGAACGACTCTATAAATGCCATTTTAGCCTGGTTTATGAGGCAACACATCGTTTACCCACCGACCGCGCCTGGATGAGAAACACAAGAGAAACAACAAATACTATAAAAATATAGTAATCAAATGAAAACCTTATACATGTGTACCGTGTAGATACTGTAGATATAACAACATGTTTACCTAAAAAATAAATCAATCAAACGATATGATTTGCAATAGTGACAATTAAATTCCATTGAGATTAAGTTTGTTATGCAGGATTTTTCACATTTTCTATTCAAAAATACCTTGTAAAAAAAGGACACACAAAATCCCATTTTATTTTATTGCTTTGTAATTACATCTCTGAGCTACCCGTAAATCAAAATATATTTCAATTGTGTTTCTTTGGTTTTTAAAAAAACACACACACACACCACAAACACACAATATTTATGTTGTACAAAATTATACAGACGAGGTGTACAAGTTTTTTTTATAGAAAATTTCAGTATCGATTCTAGGGGATACTCTAAGACTAAAATATTTTCGAATCTTTTTTCGAAAAGTCCCGTCGAACTGAGATGTGAACAAAATAATAAGTTAGTTCTGAATGCAATCAGGTGCTGAATTGTAATCTGAATGCAAAGTTCCCATATTTCATTAATTTAGGTACATATTTCTAAATTTCAGTGATCCATTATACTTATTATAAAAATACAAATTATATATTTATATCCATTATACAATATAGAATTATTTAAGACTCAATTAAAACCACTAAAGAAACATCGAACGTTGCAGAATTTTAGCATCCATTACAGATATACCTACAGTTAAGAGTCACTTGATGAATACAACAAAACTAAAATGTAGATCTTGCAAGCTTCACAATGAAATGACATCATGTACCGTAATAGCTACTAATGATAGCAGTATTATACTGTATACAAGTAATTAGTGCTCGCTATGTACAAGCTAGCTTCCTCATTATGAAACATAATTAAGGAAAGTTACACGCGCGAGGTTTAGACAACATTTTAAGGGTTTAAAACTTGCTTAATTCCCTCCCTTGTCTACTCGTCGCTCCCATTTGTAACGGGAGAGCTCTGTTTTATTTCGTGTTAAGTTTACACTGAGATGTGCCGAGGCGCAGCCATTAATTACACCAAATTTACAAGTGACATCTTTCCCGGGGAGATTCATAATTTCATATTTTTCGGCTTGTTTTCCTTCTGTCGAGATGGCCTCTTCAGTGTTGAGAATTGCATAGGAACTGTTGTGTACTGTACTTTGTTATTTCAATACTGATCGTACTATAGTGACAAATATGTATTTCAAATTTCACTTATAATATATCTGGATCACAAGTAAATTATTTTCAAGTCAATATTAAATAGTATTTTTTTCACCATCAGACTAGACATATAACTCAGAAAAGAATAGTATTAAATTGTGTTAATATTAAATTAATGTACGACATGAATAGGCCCAGTTTAACCTTTACCCTACTAGGAATTGAATCAAAATATTTTTCATAGTGTCCATCATCGTATTTTTGTGACTTAAAAATTGAAGATGTTGGAGTGACTTAATTTTCAGAGCGTATTACAGGAGTATAAAGTATGAAAATGATTTTGTAAAACAATTTTCATATTATAATATTTTATGTTTGTAGAATTTCAATTCCTAATTATATGATTATGTTCCAGACTCATAATATACTATGACAATAGTCGATCAACCTTCAGTTGTGCATGCCAATCCATACTTATTAAATAAAATATAGTCCCCAATTTACGCCATTATCGTCAATGTTATCAGAATGAGAAACTCTTTTGAAGACTCTCTCTTCAAAAGCAGTGGAGTCAACATCTCGATAACTACCCATAAGACGCTTTTATGTATGTTTACAAGTTTACATACTATAAACATAATACATAAAAACTAATAAAGTATATTAGACGAATACATTTCCTGTGAGATACACAACTAGAGCAATATTCTGCAGACCATCTAGATCAGTGTAATTTTTACACACACATGAGTAAAAATTTCAACTTTACAATCCAATTCAATCAAAACACAAGTCGTTGTAATCTCGGTCGCATTTACTAAAATCAATCCTCCAAGCGTCCGTCACAATATTGTGTACTAAAATTTCGTCACAGCATTTAACTTCTCGCCCGCTCTATTACGCGAGGGAAGCGTAATGGTTAAAAGCTCCATTTGTTAGGGAGAGCTAAAGTTGAAGGGTTGGTGGGCTTTCTTCCTCTCTATTTAAATGAAGGGGTTTCCACAGTAAACAAACCACCCTTGCTGTAAGCCACAGACACGTGCGGGCTACAAGTTTGTCGCGCGTAATTTACTTTAAATCATCGGCGGGCGTTGTTTAGAGGTATTAAAAGCTGATCAATTTCTTGTTAAAGTTGTGCTCACACTAGCGTCGCTACAAGATTAGCATAAAGATAGCGTGCAGATTGCTAAGTCCTGCTGTAGTTCATATTCATGAAGGACTTAAGGAGAAGATTGGGCGGATTTGTTACATGACAGAGGTATGATGAGTTTGGGGTTTGGGATAGCGCAAGGGATCACACGAAGAATCCCTGTTTATGCTGCTTGAATGATATGAAACTCACTTTAACTTCCTCGGAAGAACATTAAACATAATAAATCAATAATTACAATAGAATTTCAGCTTGGAAATTGTTCTTTTTAATGACCTAATATTATTCATCCAATAATTATGTGGTGGAGATAACCGAAGCACCTATATTCTACTTGCAATTTTATGAATGTAGAAAGGCATAGCTTACCTTGACTTGTGACTCGGTCATGCCTAGGGCATACGCCAGTTTCGCTCGCTCGGGACCTGCCAGGTATTTGGTTTGTTCGAACGTTTTTTCTAAGGCAAAAATTTGTTGTCCACTAAATGTCGGCCTGGTGTGTTTCTTCTTGCCGTCCTTGTCGGAATTGCTTACTGAAATCCAAGCAAGAAGTATGATGAGTGAGCTTTAGTATTATACATGGAGTGATGGAGACTATAACTAAAAGTAGTACAGAATTTTAGTCAGTTTCAATGATATAATAATTAATAATAATAAAGTATGATATATATTTTTTTTTAATGAACATTTATTTAAAGAGAGGTCTGTAAACAATCTTGCCCCTGTATGATATATTTACTATCTGACATCCTTTCGATGTTTGACAATTCATTTTTATGATTTCTCACATTTTCATGATGTGGACACTTATTAATTTTAATTGAGATGATCTGTAAGCTAGATTATACTAACTTTACAATTTGAATCGTAAGAACCATAATAATACAGAACTATTTCACAGCTATCTCTAAGTATATCATCTACCTTTAAAGCAGAAAAACTTCCCATTCGAAAACATGTTTAGATCCAAAATAATTGAGCCATCATTTTCTTCTTCTTTTCAATTGGATTTTCTTCTCAATAATATGAAGTCGAAAGCAAAATCTTGAAATAAAATTCCAATGGAACCATTCATATATACTGTGTCGATATGTGCTGGAAACGCTATCTAGAAAACTATTGCCAGGAGAGTATTGCAAGTTTATAAAAAATAAAACCGAAGGGAATATAATACAAGGTGTCTTGGTTATATTATTATATGTATGTGACAGCCAAAATGAACTTTGGGCTGTTGCAAATGGAGTCTAGGATTTTTGAATCTGCACAGAACGAGTGCACGATAGATATGTAGATGGAAGTTTACGGCAGATTTTAAAACATGCATAATCGTTCTTTTCCCCCCCCCCCCCTAAAATAAAATAAAGACACTGCATACATATAATCAAGATAAAGTTAAAAAAAAAAAAATATTATTATTCCTGAATGAAAAGTAACTAGATCTATCTGTAAGTTGGCTACTCTTACAAAACTTGGTATGATTAGCAGCAAATATATAATGATCAGTCATCAGTCCTGTTTATGACGACCTTTATCTGTGTGTATTTTCTAGGAATATGGTTTGTTAAATTAAGTCAGGTCGTAAATTCATACAAAGTGGATAGAGTAATGTAGAGCAAATTTCTCTCTACTTTGAATTTTGGCTCAGACGCAATTACCTATAAGTCATATACATAATATAAATCAGACAACTTAAATTTACACTTTTTGTATTTTTTACTAAACATACACATTTCATCAAAACTTATTTTACCAAGTCAGATTACAGGTTCTGTATTTCACTAATATACAAATTTAATTATTGAAAATTCAATATGTTAATTTAAGTTGTATGAAACTGACAACCAGGTCTCGATGAAATGTGGGTAAATAATGTTGGGAGCAAGTATAGAAAGCTGACAATTGATTGTGAAGACACCCTGTACACTATCTAGTATAGTACACGAACAACAATATCGAGAAGGACTATGGGTTGAGGTATATGAAAGCGAAAAAAAGAATAAAATATTTGATTACTTTCTATCGTGTAGAATATAGAGAGACAAAAAGAAAGGAGCTTTAGTTTCCCAGCGGGGAAAGAAAAAGGAACTCTATTAGTAGATACAACAGGGACAGATAAATATCATCATTGACTGTTTTATATTCTACCTACAGTTCTACAGGATAGGACATGTTCACAGGGAGCTAGGCTGATGATTCTCCTGTCAAGTCAGTTTAAATTCTTACATCAGTACCAAGTACAGGCTAATTTTATCAGCTTACAGCTAGTGCACCATGACAATCACACCAAAGTCACAAACCTAAAATATAGTTGTGTTTGAGGTTATCATAATTATGCATTAATTACCTACAGATTAAGTATTAAACAACTTGTAGGTACAATATAATAATATGTGTTACCAAGTACTTGTAGGTATTCTTCTTTTCTATTGAGGGGTCTAGGGATTGATAAAAGTGTCTGCATACATAAGTCGTATTTTTCTTTCTAACCAGAAAAAATTTCCTGGTTAGGTTTTTTCCAAATATTTCCATTTTATTCCAAGGTCATTCGTAAAAGAAAAATGCGTTTGGTTACTTTTAAAGATAAACAATGGACTTAACCTATAAAAGAACTGAAAGCAAGAATTTTCTACTTCCACTTTGGTTAGCAAACTCTACTGGCGCTATCTTGACGAATCCTTTGGAACTAACGTTTTTCGTGTTTTTTATAACTTTGGAAGTGGAAATTTTTCCTATTCCAAAAGAAAAATGACTTGCTTCCAGTTTGGTTCATTTTATTCCCGTTTGGTTAGAAAGAAAAATACGGCAATAATATACCTACTGAATGAATCACTTACTGAGTATTGAGAGGAAGGACTTATTTAGGTACTAAAACAAGCTGAGAAACGCCATGGAAATGTTTCACGACCTATCTGGTATAAAACTTGAAGCAAGCAATAAACTGTGAACGACATGGGACTAGCAAATGAAATGGCGCTATTGAAAATCTATATACTTTTGATGAGGCATTTATAATAGTATGCTGAAAGTAATAAGCTGTAAAAGACGCCATATTGAATCCAAATGGCAATGTTTCCGTATTTGACGATACCCCTGAGGATTTGCTGAGAGCAATCTTTTATACCCTTACTTCAGCGCTGGTATTTTATTCGCATTCCTCTGTTAACCCTCAACAGAGTTGGAGGATTTGAGAGCTAGGGAAGCGTTCAGGTCGGAGGTTAATGTAAATACCATACCTAAATATTTATTATATTATTGATATAATAATAATACTCTTTAGTGGGAGGTAAAACTACCAGGCGAGGCTAATGCTCAAAGCATTTTCTACCACCTAACCCTCAGAGTCTTGTTATTATGTGGTTACAAACTCAAATTAATGAGGAAAAATTCGTGCACTGGGTGGTATTCGAACCAACGGACCCCTACACTCCCTGGATTACCAGACTAGGGCGTTAACCACTTGACTACCTATGCACTGTTGATGTTATTGCAAAACTCCTCACGATATCTCACTACAGGTAGATGCCCATGACAATATGAATGTATAATTGACATAGCTTTACATAACAAAGTTCCACCAGAATTTGCTTTGCAAAGACTCCGGGACAAAAGCTTCTCATTTTATCGTTGAGTTTGCGTGTGAAAGTAAAAGAGATTTTCAAAAGTTTAGTCAAACAGGGAGGCAAAATGATAGGGGGGAAATTTAAGGATATAAAAGAGGAAATAAAATGGCGGATGATGGAGAAATGTATAAATAAGCTTCATTAAGAGGAGAGAACCTTCTTCACGTCGTAACTCGACACATAATTTTTATAGGTGTATGTTTATAGGTACATCATATATTATGTGATAAGGCATGTCTATATTGTGTATGCCATTAGAATTAAGTCTGTGTTAAATCATGTAGGCTCTCTGCAAATAGTCAACTAAGTACATAACAGACTAATTGAACAGTCTGATATTTCTATTATGTTTTATGTATAATGCAAAGCAGAAATCAGACTCGTGTTATTAGGTATTTATAGGTGCAAAGGTTAGTTGTTATATAATGTATGTATATCTATTCTTAGTTCATAGCAGGTAATGGGTATATTTATGAATATTATTCATCTCATACTAGAAACATTATCTTATAATATCTGAACGATTACATTAAGACGAATGAAATCTCCGGTTTAAAAGATCTCACTCTCATAGACTCTTACCAAGTTAAACCACGATTGAGAAAAGAATGATATCTTTATGCCTTTATGACATTAGAAGCTGTGAATTTTATGATTTTACAGTGCTCAATTAATTCAGTGTATTCGTCTCTCTTACTGCTGACTTTCTAAAAATACCTACACATTAAGTAGAAGAAAATCATAAAACCTTTACAACAAGACTTGAATTTCATTACAGGTTACAAATGCTATAACTGAGATGCGATCGAGGTAATAATATTTTAACAATTATATATTATTATAAAATAAAAAATAATTATTTTAATACATTTCATGCTTTCGAAATATTTTCAGGTAAAGCTGAAAGATACCACCAGTGACGTAACAATATTTTTGGGAAGACCCTACAAATTAGTTGAGCTCACGAGAACACTATGAACCCACCCTGAACATTTTAATACAGAAATCAATGTCGATGTTTCTGAAATCATAATTAGGCATGGCATTTTCTCCAGAACAAAACAGAGTTGAAGAAATAACACTGGGGAGAGAAGAAACAGGAGATTCGCCAGGGGCTCGGGGTTTTGTCGAAATATAACTTCCAAATCTTCTTACATTTATCCATTGCTTAATATCGCCGTCTCTCTGATTAATTGAAGGGACAGATGCTACCATTTTTATGCCCAATTAAGACCCTTTTCAATTTATTAATATTTCATTTCTAATGCTCTCGTTTTTCGTTGAAATCTTTCTTACGATGCAATGTAATTCCTACACTAAGAGACATTTATTTCGGAACCACAAGCCTGGAAACTTGAAACCTAATTAATGAATTGTTGCCAGGTTGTACCGAACTGTCAAATAGAGGTAATTGACTTTCTTGAACACCATTTATCATACCGATAAAGGATAGATTTACACCAAGTTCACTTGTCACACTCGTTCCTCATTCTAACATTATTTGGATCAACGAACAACTAATATTAACACGAACAAAATGTTGCAAAGAGTTCTGCTTGACACAGTGGATTAAAAAAATCATTTTACTGTGTCGTAAAAAGTGATTAATAATGATCACTCATAGGTAATGACTACTTTTCTAACATATTTATTTTCATTTTTTAACAGAAGTCACTAAAGTTTTTTTTGTGGTCTAGAATAGAAGCACAAAATAAACCCTTGAAGCTCTTATTAATATTTCCTAAAGTAGGTATACCTGATTATTCCATAGCGATATTCTCCAACTCACAGGTGGGTGTAAGAAGTGTGTTCCTCCCTCTCCCTCTCTACCTCCTCCCACAAGAACTTTATTAATCGACTAATTACTCTGAAATAATCTATAGTATAGGTATACCTAATCATCTCTACTAGAGGCAGAGTAGAGACAGGAGAGGGGGTATCGAAGGGAACCGTCCAGTATGATACATGTTAATAGAGACAGCAAAGCCCTATCATTAATTACCGTAGCGCTTCCCCCCTTCACCTCCAGTTTGATAATTTTGGGGTTTTGTTTTCAGACGGGATATCATTAATTTTTGTATAATGGACAATTTTCAGCCCCTCTCGTTTGTATAGGTGATAGGACTTGTGCAGCGTTATCATCAGGACAGACTGGTGACAGAGGGCGGAGGCAGGATAAGCAGGCCTATCACCCGGTCTCCAGTATGAGAGCTTCTTGATGTGTCAAAAACTCTGACTATAATAATAAGCCATTGGTTCGGTGAGCAGGTGAGCACTGATTTGAAAGGTTCAGTTTAGAGATCATGTTGTGATAAAAAGACAATTAATATAATTATGGGAGAGTGATAAATAGAGTTTGTCCATTCAATCAGACTTTATCACTCTCTTTTAATAATTTTATGGTGTCGAATAACAATCCTGAGCATAGACCAAACAGATTTATTGGACATTGCCCCACTTGACTTGTGGAACCTCCAGAAAGTTTATCAATAAACTTCTAGCAAGAAATAAGCCAATATAACATGATAAAGGATATTATGTTGTTTTTCTTTTTCAGACCTGATAAAAGTAAAAGAGAAATGCTATGTTAAAGGTTTTTTTGCAACCCCTTTTTCTTAGCAGCTTGCAAGCTGTTACATGCTGCGGTGAATGCTATTATTACTAGCCTGAGCCCCCCCCATCCCCTCAGTAACTTTCTAGACCATCATTTTTCCCCTCTGACTAAAAAAAATCTTTTTTAAAACTCTCTTCTCTTTATACTTTAATCCCTTTCAATGGACAATATAAAGGCCATTTTGACCTTTAACTTAAACTTATTCAATTATCTCCCTTTTCTTTCTTGTCCCTTTGCAAAGCTTTTATAAAGTTATGTCTTTGTCTTCACCACCTACCTAATTGAGTTTCCAGGCAAGAATTGTTTCATTTTGAACGAAACAACAGCTCAATCAATACTTACAATGATCTGTGTGTGATATACTGAGACTTCGGTTTTATTTTTACCACCAAATATTAATTAATTTGTACTAGAGAAATTAAGGAAGAGCTGATCAAAGATCTAATCCCTTTAACGGTAACACTCACAAATAGATGTGTATTATTCTTTATTTTTATTTTTTCTAAAATTTCAAATTTAACCCCAGCCAGTCAGACACGGGACTCACGGGCGATAAAACTGTACTACACAAAGTTCCGCCATGCAGCTAGTTGATTTAAGAGAGTGCGTAAGTAAGAAATTACAAATAAATGGTTTTTTTTATGTTATTTGTATTTTTACTAAAATTTGTTTTTAGTTATTTGTTACTAAAACCAAAATCTAGCCTCAAACATGAACACATCACATTCAAGCAATAAATAAAACATCCCCAGAATAAAGGAACCCAGAAATATATGGCATTGAAAATAAATAAAAATAAGAAACAGAGAGTCAAATTAAAAGAAGAATTATTGACCAATAAAAAGCGTTTCATATTACTTTAATGTAGCAGATTTCGGTACAAATGGCGATACAGATTGGGAGGAGAAGTGTACTTAACATTTTGGCCGTTACTCCACTGCGGTATTTCAAATTTATGAACATAGGTAAGACTGCTGATCTCATGTTGGCGGGGGAGGAATAGGAGAAACAGTCTTTTTAATAATATTTATGTGTGAATACGTGTGTTTAGCATTATACGAGGTTTATGAAATCATAATAATAATAATAGCACTGGCATCTCCTCTAAAATGAAATGAAGTCATGTCTGATTGTTTGCCTGGGCCCACAGGAGTACAGTATGTTAGAAAATCTTCAAAAAAGCTAAACAGTAATAAGTAGTTTGCGCCCACATAATAACGGCCTAAGCCCTCTTACTAATAATAAAGTTCGCCTCCATTATACCCTGCATTACACTACAGTAATAATTAAAGGTGCAGACTTAATAATGTGTTCACTTGGCCGTAAGAATGAAAACAGAAAAGAAAATGGCTGACTCAGGAAAACGTTAACATCTTCCATAATATTTGCACTTGAGTGGTTCGATTACAATAACTCTATGTTATCCTTGCCTTGTAATGCCTGAGCACTTCATGACAACATTATCTAGCTTATTCTCCCCTGGTATAACATGGAGTCGGGTTCTCCATTATTGAGGAATAAGAGCTGATGATTTACTCAGGCTGAGCAGTCAAAGACTAACCAATGGGTAGTCTATGTCGTTATGGGGTTAGCTCAGTGGTAAGCACTCGCTTGCCATGCGGAAGGTCCCGGGTTCAATCCCCCGTACCGACAAAAAAATGTATTCTTAATATGGTTACAGTTGTTTGAAGGGGAACACAAGTGCACCTTCAGGTGCACTTGTGTTGACCCAACACCTAATTGGGAAGTATTATATCACTTCTCGCCCATCAGAGGCGAGGCATACTACGGGATGGGCAAGCTACAACACAGACAACAAGCGTGTAGACGTTCCTGATTCATGTCTACGAAATAAAAAAAGGCTGCGAAACACTCATCTTTAAAAAAAAAAAGACTTGTAATGTTCTTTGGACAATCTAGCGGATTCTAATACATGGAGTTTGAGTACGTAACCATATTCACGTAATACTTAGTAAGACTCTGAGGTGGTGGAAATTTGGAAAATGCTTTGAGCATTAACTTCGCCCAATGGGTATTCATATTAATAATAATAATTCCCTGTTAGTAAGATAGGAACAAATACCCATTACCTATCTCACGGTGGTGTGTGGTGGAAAGAATCTAGGCTCTAGCCATGCCCAACTGCCCAACTGTTCTTAACTATGTTTTAGCAAGATATACCTACAAGTTTTTTTTGAACAAGTTTAAGTTAAAGGTCAAAACGGCCTTTATATTGTCCATTGAAAAGGATTAAAGTATGGAGAGAAGAGAGTTTTAAAAAAGATTTTTTTAGACAGAGAGGAATAAATGATGTTCTAGAAAGTTATACACTATTCTGCATACTAATGATCAGGAAAATACTATAACGGATGATGTGAATATAATTTATAGTGGATGTGCATTTTACACCTGCATATCATATGGGGTATCTTGTTTTTTAGGACTTGAAGGTTGACCACCAGGTTTCAACCTTCGTGATAATGGCTAATCTCAGACTCACATATTATGCTAGGTGCATGAGGCTATATATAATATTGGTACCTGATTTGTGCTTTACTTAACAGAAAAAGGAGGGTAAAACCTCTGTTCCGAGTAACCTATGATGTTACATTATGAATATTCACTATAGCAAAACACACTCAAAAGCGTAAGTTTTCATCTTGTTTTCTTATAATCTATATGTTACATACATTGATTCATGTTGGTTGATGCTATGTTAATTTTAGAATGTGCAAAACAACTTTGTTTTTATAAAGGCATGTATCCTATCTATCTATTCAATGACTTGGACCTCTTTACTAAGTAGTATTCTGGAGAACAGTTTTAGATATTATACCTACAACCTACATGTATAGTTTTTTTTTTAATAATATAGGTACCATGTCTCTCCTGTTAAATGGGCTGCTTACACTTTTCATCGCTGTTTTAGATCATGCATGTGCACTCAGTGCAGTAGTGTACTTTGAATGAGCAATGTTTACATTACTTTAGGCATATAATAATTTTATTGTTTCAACCTAGTTGCTGTGAACCAGGTATTCTATTGTTTATCTAGTATGTTTATTAGTTAGTCACCCTGACCAAGTGGTGGAGAGAACTAGACTTGCACGCACGGTGCCCTGTGGCCCATTCCAGTAACACTTTCCACTCTCTAAATCTCCAAATCTCCGTTTCAATTGTCACCCAACGCACTCTGATTTATTAATTTGAATGGAATAAGCAATTGTGTGTGACGGTTGAAACGGAGATTTGGAGAGTGGAAAGTGCTTCTGGAACAGGCCACTTGTTTTGAATCCCACTGTATAGAAATGCTTGTACACTGTAGGTACTTTGAAAGTTCGGGTCCACTCATACCTACTAAGGACAAATGAGTATGTTTATTTTATGAGTAACGAGCAGAGTCGGCATAACCAGAGTATAAAGTTATCATATTTGTGTTAATCGCAAACTTGATATCACATCAACTACTCAATGTCACTTTACTAAATGTTTGCTTAACTTGGGATTTGAACCACCGACCTCCAGGTTACAAGTCCGACGTCTTATCGATCAAGCTACTAAGGTCAGTATAACCAAAGTAAATAAAAATTTGAAAAGTAAAGGAGACTCTTATAAATGCTGCGCTTGTGCTTTTCACCACATACATATAAATCATATTTTAACTTTTTTTTATTTTTAGTAGGTTTATTATAGGTAATTACAATTACAAAAATATTTCTACTTTATTAATGCTGCTTGGTGTAGTGACTAAAGAGTTTTTTTTTGTTGGCAGTTTAAACAAAGTCTCATTTAGCTTAATTTAAACCAATATTCAATTTAGTTGTGCTAGTGGCATTGTGTTCCATAAGAGAGCAGTAGGTACTTACAGTTAGCTAGTCTATCCCTCCACGCTATCGGGTTGCTGACGAGTCCCTGCAGGCCGGGCCAGTAGATGGATGACCTTGAGGTGAAGTCTGCCAGGCCGGGGTGTTTGCTTCCGTTGTGGTGGAAGTAGGAGGCGGCCGCCATGTTAGCAGCGGCCGCCATGCCGGCCACGCTGGAGAAGGATCGGGGGAGGCCGGGGGGCGGCCGCGACAGGATCTGCTCTATGCCGTGGGGGTTGCCGCCGGGACTCGTCTTCATCTCCGTCATGGAGTGGAGGGCGGCCAGGGGGGGGCTCCCCGAGGAGTCCAGGTAGCCGGTGATGGGGGTGATCATCCTGTGGGGCGTGTCGTCAGACTGAGACAGCAGGGAGGAGTGGGTGGACCCCCGCGAGTCGTCACTCATGAGGTCGGGCGACGCCGTCGTGACGTCACTGGTGCTCCTTAGGGGGACACTTTTTGAGATTACGTTGTGACACACCGTCGTTCGATCACTAACACAAATTTAAAATAAATAGAATTGTTCTAGCACTTGATTGTGTTTAAATAACCGGAGTAATAAATCAGTTGTGAACACTTGTTGCGATAACTCTGCTCTTCACTTAGTTCCTGATATAATACGAGTGAAGGAGACTATTTTAAATGCTGTAATACTACCACAACAGTACATCATATTAAATTATTCATTGGAAAAATAAAATCTAAAATTAAAGCCGTTGCGTTGTTATAAAACGTTAATTTTATTAATTTATGAACAAAAGTACAGGTAACACCGAAGACACTCTCAATTTCTTCGTGATAACACTGTAAACTATCATAGAGTCAGGATACTCTAGACCCGAAGGACTCAACGGAAGGATATACTCTGGTTGTCCTGAGGCAGGATAGCTTCACCTCCACTCTAACTCCTCCCCTTACCCGCCCCCCTGGAGTCTCCTGTCCAATCACACGCGCTCCTGTAGTCCATCTTAACGAGGTTTTGATTCCCTCTCTCTTAATAGCGACACATTGTCAGGCCCCCTGATTTACTTCGCCTTAATGAGCTGTAATGCTCTTCTCATACACTTCGCCGTGTAATTAGCTGAATATTATTTTATTTTATTTTTTCATGGACGTTACGCAAGGTGGAAGGTGTCGCACCTCATTATTTTAACAAGCGTGGCTTCATCTGAACGCTTTATTTTATACCTGATGATTTAATGCAATTAGTGCCAGGTTTGATATTATAATTGGCTCACCAAAGTGTTTATCAAGCTTGATCTTTACCTTATGTAAACATGGAAGTAAAGATTGTGTAACCGAAGTTTTCGTTATGAATATATGTATTTATTTTATTTAAACATAATTCCTCCACCGTGCATTTTCCCAACCCTAATTGGGGTCGGCGTTGTTCAACCTCTTTCTTGTGATAGTCGTGATTTGCTTCTGGCACTCCACATTAACGGCTGGTTGCCTTTTTTTACGGTAAACGGGTACCCTGTAAAAGTAACCATTGCCAATGATTTGTACTAAGATTTTTTGTCCTGAACCGAAGCATAGCCCTATAGGTTTTTTTCCAGCCCTAATACTAGTTATATAGTATACAGTATACAACCAAGTCATTGCCCTACAACCTTACGTGACCTACATTAATAAAATATTGAATATAAAAAAGGTTATGTTTCAGTTCAAATGTGATTTCTGTTTTGACTGTACCACCTATGTACTATGTACTATTTAAAAAAAAAAATGGTCAACCGGGCCTAAATTCGGTACAAATGGACTTCAGTCTTTCAAGTAGCTTCGCATTTTTTGGGCAGAAACTCGGTAATTCATCCAAGCACTTTGGGCTAGAAATCGGCCATAAGAAGATGAACGGCCCTCAATTCGGCGCCTCCTCAAAACAAGGTCTATGATTTTCGCCCAAAAGCAAGGTTTAATAATAATTAAATTTCTAACTCTATAATGTTTCTATGTTGAATGGACGCCTTAAATTCAGTACTCACTATGCAATGTGGAGGAATCAGATGTAACATGGCGGCACATCCACCATAAAAAAGAATAATATTGAACACGTCTTTGATGATCTGATTTCACAATTTTATAGATAAAGCTCATTGTCATTGTATCTTCTCGCCCATAAGAGGGGAGGCATAAGTACTACGGGATGGGCAGGCTACAACACAGACCACAAGCGTCTACAGTGGCTCCTGTTTCATGGCTACAAAATAAAAAAAGGCTGTGAATCCACTCATCTTTTTTTTTTTTTTAATAAAGAAAGGGTAATAGCCAGCGTCGATGGCATGTTGAATACACCGGTTCCCTTCAGAACACCGAAGTTAAACGACATCCAGCGAGGTTAAGACTTGGATGGGTGACCATTCAAATTCTAATTCTCGAGACGCTGGCTTTTCCCGGGCCCACTCAGGCTGGGTGAGGTCAATGTGAGTAGCAGGTTTGTGAGTTTCCTGCGAATGGAGGGTAAAACCCCCGTCGCGAAATGACCATGGCAGTTGAAACCGACGTTAAACCCCACAAAAAAGAAAAAAAAGAAAAAAAAAGAAAGGGTAATTCCTATAGAGTTTCACTTGAGTGTTTCTAACTTTCTGCATTTTTTTTAACATTAAAGTCCAACAATCCAGAAACATTGATTTTTAAGGGGTATTTTTTTAAATTAATATTTCAAGAGCTTGCTTGATTTATAGTGCTTGTATATTCCAGCTTATCTTGTTAAAAGAAAAAAGTGGACGCAAAGACGTTCTCATTACTGTCCTTTAATATTTTATAATAGGATATTCCTTAATATCTCAACCCTTTTAGATATTCCAAACTTATAATGCCATTGACACTCTCTTTGATTAAATTTTAATTAAATTATATAAAAAAAAACTCATAAATTAGAAGAATGGTTAAAATTTCTTTGTTTTTTTCTAATAAATTATAATCGAGCCTTAACTTGCCAACTTGTCATTTCTATTTAAGAGTCGGCAAGCTTATTTTTATAAAATGGTACCTATGTTTTTATCTATAAAGGATATTAATTCTATTTGGTGTATAAAACTATCACAGACCTTAAAATTGTTTGAGCATGGAATTACTAACACTTATTACAACAACTTTTGACCAATTTTGAGATGCTGTAAACATCTTGTTTGAGATGAAATTCTTAGCGCGATCTATTGGATGTTATAGTAAATAAGTAAAGTCTTGTGAGAACAAATTCAGTGGTTCCTAGAGAGATATCAAAACTTGGCGCGATTCGTTCTAGAATCTGAAAGAACAATGTGCTAGCATTTTCTAGTTTTCGGTTAATTATTTTGCGAAGTGATTTGCGATAGTGAAAGTACCTTGCTATTTGTGAAGTTTAGTGAATTAGTAAGCAATTGTGAACTATTTAACTAGTTGTTTTCCTTTGTGATTTAATAAAGAGGAATATTTATTTGTGCTATATTTACGAGTGTTTTCTATCACAGCTCTCTATACGAACGCAGCCATCCGACATTTAACAGTATACTAACTACAATTATATTAAACCTATAGGTATCACAATGTTGTATATAATGTTGATTTTCATCTAGCTCAACACAATACATAAGGAAGGAATCAAGAAAAAAATATGTAAGCCATACTTTTCGGCCAAAATAAGAGTTCTGACCAAATATTTAGGAAGAGAATAAAATAAAATATGAGCACTGACAACATTTTGATCAATGTTTTCTAGAAAGTTTACATGAGCTTTAAATATAATGAAATATGTCTAGTCAAATCTCTACGGGAAAAAAGCATCAGACCCGAAGGAAAAAATCTCATGTTGAAATTCTTGTTGGATCGAGGATAATATCTAAATCAAAATATTAAATTATTATCATATCTAATCTAATTTTATATTTCCTAATACCTATTTCTTTTCTATTTCTGATGACGAGAATTTCCCATCCCACATAGACCGTGGCAGTTCAGTCCGTGATATACCGATACCATCCTCGCAGTGAGTTATCTTAACACTTTGAGCCCCAGAGCTGGGATCGGCGGGTGAGCACGAGGGACCACAAATTTCAGAACCCAACACTCATACATTGCTCCCAAGGACCACAAGAACCTGTTCCCTATGAGATACACATAGAAACGAATACCATAGGGAGTACTCATGTCTTCCAAGTAAAGGAAGGTCCTGAATACCATATAGAGTACACAAGTCTACAGTGAAATTTTGGGTGAGGGTCATATATGGTATTCATGGGCTCAAAGTGTTAATATATAAATGTCAAAGTCACTGACTGACTGACTGATCATCGCTCTACAGCCCAAACCGTAATACCTAGCAAGCTGAAATTTTGACACAACATTCCTTGCATACTGAATACGTGCAATAAGAAAGGATTTTGCAAAAGTCTAAACCGTTCCATAGATAGAGCCCTAAAAGTGCCTAAAACCATCGTGGCGAAGCACGGGTTAACTGCTAGTAATTTATAATGTTAAAGTATGCGACATCGCAACTGAACCGGCTCAACTCATCATCACTTTCAACAACGAATATTATCACGAGGGGTATCATCCATCTTCAATAAGTTGATAAATATTTTCTTTAAATCGAATTCCTAATTATTTCTTTCAACTTTTTGTTTCTATAATCCCCGACGCTAACTCTGCGGTAGTAAAATTCCTGCCCCGTTGGGAATCGAACCCAGGTCACCATGCGTACAATGCCTAGCGCGCTAACTCACTCTGCCACGGTGACTATTGATATTACCATGCAGTTGAAAACGATGTTAAATTTTTGTTTAAAAAAACGCTTGCATACGAGTCTGCAACCATTGGGACATTTTCATCTTTACTATTCAAGGTCCAAAACCCAACTGACCAAATTTCGTATTGTGCGCCTGACACATACCTTCTCTCTTCTCTCCCTCTACAATTCAATACTTCGCCATTGTGCGCATGACACACACTTTCCCTCTTCTCTCCCTTTACAATTCAATATTTCGTTACATAATATCGTTACATAATTTCGTTACATAATTTCGTTACATAATAATTTTGGTTATGT
>JAMCCL010000117.1:0-77980 GCA_024516035.1 Bactericera cockerelli
TTCGATTTTCGTTTTTTAACAGACGTCAAGAAAAAAAAAGAGAATTTTTTTAAAACCAAAGTCATGTTGAACCAAATTTTTGTTGTTTTTTGAACCAAAGAAAGTTTGTTAAACCCCAAACCAAATTAATTTTGTATAGAGTCACCATGTGAAAGTTGGTAGTATATTGGAAAAGTTGGTAAAAATACATGAAAATTTAAATTTTAAGTGATTTTTTTTTCAAACCCCCTCTGTCTGTCTCTTGTTTTCCATCCCCTTTTTCCAGCATCTACAGCCCTACATTATATCTTCATAATAATCCATTTAAGTAGGGGGGGAAGAGTAACTCCTCTAAATTGCTTTTTCATGACGCCTGCCCTATAAACTCTTAAAATTTTTCCACTAAGGGTTCTTATACAAATAGCAATACTAAGTTGATTTTTTGGCCAAAGGCAAATGTTTTTTTTATCTGTGCATATTTATGCAACATGAGGCCCCCGGGAAAAATTAAAGGGCACGGATTTTTGTACACACCCCCTTACATTACCCCCCAAAAGTCCCCAAAAAAACCCATAAAAAATTTTGATAGATAATTATAATTTTAAAAACTGCCCGAATACGACTAAAAATTCTTTTTTTTCCCCTAAATAGTCCAATTTTCTTAAATACACATAGGGGGGGGAAAAAAATTGAATACCCCAAATTCTTATCTTAAACTAAAGTAAGGCCAGCGTAGCCAGCGTCGAGGGCATTTTTAATACCCCCGGGTTCCCTTCAGAACCCCCGAAGTTAAAGGGCGACATCCAGCGAGGTTAAGACTTGAATGGGCCCAAAATTCAAATTCAAATTTCTCGTGACGCGGGTTTTTTCCCCCCGGCCCCACTCGGGCTGGGTAGGCCCAATGTGATAGGGGTTTTGATTTTTCCTGCAAGGGGAGGGAAAAAACCCCCGCCCCGTGATATGACCTTTGGCAGTTAAAAGCGACTTTTAAACCCCATTTAAAAAAAAAAAAAAAAAAAAAAAGGTCCAGCGTGGTGAGGACATAGATTGATGACCATTCGGGTTTTGAATCCATTCATGGCAATCACGATCGGGGCCCACTCCCCCCCCCCACTCAGGCAAGATGAGGTAAATTTTAGTAGAAAGGAAAAAAAAAAAATATCCGTCTTTTAAATGCCCAAAAGACCATGAAACAGCAAGAAGCGACTTTAAACCCTAATTTTTTTAAATTTAAACTTTTTTTTTTATGCAAAACAATAAACAGTTAATTATTAACGGAGATAAAAAATAACAAAATTAACAAAAAAAAATAAAGAGAAAAAAATCTGGGGTAAACACACACGATTTTCCCCTTATATTTTAAAGGAATTGGAAATGGGCCCAAAAAAGCCACTGGGACCAAAGGTAAAAATTTAGCAAAAAAATAAACATAAAATTCGTAATCAGCACCTTAAAATCATTGGATTTGATAGGGCCCCACAACTCCCATCTAGGATGAATAATAAAAAATTATCCACGCGGGCCCCCCCCCAAAAATACCGGAAAATTTGGGGGCCCCGAGTTCCAAAAAGTTAAAAAGATATAAAAAAAAATGATCAGAATAACCCCCTTTTTTTTTTTTTTAATCTAAAAAAATGTTTTTTCTCAAACCCTTTTTTTGTATCTTTCACCCAATTCATAAAAACCCGGCCCCTTGCGGCCAATATTTGCGGCCCGGCGGCCGCTTTTTGCGGCCGATTGCAACCAAAATTTTTCCGTGGTTCGTCTGGTGAAAAAAAAATTTTCCCTACCAAATTTCAAGTCTCAGCTCTTTCCGTTCTTGAAAATTTTTTGTTCACACACCCGACACACAGACAGACCCGACAGACAGACAGACAGACAGACGCCCCGGACCAAAGGCTTTAAAAAAACCCTTTTTTTGGGATCCTGGGCTATGATTTCCCCCAAAAAAATTTAAAAAAATTTTGGGGGGCCCCTTTTTTTAAAAAAAATACAAAATTTTTCCTTTTTAAAAGGAAAAAAGGGAAAATAAAAAAAAATTTAAATTTACAATTCCCCCTTTTAATTTCCCGGGGGATGCCCCAAAGCCTTAGGCATTCCTGCCACCCCTCCCTGCCTAAAACCCAAACCCCCGTTCCAAAATTTCCAATTTTTCAAACTACTATCCCCCCATGCACCAGGTCCCGTATGCTTTTTTCAGGGCGGGGGACTCAAAAGGAAAAAACCAAAACTGCTGACCCCCCGAGGGGTTCTGCACCTAGCCAGGTTTTTTTTTCCCCCCAGGGCATTCCCCAAAACCCGGGCCACGGGGGGGGACCCACCATACATAAAGATCTCTGGGAAAATTTTCGTAAGTAATTTGGTTAAAATTTTTTTTAAAGGGGGAAAACCTTTTTCCGGGGGGGCTCGTTTTGACCCAGCCCCCCCCCTAAATGGGGAAATATTTTTTTCCCCCCTTTCCCCCCCCCCAAGGGGGGGGCATACTCCCCGGGGGGGGTAAAGGTTTTCAACCCCAGCCCAAAAAAGCGTCAAAAAGTACTCCTTTTTTCTTTTGGGTACGAAATAAAAAGGGTTTTGGAAAAAAATCATTTTTAAAAAAATTTAAAAAATTATCAAACGGGAACCCGTCCTTCTGTGCAGGGGGCTGCAGGGGGGAAAACCCGCTTCATAAAACAAAAGGGAGGGGCCTTTTCCCCGGGAAAAATTTTTTAACTGAACTCCCCCCCCAAATTTTTGGGCCAAATTTTTTTTTTTATCTTTTCCCAAAAACCCAAAAAGGGAAAAATTTTTTGGGGGAATTTAAATCCCCTTTATGGTTTTTAAAAAACCTTTTTTTTAAAATTTAAAATTAAAAATTTTAAAAAAAAAAGGGGAAAAAGATAATGAAAAGGGAAATTTTGGGGGAAAGGGAAAAAAAAATTTTTAAAAAAAAATAAATTTTTTTGAACCCCTTTGGGGAAAATGGTTTTAGCCCAAAGTCAAAAAATTTTTCCCCTAAAAATTTTTTAAAAATTTGGGGGCCCAAGGCCCCGGGAAAAACATTTAAGGGGGGGAAAAAACAGCCGGGGGAGCATCACGAGAGCCCAAAAATTTTAATAAGATATTTTTGGGGTTTTAAACTTTAACTCATAAAAAACAAAAAAAGGGGGGAAAATTTAAAGGGTTTAAAAAGGTATCTTTGGGGCCCCAAAGGAAAATTTTGGGGGCATTTTTTTGCAAAATACATCCCCCAAAATAAAGGCCCCCCTTAAACTTTTTTAAAACCCCCAAAAAATTTTTAGAAAACTTTTTTTTGGGAAAAATATCGAAATAAATTACATCACTTCTAGAAAAATTTTTATTTTTAAAAAACCCCCATAACCAATTTTTAAATTTCCCCCGAATTCGTTTTTATTTCCCCCCCGGGCCCTTGCCCCAAAAACTCAGGGGGAAAAGGCGCACTCTGTGAACCAGAGATTCCAGAGGTCGGGGGGGGAAAACCCAGCCGGGACTTTTTTTTTAAAACAAAAATTGGTTTTTTTTTAAAAAAATTTTCCCCAAAAAACAAAACATAGTAAATAAAAAAGAAATTTAAAAATTAAAAAAAAAAAAAATAATATAAAAAAAGCACAAAACTTCACCCAAAGGGGTTCCGGAAAAACCGGGCACCTTTTTTTGGGGTGATAGTAATTTTTTTTGGGGGAAAAAATTTTTAAAACCTATTCTTTTTGGAAATTTAAAAATTTACCTCCCAAATTTCCCTTTTTTTTTTTAATTAAAAAATTTTTCAAGAATTAAAAAAAAAAAAAAACTTTTTTTAAAAATTTTTAATTTTTTTTTTCCCCCCCCCCTTTTTGGGGGGGAAAAAACGGGGTTTTTTTTACCCCCCAAAAGGGTTTTTTTTACACAAAATTTAAAAATTTTGGGGGCCCCCCACTAAAAAATTTTGGGCCCTTTAAATATTTTTTTAAATTTTGGGCAGTTAAAAAAGGGGCGATATTTTTTATTATTTCTTTTTCAGAGGACCCCCCCCAAAACCCCAAAAACCCCCAAAAAAGGGATGGGCAAAAAAACCAAGGGAAAAAGCCCCCCACCAAGCATTTTGGTTTCCCCCCGCAGCAAGCAGGGCTGGACTGGGTAAACCCTTTAACTGGACACCCAACCTGAACCCCCATTTCATTACCAGGAAAAAGGGTTTTTGGACAGGGGGGTTTGGGCCGGCATTGATTTGGCTGTGCATTTGGGGAAAAAAACCGGGGAAAAAAGTAATTTTTTTTTTCATTTAAATAAAACCCCAAGTCTTTTTATTTATTTTTTTTAAAACCTTTTTTTTTTTTATAAAAAAAAAACAACAATTTTAACAAAAAAAAAAAATTTTAAACATTTTTTTAAAAAAAAAAAAAAAAAAGAAATATCTAAATTTAAATGTAAAATTTTGTCTTGAAACCCGGGGGCAAATTTAAACCCCCTTTTTAGGCCTTTCCCCCTCCCTTTTTAAAACCCCCCGTGGCATTCCTGCCACTCTTCTTTTTTTTTTTGGGGGTTTCCCCTAAACACCGGGGGCCACTTTGGGCCCTTTTTTTTTTATTGTTTTTGGGAAATTTTTGGGGTAAATTTTTTTTTTTTGGGGGGTTTTAAAAAAACCCCAATTAAGGGGGAGCTGAAATTTTTTTTTGGGTTTTCTTTTTTTTAAGCATTTGGGAAAAAAATTTTTTAATTTACAAAGACAAAAAAACAAACCCCCCGGGCCGGGGTAAAAAGCCCCCCAAATTTTCAAAAAAAAATTTTTTATATCCTACATACATAGGAAAAAAAATTTTTAATAAAACAAAATTTGATAAGAGGGGTGCTAATGTCAACGGCATTCTCTTCCTTGTATTAAGCTAATAAACAAAAAAATTTTTTAGTTACTTATCAATTTTTTTTAAAACCCCCATTTTTGGGGAAAACACAAAATTTTTATACCCCCAAATTTCTCAAAAAAGCTTTACAAAAAATTTTTTTCCTAAATTGGGCCTCGACTGACCCCCCCGATTATTGAACTAACTGTTAACACAAAACGTGCCAAGGCAAAAAACTCTAATGTTTCCCCAAAAGGGAAACACAAACATTTTCCCCTTTAAAATTTTTTCCGGGGCCCCCCGTTGGGGTACAAAAAAATGCGTAAACGGAAGCAATTGTCCCCGTTAAAAAATTCCCCGAGAGACCCCCCCCTTTTAAAAACGAATTGGGGACACAAATGCCCTGTCAAAAAAAAAGGGTATGACAAAGATTTTTAAAAGAGAATAAGCTTTTTAAAACCCGTAGAGTTTTACAGTGACAAAAAGGAAAGTCAAATGTCACACGCCAGGGTGCGACGGGGAAACCCAATACCCTATTTTTTTTTCAAAAACCCAAAAGGGTTTTTTAAAACCAAAAAAGGGAAAGGGGGAAATTTTTTTTTCCTTTTTTTGGAAAAAAGGGGAAAAAAAATTTTCCTTTTTTCCCAAAATTAAAACCCAAAATGGAAATTTTGAAAATTCTTGCTTCCAGTTTTTTTTTAAAGATTAAGTCCCCTTTTTTTAATTTTTTAAAAAAAACCCAAAAAAAATTTTTCTTTTAAAAATAAAACCTTTTGGAAAAAAAAGGGAAAAAATTTTAAAAAAACCCCCAACCAAAATTTTTTTTTTTTGTTAGAAAAAAAAATACGACCCAATGTTTTTTTAATTTTTTGGGGAAAAAGAATTTTGGGGTTTTAAGAATTCAACGATAAAAAAAACCGGGGCTTTGTGCAACTCACCCCCGGGGGCCGCCCCCCTAAAAGGGGGGGGTTTTCCCTAGAAAACATCCCCTTCACGGGAAACCGGGGAAAAAACACCAAGAAACATGCCGTTCGATAAAAAAATTGCCGCCCCCCCGAGAGGCCAAAAACCCCCCCCGGGAAAACCCGGGGGAAAAATTCCCCCCGGGAAAGATACTCGAAAAAAGGGCCCCAAAATTGGGGGGCGAGTGAAAGTACCTATACGTTTTCCCTTATTACAGTTGACCCCCGGAAAAAGGGAAAAAAGGAAAAATTTAAAAAGGGCCCGGTTTTTTTTTTAAAAAAATTTTTTTCCCTTTTATCCCCCGTTTTGACTGTACCAGTTTGTTTTTAAAATTTTTCTTTTTACAATGATTTTAAAAAAAAAAACACTAAGGGGGGTATGCAGATTTCCCCACTGAAAAGGGTTTTCCCGGGTCCTTTTTCCCCCCTTTAGCTGATTTTTTTTAAATTTAAACCTTTTTTTTAAAAAACGCCCCTTTTTTCCAATGGAAAAACAAAATTTTTTTTTAATAAAAAATTTGGAAAGGGGCGAAGTATTCCCTATGCAAGCTCGGGACCAAACCTACATAAACCCCCTTTTTTGGTTTTTAAAAAAACGTCTTTTTCATACCAGCCTAAGAAAGGGGGGTTTTAAAGAAAAAAGTACCCCCCTTTTAAAAACCCCCCCCGACTTCCCCAAAACCCGTAAGAAAAAATGCGTTAAAAGGGGAAGTAGAAAAAGGGGGAAATTTTGGGAAGAATACAAAAACCCCTTTTTTAGGGAAATTGCGGGGAAAAAAAACAACTTCCCCCAAAAAGCTGGGGAAATTTTGGGGAGTGACCCCTTAAAATTTCGGGGTATTTCCACCCCAAAAATTTAGGCTAGGTTTTTAAATTTTTAAAAAAATCATTTTTTTGTCCCCCAAGTTCCCAGGCTTTTTTAAATTTTCCCCCATTCAAGGGGAGGGGGGGTTTTTTTTAAAATTCCATGACTCCCAAAATTTTTGCGGCAAATTGCAAAACCCATTTCCCCCTTTTTTTTGGGAGAGGGGGGCCTCAAAAACCCCGCCTTTTTTGGGAAAAACGGAAATTCTCTCAGGTGGGGAAAAATAAAAAAAACCCAAAATTTTTTTCAAGATTTTCTTTTTTTCCCAAAAAAAAAAATTTTTAAAACCCTTTTTGGGAAATTTTGCATATTTTTTACTTAATGTTTTTTTTAATTTTTTAAAAAAAACTTCAAAATTGTTTCAAAACAATGCAAAGTTAAAAATTTAAAAATTTAAGGGGAAAAAATTTTAAAAGAAGTTTTTGGGAATACCTCCGGGGGGGGAAATTTCCCCGGGTTGCAAAAAAATTTTTAAATAGGGGGAAAAAACCCCCCAACAATGCCCCTTTTTGTTAAACGATTTTGTCTAAAAATTTCGCCCCCAAAAAAGCCCCCTTTAAAGGAAAAAAGGGGTATAGCAAAAAAAAAATCAGAGCTTTTGTCTAAAACAATATCTCGTGAGTTTTTTATTTTTTTTAAAATTTTTTAATGGGTTTGGGGAAAAACCCCCCTTTTATAAATCCCCGATTCTATTCACACTGAAAAAAAAAAAAAATCCTTGTTGCCAAAAGTTTTCCTTAAAGGGGAGGGGGAAACGCGAAAACTTTAAGAAAAAAAATTTTTTTGGGCCCTTTCACACAAAAAAAAAACGAAAAAAGGGGTTTCATTGAAAACATTGTAATAAAGAAGAAAAAAAAATATACAAATTTTTTAAAATTTTTCTATCACCTTTATTTTTCCAACATTTTTTTTAAGGGTAAAAGTCCGGGGTTTTTTTTTTCCCCAGGCGGGGGTGCACTAAAAAGGGGGTTTTTCAGCGAGGGGGACCTATGAATTAGAAAAAATTTAAAAAAAAATTGGGGTTTTTATTTTTTAAAGGGGTGCACGAGGGGGGGTTTTCATTTTTGGGGGCCCCCAGTGAAAATTAAAAAACTTTAATAAAACTTAAATTTTAATTTCGGGAAAGAAAATGAAGGGGGGTTTTTCAGCGGGGAGGACCTAGTAAATTTTAAAAATTTTTTTATAAAAAACTTGATTTTATTACAGGGGGCACTGAAGGGGGTTTTCCCGCGGGAGGGGCCGGGAAAAATTTGAAAACTTTAAAAAATACTTAAAAACTATTTTCGGGAAGCACGAGGGGGGGTTTCCCCCCCGAGGAGGACCTATGCCCCGATAGGGGGCCCCCCCGGGGGAAGAGAAAGAAGAAACAGCATGCAGGGGGGGGTTTTTCGTCCCCGGGGGCCCGCCTTTGTTCACCTTATTTTCCAGAAAAAAAATTCCCCTTTTTTTTAGTTAACAAAAAAAAAAATCTACGCATTATAATAAAAAAAACAAAAAAAATTTATAAAAAAATCTAAATTTTTTGGGTTACAATATAATTTTTTCCCCCCCTTGATTTAAAAAACGGAAAATTTTTAAAAAAAATTTTTTAAAAAAATTTACGATTTTTTTTCTTTTTTAACCCCAAAATTTTCTCGTAAAAAAATACTCAAAATTTTTTAAACCCTTTTTCCCCAAATTTTTTACCCCAAAATTTTTCGCTTTTCTTTCCCGGGAAGTTTTAAATTTTTGGGGGAAAATTCCTAATCGAACCCCCCCATTTTTTTTTTGGGGGGGACCCGTCAAGTAAGTAAAAACCTGAAATTTTTATAATAAAACCTTTTTTTTAAAAAAAAAGGGAAAAACTACTTGTTTTCAAATTTATTATCGATTACATTCTGTACCCCCCTAAAACCCAGATTGATAAAACCCCCTTTTTAAACTTGCACATACCGAAATTTCCTTTTGTGGGGTTTTAAAAAATTTTTTTTTTTTTTTCTTTCAAAAAATAGTAAAAAAAAACAAAGAGGAATGCGTGAAAAGCATCATCTTTTTCTTTAATTTTTTTTTCTTTCCCTAATTTTTAAAACCCCACAAAACTTCGAAAAATATTATTTGTCTTCAAATTTTTCTTTTTTTTTCCCCTTTTCAGAGCATTTTAAAAAGGCACTCAACAACTCTCCAACCCTTCAAAAAAGTTCCTTTTGCCAATTGGGAAAACCCTTTAAAAAAACAAGCCCATCTGTTGACACATCTTTCCCAAAGTTTAAGTAACCTTTTCCCCCAAATCTTTAAAGCGTTTTTGCCCAAAACCCCCCAAGCACAAGGAGGATATTTCCAAAAAAAAAACCGCAAAGAAGGTCAAAAAGGATACGGGCTTTTTGGGGAAAGCGAGATTTGAGAAACGTTTTACAACCCCTTTTGTCAGAAAAAATTTTTAAACACTGAGCCCTTTTAGAAGTACACTGGACAATTTGGGAAATTTCAAAAAAAGCTCTTTAAACCCCCCGATTTTGGGAAACAACAAACCCCCAACTTTTTTCGATTTCAAAACAAAACTCGCCCCCCCCAGCCCCGTAGGGGAGCCCACACAAACTTACTCACGTCAGCGACAGCGGGAACAGTCCCCAAAATGGTGGACCGGGGGACAAAGCCGTTTACAAAGCGAACAAACCCAAAACTGAAGCGAAAACCCTTCACATAACTCGGAAATCCCCCGCACTCATCCGCGATAAAAACCGGGGAAGAAGGGAGGGCGTCCTCCCCGAACGCGAAAATGCCGGAAACAAGGGGGCAAAAAGAACCCCCGGGGTTGATTCCGCTTTTGTCCCCAGCAAAACGCGTTGATAAGGTTTGACGTGGAAGTTTTTTTTTTTTTTTTTTTTTTTTCCCTTGAAATGGGCGTCACAATAGGGGTTTTGGGTGACGTCATGGGGTGGTGACCATTTACAGAACCGGGGTGGAGATGGGGGCATTGTTGGGGGCGGATGGGGGGGCGGCGGGAACAGTGTATGATATGTGCAAGGGGGGGACAAGGCGATGGTTATTGGGAGGGGGAGGTTGCTGGAGAAGACTTTGGCGTGCGGGGAAAAATATAAGAGAGAATTTACTTCATGTTTAAAGGGGAAACTGTGGAAAGTCCCGAAAGTAGTAACCATCCCGAAAAAAGGAAAAGCACCGACCCGCACATAGATAAACCCCGGGGGGATCCCTGGCAGGATAGGTTTTTTAATTTTTGGGGCCCCCCACGAAAAAAAAGGAAAAAAGTTACAAATACAAAAGAAGGATTTTAAAAATTTTAAAGATGCAAAAGGGTACCCACTAGAGTTGTGGAAATGAGAATACAAAAGACCCGCATACACCCCTACATATTTACATAAATTCATAAATGGGAAAAATGGGTACATACTTTTTAACAAACATGTGAAAACAAAGGGGAAGTGAGTACAAAAAGTATTTTCATGTGGGTACAAAAGGGGAGTTGGGGAGTAATTGGGGAATGGGGTAAAAAACCCTAAAAAAAAGGAATTTCTTGAAGTTGCGGGAGAAAAATGTGGAAAGTCCCTCGAAGGGTATTCCAAAACTCATAACGTCCCTCATAAACCCCAACGATATTCGTTTTTTTAAAAAAATTTTCCCCCAAAAAATTTCCCAAAATAAAAGGTATTTTTTGTTTTTAAAACCCCTCCAACAAACCCTAGGTCAAAAATTTTAAATGGAACCCATGGGGGGTCATTTTTTGTTTTGTAAAACATATTTTCTTTAAAAATTTTTAAAATCTCAATCGTTTTCCCCTTGAAAAAAACCAAAAATATCTAAATGCTGGTGACGCCACAAGAGTTTTCCTTTTAAAGCTCTTACAATTTGGGGTTTTTTTAAAATGACCTGTACAAAAACAAATTTTAAACCCGAATCATTGAAACAATTGGGCCCCCCACTAAATTTTAAATACCCTTTTAAAGGCAAAGGTTTGAAATAAAAGCCCGTGTCCCAGAGTTCCCGAGTTTTAACCCCCTCCCCCGGGGGAACTTTTTTTTTTTGAAGAAAATTCTGTTCCCCTTCCAAACACGTGAGGCTGCCATTTCCGGGCCCCACCCAGGGTGGGTGAGGTTAATGTGGGAGCTGGTACGATTCCCAGCGAATGAAGGGTAACACCCCCCCGTCCCCAAACCAAAGGGGTTAAAACAAAAAAGAATCTTTTGGGGTTAGGGAAAGGGCCTCCAGCCATAAAAAAAAGTGCCAAAACCAATCCCTCAACCATGAGGTTGAACCCAAAAGGCGACCTGCTTGAGCGGGGTAAGAAAAGAGGAAAAGAAAAGAAAAGAAGAATGATTATTTATTCTGTAAATAAAAAAGTTAAAAAAAAAAAACCCTGGGCCTTTTTTTTATAAAACCCCTTTAATTTTTCTCGTAAAAACCAAGGTTTTTCCCTTCCCTTTTTTTTCAATTTTGTTTATTTATTCCCTACATATTTTTCTATTTGACCCGACAGCGCCTTTCGCCCTACCTTTTTCCATATTTTTTTCCCAAAACTACCCTCTTAAGTTCCCCCGATAACAATGGAGGGCTTTTTTTCAAATTCCCGCGTCCGAAAACCCAAAACCCCAAACCCAAAAATTTCGTAACACATTATGACAGCAAATATCCGACGCTGTACTGTAGACAAAGAAGTAGTCTAATATCATTTTAAAGAAAAGAAAATACCAAAAAAACTATAATCACTAGATATCCCAATACTCCAAAAAAATAACTATAATGGTTCCCCTTTCACCCTTCCGCTGTACCGACCCGTAAAAAACCCTTTCCCCACCAAACCCCTGCATGAAGGACAGTTTTTTGAGTTAGTTCTGAAAATAGGTACTAAGGTATCTCTAATTTTTTAATTTCATTTTCTTTCCTTAAATTTCCTACTGTCCCCCACTGTAAACACTTTTTTGAAACAAAAAGGGGTTTTTGGAACGTTTTTACTTTCAAAAAACCCCTTTAAAAAAATTTGCCCCTTCCACTTTATAATTTTTTTCCCCGGGGAAGTTTTACGCTTTTTGGGTTTTTAAAAGTCCCGTTCCGTCCCTTTAGTTTAAATTCAGTGTTAATTTCGCGTTTCAAGTAAAACCCACAAATAACACATTCGTTAGAAATTTCGTTTTTTTTTCATTTAAATTTTTTTTTGCGGGTGTTTCCAAACTTTTGGTCAATTTTTAAAATTGAGTGACTCAATTAAAAAAAATAAATTTTTCAAAAAAAAAACTCGTTTTTTAAATAATTAACAAAACCCGTTAAGTGACAGGGGTTTTTGGGTTTTTAAATTTTTAAAATTGTTTAAAATTTAAAGTTTCTCCTTTTATTTTTTAAAAATCTTTTAAATTAAAAAAAAATCGGGCCCTCATAATTAAAACCCAAAACTTAATTTCATTTTTTTTTTTTAATAACTTCAATATTATCATTTTTTTTAAATAGAATTAAATATTTTTAAATTTTTTAAATTTAAAATTTTCCCAAAAAAACCATTTTTAAGAATTTCCCCTTAACATGCAATGAAAAGGTTTTTCCAAAAAAAGAACAGACCAATCATTCCCCAAAAAGAAATAGTTCCTCTTGAAAATAACACCAATTCAAAACGGGCCCCAAACCAGCAACTTTAGAGAGACCCTCCATATTGGAAACCTTTCTTTTCCTGAGAAAACTAGACATGTCGATCAAATCTAGAGAAAAAAATTTATGAACCCTTTAAAAAAACCCGGGTAGCGAAAACCTCCCCAAAGGGAAAAAGGGCCCAAAAAATAATGGTAGTTCTACGATGCATACTTTCGATACCCCTATAAAAAATAAGTGATGAAAAAAATCGATAAAAAATTCTTTTAAAAAGGGAAATGACGAAGATACAATAAAGAAAAACAAGAAAACTAGTAAAAAACATAGTAAAAATAACAAGAAGAAAAATCAGAATCCAAAAAGATTAAAAAAACAGCAAGAGGGAAAAACTGAAAACAGTGAAGACAATAACAAACAAGGGGAAAAAAAGGGTTGTGGATGATATTTAAATGGGAAAATAAGACTTTCAAAGCTAACAAAAAAAAGTCTTAAAAGAACAAACAAGGATCAAACAAAGCAAAGGAAAGCATAATAGGAAATCCTCCAGAGGGCCCCGGGGAAAGATGAAACAAAAAATTCCAAAAAAAAATCCCAAAGTCAAAGGGCCACTCCCAAAAAACCTCATGTGCAAAAATTTTGGGTCCCAAACAAAATTGACCTCCTCACCGATCTTAAGAAAAAATAAGAAATTAAGAAGTCCGATGAGAATGGGTTTGTAAAAACACAATTTAAAAAATTTTTGTGAAGAAAAAAATTTGGGACTGAAAAAATATTCCCAAGAAATCTTTAGAAAATTTACGCCCGAAAAAATTTCCAAATCGAAAGAGCGAAAAAACGGGAAAGCCTGCAATAAAACCAAGAAAGTTGTCAGCCAAAAGGGGTTAAAGAAAAAAGCAACCAAAGGGAAAATAATTAAAAAACACTAGGTTTTATGAAAAGGAAAAAACTAAAATTATAAACAAAAATTTTAACAAAACAATTTTGAAAGAAAAAAGGAAAAGGGTTTAAAAAACAAAAAAGTTCCCAAAACAAAAGAACAAATTTTGAACCCAAATCCTCAAAAAAAAAACCAGTACCTCTCATCGTCGTCCAATTTCCCCGAAGTAAAAAAAAATAATCCAAATCAAAAGAAAATACCACTCCCAAGAAAACTTTCCTGGGAAAAATTCCAAAGACTTGAAAATTTACCAAAAAAGTTTTTCGAAAAAATTTTTGGTTCCAATCACCCGGGAAATTAAAAAACAGTTAACAAAAACCCTTCGCCGGGGAAAAAAAAAAAGAAACCACCCCAAAAAATTCCCAAACCCAAAAGGGGACGAAAAAAAGGCCCCAAAAAAAAACAAGCCCTAAACACAGAAAAAAGTCCACGGAAGTCAAGCGACCCCAATCTCTAAGACGCTTTCCAACCCGTGGGGTGAAAAAAAAATCTCGAAGGGCCCAAACACGGTTTTTTTCCCAAACCCGGGGAAATCAAATCTAACCCAATCATACAAGGTTCCCCAGGAAAAACAAAATCTCAACCCTGAAACAACCCCCAAAAAACGAAAAAAATTGAAAGTGGAGCTGAAAGGAGACGCAGCTGTTTTGGGGAAACCCCCGAAACCGTCCTTTTCAACCCATCGGGACGAGTGAGAAATACGAAAACTGTTTCGGGAAAACCAACATTTCCCCTTTGGGATATCCTATTTTTTTTGGCCAGTCCATTCGGGGCCGGGATCAACAAGGGTTGCAAAGGGTAAAACTGAAAATATCGACATTTCCCAAATTTAATTTGGAGATTTAAAGACAGTAGGGTTTGAAAAAAAGTTATGAACCTTTAGTTTAAAAAACCAAACATAGGCCCCCCTCTCGAAAAAATTTCCCCCTTCAACAGCCCACTTCCCTAAAACTCCTGACCTCCTTAGCGTTTTTGGGGATTTTTTGAATTTTCATTTTGACGCCCCCGTTTTTTTCGCGGAAAAGAGTCCTGGACAAATCCTTCAAGTCCCCCAGGGAAGGGGGATAAAAGGGAGTCTCAAAAGCATAAAACAATTTTGCTGCAGTTAAATGTTTTTAAACACTTCGGCAAAAGCTTTTTTCACGTTCCATTTAAACCCAATTAACCGGTAATTAGAAATTTTTGTATTTTTTACTGTTAAAAACACAAAAAATTTATCTGCTCAAATACAAAGAAAAACCATTAATTTTTATTTAAAATATGGGGTATTTGAGCATTTTTTTTAATTAATCTGGTATACAATTTTCTTTTAACCTACTTTTTTTTTTGTTGCCTTTAATGTCAAAAAAAAATTTCCCATTCTTCTTTTTTCCCTCTTATACAAATACACAAACAAGCTTTAAAAATTTTCTTTTGGCTTAGTTTGGAAAAAAAAGGGCAGGGAAAAAATCCCGCCCTACTCATGGGTCAATTGGGAAAAGACCATGAAAAAGGGACGATTTAAAATTTTTAAAACCCAACTTAACCCCTTTGGGGACCAAAACGCTCTCCCTTCCCTACCCAAGTAAATAAGCGATTAGCTGTTGATATTGTCTTTAATTTTTTGGCTTAGGGGGTATCGTTTTTTTCATTTTTTAAAATAAAACCCTTTCCTTTTTTTGCTCTAAATTTTAGAACAATAAAAATTTTTTAAAATTCCCTTTCCTCCTTAAATTTTGCTTTTATTAGATCCCATCGTGTTTTCCCAAAAAAATATAGGAAACCCCCTTGCATCATTTACACTGTAAAAATTTTAACAACTTTAATTTTTTTCTTTCCTCAGAAAAATTTGGGAAGACTTTTTAAGATTTCATCCCCTTACCTTGGCTTTGTTCCCTTTTTTTTTTGTAGAGTAATTAGGTAATTTATCCCAATTTTTAAAAACTTTTAAACCCTGTAAAATAAAAGGCAAAAAAAAAGGAGTAAAAAGTAAAAACACTTAGGTTTTCTAACCTCGTCCCTAACCACCCTATTTATTCCAAAAAAAAACACCTATTATGACATCCTGGGGTGGGCTCAACATCCTTCACCCGGGGCCCCGTGGGCATTAAAAACCCAAATAAAACTGAAACACAGTTTTTTTAAAACAATGAAGATCCCTTTCCCTTTCCCTTTTAGAGTTAAATAAGATTGGGAAAAAAAAACTTTAATTCTTCTTGAGATAGGGAAAAAAAATTATATTTTACCCAAGTGCTTTTACATAATCTCAGTTTTGATGAAGATATTTTTAAATCCCAAACTCTTTGTTTTTGATAGATATTTTTCTTTAAATTACCGACCTCACCCCAGATCACGATAAGGCATGGCCCCCGTAACCGATTTTTTGGGGGTTCCCAAATCCCCCGGTTCAGCAAAGATTTTAATTAAAAAGAGGTTTTTTAGGGAATTGTGAAAAACAAATTGTGATTAACCCCATATAGATAACTTCCTTACTTTACTTTCCAAAGATAGATAAAGATATTTAAACCCAAAAGTGCTTCTGGGAGTTAGATGAAGTTATTTCACCCCAAAATTCCTTTACAACATAGATTCTTCATTTACTCGTATTCCTTTTAAAAGATAGATACATAGATCCCGCAATCTTTCATTCAAAAACTTTTATGTAAGTCTCAATAAAGATTGTTTTTTTTTAAGCCTGAATACTTTTTAAAGGGACCGATGTGTAAAACTTTTCCCCTTCAAGATTCTGGGATTTTTCATCCAAAGTATGTTTTTAACATCATTTGAGGGCAAATAGCCTTCTACCCACAAGAAAAAATTGGATTCCTTTTTAAAGGTATGTATAGAGTTCTAGATAAAAATTAACAAAAATGGTTTGAAATTTAATAACCTCATAAAAAAAAAATTGGAAACCCGCTAAATATTGATCTTTACGTGGTACCCGGGGCCGTGCCAATAAAGGGGTAGGACTGCTTGTTTTCATCACGCAAAGAGACCTCCCTACAAACTAAACTGTTTCTGTTTTGGGCCCAAAGGGGTTTGGGTTGGGGTTTTCCATTTGAGAGCATGTTTTGAATCAACGTGGATATTAAAAAAATTGGGGATTTTCTTTTTTCTATTTACTCAATTTTCTTACGCGCGCGATTTAGCTCGGGGGTTTTAAGCACTCGCTTGTCGTGGAAGGCCCCGGGTTCAAATCCCCCCCCGTGTCGACAAAAAAAAATTTTTCTTAATTTGGTTACAGTTTTTTTGTAAGGAAAAACCTTTGGGTTTTCGCTCGGGTTCCCCCAGCCCCTAAAGGGGAAGTATTTTTTGTACCCTTTTTCCTCGCCCAAATCAATGGGAAGCTTTACTAGGGGGGGATGGGACAACCCCAAGACCAAAAACGTTTTCAGTACTCCTGTTTCTTTGGCTACGAAAAAAAAACGGCTGTGAAATAATCATCTTAAAAAAAATTATATATATTGCCCAAATTTAGGACTTCTAGGGGTTTAAAAAGCAAAACCCAAAAATTTTTTTAAATTTTTTTTTTTTAAATTTTTCTAGGGCCATTTTGAGAAAGTGGGAATCAAATAAAATTTTTTTACTCCGATATCCAGCCCGCGCCCCTCTGACACATTAAAGTCTCTCAAACCCATCTACAAATTGGTTTGGGAGAACCTTTTTACTAGGTATTTCAGAACAAGTTTAATATTAGATTCCCCAACCACTAAAAAGGGCCATTAAAAAAGATGCTGGGGCCTAAAAACTACTCCCTTGGAGTACCTATTTCAGAAACCTTTGGGTCTTACTGGGGGGCCTACCACCCAGATAGGGAAAAGGGGGTTGGCAAAGGGGGGTTTGGGGAAACCCAAAATACAAAAATTTTACTCCTGTTATAAGGTATTTCTTTTTTTTTAAAAAAATTTTTTTACTCAAAAATTTGATTGCCTCCCCTTAAAAAAAATTAAAATGTTTTTGGGGTTTTAAAAAACCCCCTAAACGGGTACTTTTTTTTAAAATTGGGTTTTTTATTAAGGGGCCCCCCCCCAAATATATGGGATGGGGTTTTTAGGGTTGAAAACTGGGGTTAAAAACCCATGTAGGGGTATTTCAAAAATTTTTAATTTAAATTTTGGGAAATTTTTTTCCCAAACCCGCAATGAAAAGGGAAAACCCCTTTGCTTCAAGAAATTTTAGGAACAAAAAAAGGGGGTTTTTAAAGAGGGTGGGTTTCCCCTTATTTTTTATTTTGGGAATCATCGCTCTTTTGTTAAGATTTTTCCCCTTCCTAGGGGCCCTTTTTGGGGGTTGTTTGGGGTTTTTTTAAACGGTTTCCCCCTGTTTATGGGAAATATTTTTTTTTTTTTTAAAGGGGGGTTTAAAAGTCGCTTTAAAAAGCCCTTTTGGGCATACACAAAAAGGGGGTTTTTCCCTCCCTTCCGGGGAAAAAAAAAAAAAAAAAAAAACCAAAAAAAAAAAAAAAAAAAAAAAACCCCAAAACCCCTTTTTGGGGCCTCACCCCCCCCGGGTGGGGGGCCCGGGGAAAAACCGCTTTTCCCAGAATTGAATTTGAAGGGGCCCCATCCAAACCCCTTTAAACCCCCCCGGATTTTCGCTTAAAATTGGGGTTCTAAAGGGGAAAAACCGGGTTTTAAAATTTTCCCTTTCCCCCGACGTTTTGGGGATAGGGGAAAAGTTTTTGACACCAAAAATTTTTCCCCCTTTTACAAAAAGTAGTTTTAAAATTTTAAAACTGTGTTTATTTGGGGAAAAATTTTCCCCTTTTTCTTTTTTGGGGGTTTTACAAGGGGTTTTTCCTTTGGGGAAAAAAACAAGGATATAGGGTCCTGGGAAAAGGGCCCGGGGGAAATTTTTTTCGTTTGGGGTTTTCCCCACAAAATTTTTTCGTCACAATTTTGGGGGGGTTCCCCTTTCCGGGGAGGGTTTTTTTTGGGGAAAATGGGGTTTTCCAAAATTTCGCAAAAAAATAGGGGACGAAATTTTTGGTTTAAAATTTAAATGGGGGTTCCCACTCAAAAAAATTTTTAAAACCTTTTCCCAAAAATTTAAAGGGGGGGTTTACGGTTTTAAAAAACCCCAATTAAAAATTTTTAAAAAAAAAAAATTTAAAGAAAAAAGGGAAAATTTTTTTGAAAAAGTTTCACAGTTTGAGTGTGGGATAGAAATTTCCCCCAGGGAAAAAGGAAAATTTTAAAAAAAAAATTGGATTTATTTTGGGGAAAGGGAAAAACCCCAAAAACAAAAAAATTAAAAAAAATTAAACCCCCACCAAAAATTATTACAACATGGGTTTTTTTTTAAAAAGGAGAAAAAAATCCTTTTTTTTTTGGGTTATCTTTTAAAATCATGGGGATTCAAGAAAAATTCCCCCCCCGGAAAAAAACAAAAAAAGTCGGGGTACCACCCCCCAACCCCCCCCCGGGGGGGGCCAGAAAAACCCCCGGGGTTTTTGGGTTTGAGTAAAAAAACCAAAACCAAATTTTCCAAATTTTTTTTTTGGGGGGGCCCCCGCTTAGTTTTTTTTTCCAAAGGGAAAAAGGGGGAAAATTTAACGTGTGGTTAATCTTTTTGGGGAAATGTTTTTTTATGGGGGAGGGTGCTTTTTTTGTGTGTTTAAAAAAACCCCCCCAATTTCCCCCCTTTTTTTCGGCGGGTTTTCAAAAAAATTTTGGGTTTTTTATTTAAAAAAAAAAAAAAAAAATTTAAATTTTTAAATTTTTTTTATATTTTTCAGGGGGTGGCTGGGGGGAAAAAAACCCTCTGTCTTTTCCTTTTTCCCCCCCACAGTTTTCCCCGACTGAAGAAAAAAAAATTTAAAATTTTTCGATGATGTAAGAAAAATTTTTTTTTAATCTAATAAAAGGGAGAATTAAATTTAAATTTTTAAAATTTTGGGGGTAGGTAAGTTTTGGTTTTTTTTTTTTCCCAACCCTTTTGGTTTTTTTTTTAAAAACCGTGGGCCGGGGGCAAAAAAACCCCCTTTTTCCCTTTTTTTTTAGGGTTTTTAAAAAAAATATTTTTGTGGGCGAAAAGAGGGGGAAAAAATTTTCGTTTTTGGGAAAGCCTTTTAAAATTTAGGGGAAAATCATGAAAATTCAAAAAAAGGGCGTGGGTTTTTTGTAGGTATTTTTAAAAATGACTAAACTTTTCCCAAAAGGGGAAAAATATTGCCCCCGATTACAGACCCCGGGGTTTTTTCTCAAAATTTTTTCCCCCCCAAAAAAAAAAGGGGCCCCCCCAAAAATTTTCCCTTTAAAAAAAATTTTCCCAAAAACCCCCAAAAACCCCCCCCCCCCCCCCTTAGACTAAAAACACTTTTCTTTTAAAAATTTGGGGGAAATTTTTTACAGAAAAAATTAAAAATACCCTCCTCTGAATTAATTTCCAAAAAATTTTTCTTTTTTAAAAAAGGGAAAGGGGGGAAAAATTTTTTTCGCGCCCCCGCACGAAAATTGGGGGTTTTTTGACCTATGCCCTTTTTTTTCACCCCCCCCCCCCCCTTTTGAAATTTTCTCTTTTCCCCTTTTTTTTTCCTTTCCCCCTTTTTCTTTTTTTTTCCCAAAAACCCCCCAAACTCTCTCTCATGCTTCCCCCCCTTTTTCCCTTTCCCTTTTTTTTCTCCCCCCTCCCCCCTCCTTTTTCTCTTTCCCCCTTTCCCCTTTCCCTTTCCCTTTTTTTCCCCCCCCCCCTCTCCCTTTTCTCTCTCTTTCCTTTTTTTTCCCCTTCCCTTTTTTTTTTCCCCCCCCCCTCTCTTCCTTTTCTCCCCTTTTCTCCTTTCCCTTTCCCCTTCCCCTTTTTTTCCTCCTTCTCTTCCCCCTTTCTCCCCCCTTTCCTTTTTTTCCTTCCTTTTTTTCCCTTTTTTCCCCCCCCCTTTTTCCCCTCTCTCTCCTTTAAAACCTTTCCCCTTTTTTTTCCTCCCCCCCTCTCCTTTTCTCCCTCTCTCCATTTTTTCCCTTTCCCGGGTTTTCCCCCTTCCTCTCTCCCCTTTTTTCTCTCTCTCCCTTTCCCTTTCCCTTTTCCCTTTTTTTCCCCCCTCCTCTTTTCCCCCTTTTTTTTTCTCTCGCCTTTCCCTTTCCCCTTTCCCTTGGGGTTTTTTCCTCCTCTCTCTCCTTTTTCTCCCCTTTTCCCCCTTTTTTCCCTTTCCCCCTTTTTTTTCCCCCTCTCTCTCTTTTTTTCTCTTTCCCTTTCCCTTTTTTTCCTTGTTTTCCCCTTCTCTCTCTCCTTTTTCTCTCTCCTGCTCTCCCCCCTTTTCCCTTTCCTTTCCCTTTTTTTCCCCACCCCTTTTCTCTCCTTTTTTTTCTCACTTCTTCCCCCCCTCCCCCCCAAATGTTATTCTCTCTCTTTTTTTTTACCCCCCTTTTAAAAATTTTTTTTTTTTTTTTCCCCCCTCCACCCTTCCGTTTTTCTTCCAAAAACCCTTTTTCCCCCCTCCCTAACTTCCATTCACAAAAATTTTCCCTTTTTTTCATTCCGCATTTTAAACCCCAAATTAGATGACTAAAGATAAAAAATTGGGCCTGTGAAAAAAAGTTTTAAAGGGGAAAAACCACCGTTACCCCCAAAAAACTGTTATGTTTACCAAAATAAATTTCCCCGGGGGGATCTCATCAAAAACCCCCCTTTTCTTCGGGGTTTTGGGGGGAAAAATAGAAAAAAAAATTTTTGTGTTTTCCCCCCCAAAAGGGGTTTTTGGGGAAAAACCAAAAATCCAAAGTAAAACTTCTCATGCCATTTTTTTCCTTTTTCCCCTTTTTCCCCCAAAACCCTTTTTTTTTATACAACGCTTTATTTGATTTAAAAAAGGACATAATGTAACAATTTCAAAAATTATTTTAATAAAAGAAAAAAATTTTGGAAAAAAAAATTTTAAAAAAAAAATGAAAAAAATTTAAAAAAAATTTTTAAAAAAAAAAGGGCCCAAAAAATAAAGGGGGGGGCTATTTCCCCTTTTGGGAAAGTTTTGGTACTTTTTTATTTTTCAAAAACCTGTTAGTCGGAAAAAATTTTACCTTTTTCAAAAAGGGTTTAAAATTTTTAGACCCCCTAAAATTTAAACCGAGTTTTCACGTTTTGTCTATCTGGGTACCTATTTTCTTTCAGGGGGAAATTTTACAAGTCAATTCTTCAGGGGGACTCTTCAGTGTGTGGGAAAGGGAAAAAAAATGAGTAGCCAAATTTCCCCCCGGGGGGTAGCAAACATGGCGTTACAAGGGGTTTAAAAACCCCTTTTTGAGCCTTCGCGATACTGTTATTTTCTGGCCCCCATCAGGTGAGTGAGGTTAAAGTGAAAAAAAAAATTAGCAAACTTTTTAAAAATTTTCCCTTTTCCCGGGAATACAAAACCCTTTCAAAAAAAACCCCCCTTTGAAGAGACGTCAATCTAAGCAAAAATTTTTAAAAAATTAAAAAAAGGGGGGGGGTTCTTTTTTTAAATTATGGGTAAAAAATTTTTTAAATGTATTAAACCTTTTTTTACCCCCCTTTGGGGGTTTTTAAGGGGGGGCCCCCAAAAAACCCTTTCCAATATTGGGGAAAAGGGGGTGAAAATTTTTACTGCGGGGATTGTTCCCGGGATCTTTTTGGGAAAAATTTTTATTGTATTTCCCAAATTTTTCCCCGTTGGGGGCCCCGGGGGGGCCCCCCTTTTATACCTACTGTAAAAATCTTTTAAAACCCCAAAAGAAAAACCCCCCTTAATGTTCTGATAAACGATACTCTTTTGCCCTTTTGGGTTGAAATTTTAAAATTAGAAAAAAAACCCAAGGGGGAAAGCAAATTTTCCCCCTGGCAAAAATTTAAAACCCGGGGTTTTTAAAAAAGATCTATTCTTTTGGGAACTCTTTGATTTTGGGGTTTGGGGGGCTTTCCCTTTTTTTTCAAAAAATTTTCCCTTTTTTTCCTTTCCCCCTCCTTCTTTAAAACCAAAAATCCCCCCCTTTCCCAAAAAAGCCTCCTCTTGGGAACCCCAAAAATTTTTTCCTCTTGACTTGATCCCCCCCATCCAAAATACTCGGGACTTCTCCTTTTCATGGCCATTGGACCAAATAAAATTTGGGGGGTTTTTTAAGAGGTTTGGTTTTTTCCCCCCCCCCTTGTATGTTTCGATTAAAAATTTTGATCGAAAAAGGGGAAAAAGGGGATGGAAAATCGGCCCCCTAATATTCTGTTTGTCGAAACAATGGGCCCCAGGAATTTTTTTTGGGGCCCAAAAGGCTAACGGGGCGAACCTACGGGGGGTGACTTTCCTCTGTTTTCGTGATGGGAAAAACCTTTTCCCCCCCTTTAAAAAACCCCCCCCCATTTTCCCCGACTTGGGGGATGTACGAGTTTTTTCCCCCTTTTTGGGGAAAATTTTTCCTATTTTTTTCCTTTTTTTTTAAAAAGGGTTTTTTAAAAATGAAAAATTTTTGGGGTTTTCAATTTTTTTTGGGAAACTTTTTGACCCCTTTTGGCGCTTATCCATGGGGATCCAAAAAACCTAAGAAACCAGGGGGAAATGTTTTAAACCCCCCCCCCTAGCATGGATTTTCCTCTTTTTTTTGAGGGGGGGAGGGAAAAAAAAAAAATAGTAAGAATTTTTGGGGGGTTGAGGGGAAAAAGGGGGTTTTTGAAAATTTAAACCCAGCCCAGGGGCCTTTTCAAAAATGATAGAAAGATCGTTTGGGGAAACCCCTTTCCCCCAAAAAAAAAAGATGCGGGGTACCCCAAAAGGTTTTAACCTGGCCCCCCAAATTTTGGAACCTTCTATACGCCCCCCCGTCCTTAAAAATTTAAAACCCCCGGGGAATAACCCTGGTAAACCTTTTCCTTTAGGCCCTTTGGGGCCCTTTTCTCCCCGGCCCCGAAAGGGGGGAAAAAGGGGGAAAAAAAAAAAAACCATACCTGAGGGGGTTTTAAAAAACGGGGGGGGAGTGACCCCAAAAAAGGGGGGAAACCCCCCCCCAAGAAAAACCCGGGGGCCCAAATTTTTTATGGGGAAAAAAAAAAAACCCCAATTTTTGCATTAAAAATAGGAAAAAAAAAATTGAGTTTTTAAAACAAAGTAAAAAACCCTTTTTTGTAAAAATTGTTGGGAAAAAAAAAAGGGGTTTCCCCCCCCCCTGGAGTACATTTTCCCCCCCCAAAACAACTAAAAAAATGGGGGCCCCCTTTCCCCCTTTGGGGCCAAAACCCGGAGGGGGGGGGGAAAAAAAAAAGGGGGAAACTCCTCCAAATGGGGTGAAAAGCTTTATCTTGTCCCGGGGCCCCCTTTTTGGGGGGACTGTTTAAAAAATTCCCCCAAAAAACAAGGCAAAAATACTCCCCCAAAAAAAAGGTTTTTTTGGGCCCGGGGGTAGCTTGGGCCTACAGGCCCCGTGTCGGGCAAAAACAGCAGCCTAGAAAACACCCCCCCACCCCCCCTAGCCCCACTTTTTCGAAAAAAGGGAAAAAACCCCAGGGGGGAAAAAAAAAGGCAGCGAAAGAAGCAAAACGTGAAGCAAATTTTTAACCCCAAAGGAAAAAAGATGGAGTGAAAGCCCCAAAAAAGGGGCCGGGAAAACCCCCAAAATAAAAACCTGACCGGGGACCATGGTACCCCGGGAAAGGGGACGGGGGAAACAAATTCCCCCCTCACCCCAAACCTACGGAACGGCTGCTTCCAAAACATTCATACAAAAAATTTTGGGGAAAAGGGGGAAAACACTGACTGTCTATACTTTTAATTTTGGGCAGGATAACCCCCAACACACCCCTTTTAAAAGTGGGAAAAATGGAAAGAAAAGGGGACGAAAAAGCAGAAGAAGCCCCTAGGACTCAACCTTTGGGGGGGGCCAAAAAGCTTTTCCCCCCCATGCCCCAAAATTTAAGAAAAAGGGGGAAAGAAAATATCAAATTTTTTTTTCCCCCCAAAATTTTTGGGAAAAAAAAAGGAGGACCTTTTAAAAGGGAAAGGGGGGGAAAAAAACCCCCAAATCTCAATAGAAGCCTAAATAAAAAGTTTGAAAAACTTTTTTAAAAAAATCTTAGGTAACAAAACTCGGGGGGCCCTTATCAGGGGTTCTCCTAAACAATTTTACAAAAAAAAAAAAAAAAAAAAAAAAAAAAAAAAAAAAAAAAAAAAATTTGGGGGGAAATTTTAAACCCCCAATCAAAAAGGTTAGGCCCGATAGCAAGGGGAAAATTTTTAAAATTTTTTTGAAGACCCCCGAATTTTAAATTTTTTAAAAAATTTTAAATTTAGGCAAAGTTTTATTTTTTTTCCCTTGGTTTATTCTAGATTTTCAGATAAATTTTTTTTGAAAGGGGTTTAAATTTAAAAAAAAAAAAAAAATTCTCATGGGCCATTCTTTTTTAAGGTTTTTTTTAAAAAAAAAAAAAAAAATTTTTTCGTTTTTTTAAATTTTTTGGGTGTAATACCCCAGTTCCTAAGAAAAAATTTTTTAAACCCTTTAATTTTAAAAATTTGGGAAAATTTTTTAAAAAAAAAAGGGGCCCCCCTGTTTTCCCCCCCACATTTTAAAAAAAAAAAAAAAAAAAAAAAAAAAACCCGGGGGTTTTTGTTCCCCCTTTTACTAGGGGCAAAATTTTAAAAGGAAAAAAAACGAAAAATTAATCTTTTTCTTACTTTTGGTTTTCCCTTTTTAAAAGGGGGGGAAATTTTAATTTTCGTTTTTTGTCTTTCCCTGTGGCGTTTTAAATAAAAATTTCTTTTCTGGGCAAAATAAAAAAAACCCACACTCAGCAAGGGGCTTTTGTTTTAAAATTTGTCTATTTATTTTGACTGAAAAGCAATCCGAGTTTTTCGCCCCAAGGTTTTAAAAAAAGTTTTTTTATTTTTTCCCCCTTTTCCCCCCCCGGTCCCTTTTAAAATTTTTGAGTACTCACTTTTTTCCCTTTTTGTCCCTGGGGAAAAACTTTTATAAAAAAGGTTTACCCCACCCAGGGGAAATTTCCCTTTTGAACTTATTCCTATTTTTCCCGGAAATTTTAAAAATATGTACTTTAAAAAAAAAACCTTTTTCAAAATTTTTTTTTTAATTCAATGACCCCCCCCTCCTGAACATTAAAAAATTAAAGACCCCTTAAATTTATTTTACATTGTTGGGGCCCCTTTTAAAAATTTTTTTTATTTAGGGCATTTTTTCCCCGAAAAGGTTTTTTTTAGTTTTCATTCTTGGAGTGAAAAAATTTTTTTTTTGAAAAACCCTTTTTCCCCTTTTTTTTGGGAATTTTTTTTGGGGCAAAAAATTTTTGTATTTTACCCAAAAATATTTGTAAATCCTAGAGGCCCTTTTTTTTTTCTGGGGAAAAATTTAAAAGGGTTTCCTTAGGGGGCTTAGACTTTTTAAAACCAGGGAAAAAAAATTGGGGTTTCCCGGGGCAACTTCTAAAAAAGGTAAAATTTTTTTTTTTGTAAAAAAAGGGAAAAATTGAATTTTGGGGTCTTTTATCCATTGTCCCCTTTTTTTGTTTTTTAAAATTTTTTTAAACAGACAGCTTCGAAGGGCGTTTTTGGGGAATTTTGGTTTTTAGGGGTAATTTTTCGGGGCAAAAAATTTTTTTTTTTTTTTTTTTGAATTTAAATTTTTTTTTTTAAAAGGGAAATTTTTTAACCCCAATTCAACCCCCCCCTTTTTGGGGGGCGACTGTAGTTTTAAAAGGGATTAAATTTTGGGGGAAGGGGGGATTCATCCCCTAAATTTTTTTTGGGTAAATTTTAAAATTTTTGAATACTTAAAATTTTTTTTGTGGGCCGTTTCCTCATTTTTTTTGAACGTTTTGGGGGGTTTGGGGGGGTTTTCGTTTTCAGTGTTTTTTATTTTATTTTTGTTTTTTTTGTTAAAAAATTTTTTAAGGGGCCCCGGATAAAAAAAAAAAAAAAAATTTTAAAAATTTTTTGGCCCCCGTTTTCATACAAAAAATTTAGAGTTTTTGGGGGTATGTGGGTGGGGAAAAACCCCCCCCAAAAAAATTTTTTGGAATTAAAAAATTTTATAATTTTAATGAAAAATTTTCGTATTTTTATTTTTTTAGCCTTAGTTTTAAAAAAATTTTTTAAAAAAAAGAAACCCCTTTTTAAAAAGTTTTGCCCCAAAAGTGGTTTCCCCCGGGGGGCCCCTTTTTTTTAATTTCCCCGCGGTTCGGAGTTTTTCCGGGTTTTGTTTTTGAATTTTGGGGGGGGCCCCACCCCGGGTTTCCTTCCTTTAAAAGGGGAAAAATTATCATTACTTTAAGTTTTTGGGGGTGGTGACCAAAAGATTTCCCCCCTGCCCCCGGAAAACTCAGTGGTAAAGGGGGCCTCTGTGAATCCAGAGTACCCCGATGTTGGGTTCGATCCCCGGGGGGGAACAGGGGCAAGTTTTTCCTTTTCCCTTTTGGGGGTTTTTTCCCCAAAAAAAAATCCCCCCCTTGGGTTTTTTTGCGGGGAAAAAAAGGGACTTTAATGTCTTAATCGGGCAGTATAAAAAAGGGCCCCATATTATTTTTTATTATTTTTTTTTTTTAACCCATGCGTTTTTCCGGGGGTTTTTTTTTTTAAATTTTTGGTGTTTTTTAAAAACGGGGCATTCCCCCCCTTTTCCCCAAGGGGAAATTTTTTTTTAAAAAAAAGAGATCCCCCTTTAAAAAAAAAACTTTTTGGGGGTCAATCCCGCCCCTTTTTTTCCTCAAGAAAAAGGAGGGAGGGGGGGGGGATAAAACGAATAGGGAAAGGAAAAAGGGCAACCCCAAAATGTGAATTTTTCCCGATTGATTCGAAATTTTTTTTTACAAAAAATAGCACTAGCACAACTCCCGGGGGAATTTTTAAAGGGAAACCCCCGGGTTTTAAAAAAATTGGGTTTTTTAAAAAAAAAATTTTAATAATTTATTCTTATTATTATTTTTTTTTTTCCCTTTTTTTTATTTTTTACTTTTAAATTTTTTTTTTTTTATTTTTACCATTATTTTTTTTGTATTAATTATTTTTTTTCTAATAAAAAGTTTAATAAAAATTAAAAATATAAATAATAAAAAAAAATCCTTTTTACTACATTTTTTGGGTTAAAAAAAATTGCTTTTTTATCCACCCCCAAAATTTTGGGTTGGGGGAAAATAAAAAATTTTCCCCCTTTTTTTTAAAAGGGGGTTTGAAGTGGGGAAAAAAACAATTTTTAAGTCTTTTTAAAAGGGGCCTTGTAAAAAATTTTGCCCCCTTTTGGGAAAACCCTTTACCCCAGAGGCGGAGGTTGGGGGGAAAATTAAACCCCGGGGGTTATTTTTTTTTAAAAAGGGAAAAAAAAAACAGGGGGAAAGGGGGGAAGGAGAAAAAGAAAAAGGAGGGGGGGCAGGGGGAAAAAGGGGGGAAAAAAAGGGGGAAAAAAGGGGAAGAAAAAGGGGAAAGGAAAAAAAGGGGAAAAAGGGGGAAGAGAAGAAGAAAAAAGGGGGGAGGAGAAAGAGGAAAAAAAAATGGCGAAGGAGAAGGGGGGAAAAAAGGGGGAGAAGCAGGAGAAAAAGGAGGGGAAAAAAATAAAAAAGGAAATTTGGGGGAAAAAAAGAAAGGAAGGGGAAAAAAGATGGAAAAAAAAGAAGGGGGGGAGAAGGAGAAAAACCCCGGGGGAGAAGGGAAAGGAAAAAAAGGGGGGAGGGGAAAAAAAAAAGGGAGAAGAACAGGGAAAAAGGGGGGAGAATAAAAGGAAAAAGGGAGGAGGAAAAGGAGTTTAACGGGGAAAAGGAGAAGGGGGGAAAAAAAAAAGGGGGGAAAAGGAAAAGAAGGAGCAGGGGGAAAAAGGGGGAAAAAAAGGGGGGAAAAGGGGAAAAGAGAAGGGGGGAAAGGGGAAAAAAATAAAAAAGGGGGAAAAAAGAAAAAAAGAAGAGGGAAAAAAAGGGGAAAAACCCAAGTGGATTAAAAAGGGAAAAAGGGGGTTGTGGGGTCAGTTTGGGGGGTGCACTAGTGCAGTTGGGGGGTGCTAGCGCCCCCCTCTGGGGGGTTTTTTTAGGCTTTTTGCCACGGGGGGGCAGAAGGTTTCTTTTCTTTCCCCTTGGGGCCCCAAAACACCCCAAAAACTTTATTTTTGGGTAAAAAAAACCCTTTTTTGGGGTTAAAAATTTAAAAATTTTAAAGCCCGGTCTTCTGCCCCTTACCCTTTTGTGTAGGAAATTAGGGGTTTTTTAAATTTTTAAAAACATGCCGTGCCCCCTGCCCCTTAAACCCCTTTTGGGTTTTTTACTTGCAAATGAAAAGGGGGGCTAATTTTTAATTTTTGTACTTTTTTTAAAAAAAATTTTAAAAAGTGGGTTCCCCAAAACCCGGGGGAAATTTTTTAAAAAAACCCCAAAAGGGGAAATTTTGGGGGCAGGGGGAAATTTTTTCCCATTTGTATTATTTTCCCCGGGGGTTTTTTTTTCCCCTTTGGGTCGGTTGGGGGGAAGTCCCCGGAAAATTTTGTTTTGTTTTTAGGGTTTTTTTTTTAAATTTTTTTTTTTTATTTTTATTTAAACTTTTTAAATTCCCTAAATACTTTTCCCCCACAAAATTTTTTTGGGTTTGGGGATACAACCTATAAGTATCTTTTTTTTTGTTAGCCATTTTTTTTTTTTTGAGAAAGTAGGAAAAGAAGAAATAGGTATTTTTAAAATAAAATGCGAGGGTTTAAAGGAGGAAAAATTTTTGATGCCCAAAAAATAATAATTACCCACCCATTTGTTGAGTAAAACCCATTTTCCCCCTATCCCTTTTTAAAAATAGTGGGTTTACCTTTGATGGCTTTTAAAGGTGAATGTATTCCCTTTAGACATCGTTTGATACCTAAAAATTTTACAAGTATTTTTTTTTTTTTAAAATTTTGGGGAAAAACTTTCCCTAAATTGGAAAATTTCGAAATAAATTTTGCAAAAGAATTTGAATGAAATTTTTTGAAAACGATAACAAACTACTAAACTTTCCTAAACTAATAACCAATTGCCCCTGAATTTGGGGTTTAAAATTACCCCGCGGTAAATTTTCTTTGTGTTATTTTTCCCACCCGCTCGCCCGTTTTTTGGGTCAATGGGAAAATTTTAAAAGAGGGAGTAAAACTTCTTTCCACCCACGAGGTTTCAAACCCCGGGGGCCCCAACCTTTGTGAAATAACCGAAACCCCTGTGCCCTTCCCCCACTCGGCCAAAAAGTGACAACCAAAGTGGTACGACAAATTTTCCCCAAAATTTAAAACTATACAAACACCATGTATCATGACTATTTCGTATTAACCGGACCCCACCCACCATCCTCTGGGATTTGATCATGGGAAAATTTCACAGTTGCATGTGTTTCCGGGTCTCTCCTCTGCCTTTCTGAGTCTTTCGGACTGGGATTGTCTTTTTACAAAGGGCAACTTTAAAAAAAACCCTCTCTTTTTTACTGTGAAAAAAAACCTTTTTCCCCAAAAATAATAAGTAGAGAAGGGAAGAAGATACGGGAATAAATTTTTTAAATTTGAGATGGAACGGAGAAAAATTTTAGGTTTAAAAGTTTTTTCCCGTGTACTAACTTTGGGATTTTTTTGATTTTTGGTGATTTTTAGGTTTTTTAAAAACCGGGGTCATATTTAAAAATAAATTTTTTTAATCATCCTTACAAAGGGATACCTTTCTTTGCTTAACATTCCCAAAAAAATCCCAATTGAAAGTGGGGAACACATTTTATTGGGGAAACACAAACCCAGAAAACAGGTAAAAAATTAGCAAAAATTAATTGAGTAAACAATAAACATATTGATTTTTCTTTCCTTCTTTTTTTTTGTAGTTACAATGCAGTGTTTTGGGTCGAAAATTTTTTTTCGGGGAAAAAAATTTTTTAAATGCCCGTGGTTTAGGGAAAAGTAATTTTCTAGAAAACCCAAACCATAAATTTTTTTAACCTGATTATCGGAAAAAAAAAAGAAATTTTTTTTTCTCCCTTTCCCCTTTGGGAAACTCTGTCAGTATTAAACAGGTGGGTTGGGCTTTTTGCAAAACGAATAAAATACTTCCAATATACTTTTAAAAAACCAAAACCATACTCGGTTTTTAAGTTTTGCTAAAACCCATTCTTTTAAATTCCTACATACTTTTTCTTTTATTTACTTTAAAAAGTTCCTTTCCCAAAAATTTTTAAAATTTTAAATTATTTTCCCGGGTTTTCGTACTTTTTTGTATGTTGCCCCTTTCCCGCATCACCGTGACTTTTGTGAAAAGCCTTCACAACATTTCCCGCCTCTGTCAGAAAACCCCCCCTGCCCAACCCTTTTTTTGCCATGAGAAAAAAATAAGTTTTCCCTTCATTATAAATATTTTTTTTTTGTGGGGAAACCAAACTGCAAGGTATTCTAAAGAGCAAAATTATATTTTACATACATTTTATTAAGGTCCCAAAACTTTTTAAAAATTTAAAAACATAAAAATTTAAAAGGGTTTCCAACAAAAAAAGTTTGTAAAAAATTTCAAATACCCTTTCTAGGGCTTTTTTTGAAGGGGAAAATTTTTTCCCTTTTTCCTTTCCCTTGAAAGAAAAAACCCTTTAATGTTGGTTTGTATAGGCCCTGTCTTCCCCCTTAAAGGGGGTACTAAAATGAATTCCCCAATTTTTAAATTCCCCCCTTTTGGGGGGGAAAATTTAAATAGTTTTTTTGGGTAATACCTCCTGTGGCGTTTTAATTCACGGATTGCGTACTGGTGTAAGATGGGGAAAAACCCGACACTTACCAACGACAAAAGGGTTATTATTTTGGTCTTTAATTCCCCCTTAATATTCCAAGTTCCAACTGGGATCCCAACCGCTGCAGAAAAAGCCAACTTTTCATCTTTCCCCTTCTCCCCCCCGGAAAAGGGAAAGCCCCCTTTTTAAAAAATTCTGTAAGTGGTTTTTCTTTCGTTCTAGACGTTTTAACTAGAAAGGGTTTTTTAATTTTGAAAATTTTGGCCCACCCCCCGCGAAAAAAAAAAGTCCCCATTCACAAACGGGCCCCTTTGCGAAGCACGGGTTAAACAGCTTTTTAAATTTAAAATAAACAGTTTTAAACCCTGACAATAGTCGGAAAATTTATTTTTCCCTTGCTTCAAAGAGTTTTAAAACTAAAAATCCACCTAACAGAAAGCGTTTTTTTTTTAAAGGGAATTCAGTTTATTATTTGCAAAAATTTTTATTGGGAATTACCTACCTATATAAAATAAAATTTTTCACTTTTTTTGCATTGGTTGGTTTTAAAATTGTTTTTTTTAAAAAACTTAACGGGAATTTTTAAATTTAAGGGAACATTTTTAAAAAAGGGGGCCGACATGCCTCTAAAGAGACCTTTGATTAATTAAAAATTTTCCTTTTTTTAAAAAAAATAAAATGCATAAAAAGGGTTTGGTAGCTCAAAATTAACCCCCAAAGGGTATTTAGTACTAGTCATAAGGGCTCAAGGCAAGGGTACCTTTCTTACTTGAAAAATTGAAAGCCCCCTTTTTTAATTTTTTGCTTCTAAATGGTTTTTTTTTTACTTTTTCTATAAAAAAGGAAAATTTCCCAAACTGTGTTTTTTTAAATAAAAGAAAAAAATGCAAATTTACGGGGAAAAGTACCTCTCATTTCCCTACTTTGACGAAAAAAGGTTTTTTGAAAAAAAAAATCATTGCATCCCCATTTTTTTTTAAACAGGGGTATAAACTCAGTCCCACAAACGTCATTTTTGCCCAAGAGTTGGGAAAAAATTTGTTTCCCTTTTACCTTACCCAGTCGGGTTTCAAAAAATTTCTTCTCAATACTTTGGATGTTACGGGGTGACTCTTTTTTGTACCCCCGGGGAAAGTAAGGGGTTTAAAAACGTGCACGGGTAGTAAAGGGGGGAAAAAGCTAGTCTGGTTTTTCCGGGGAGCGTATTGACCTTGGGTTCGAATCTCACCTAGGGGCAGCTTTTTTTTCCTCAAAAAATTTGGGGTTTGGGGGCCACATTTTAAAAAAGGGACTCGCGAGTTAGGTCGTAGAAAATGTTTTAAACCAATTAATAGAGGGTTTTACTTTCCCACAAAAGGGAGTGTTATTATTATTTGTGGGGGGAAATTTTGAGAAGTCATTTGTTTAAAAGGCAAACCAGGAAAAAAATATATGTGAGGTTTTTATAACGCAGGGGGTATAAAACAAAACATAATGAATGTAGCCACAGAATCCACAAACATAGCAAAAGTTTGAGCGTCACCTACTTATGGCTTACAAAGGCGGCCCAAAAGTTTCAAAAGTTTGGGCGTGACTTTTTTTCCAAAGGACGGGGCAAACAATATTTGAAAAAATGTCAATTCCTCCGCCATTTTAAGTAAAATGTAGCTGTTTGGGTCCGCTGAAAAACCCGCCTTTTTTTAATGGCGGGAATCATTAATACTAATGGGTTTCTCTTTTAAATTTAATTTCCTACGGGAGGAGAAAAGTCGTCCCGGTAGCTGGGTTAAAAGGGCCCCGGCACTCTGAAATCCAGAGATACTAGGGGTTTCCCGGGTTTCCCAAAACCCACCCCGGGACAGGGGAAAAAGTTTTTTCCTCCCTTTTTGGGATTTTTCCCCACATTTTTAATATGTCTCCGGGTTTTATGTGGAATAAGGGGAACTTAATAGCCCCCCAAAATCGGGCAGTAAAAATTAAGGCGATATCATTATTATTATATTTTTATTTTTGGGAAAAAGCTCCCCAATGTCCATGCCCAAATATTAGGTAAAGAAAAGGTTCATAAAAAAAAACTACATAAAAATTTTTTGAAAAAACCCCCCCGGAACCCATTCCAATAAAATTTTCCCTAAAGGACAAGTACCAACTAGCAAGCAAAACTGGTACAAAGGTGGCAAAAAACGTCAGCCCCCTTTTGGACGTGATTTTAAAAACGGTCGAAATTTAGGTCTTTAAAAAATAAGTCAAACCTTTTTCATAACATAATTTTCCCGACCTCGGGTAGTTTGATTGTTTAAGGCGGCGGACTTGTAACCTGGGGGTCGGGGGTTCAAGTCCGGTCTCAGCGTTGTTTTAAAAGCGATTTTGAGTATTTTGGTGTTTAAAAAAAAAGTATAACCCCAAATATGATAACAAATTTTCATAACTTTAATAATCTGCGATAGAGTATGAAAAAAATTGTTTCTATGACCGCAGATGGGCTTTTCTAAAGCAGGGGGTCGGAAAAACTTTTGAACAACCCAGGGACCCCTGGGCTTACCCTCAAATTTTTTTTTAAAGGGGACCCCCCCCAATTACAAAGTAGAAAGAGAGTCGGGGGGGAAGTAGGGTATTTGGGAAACTTTTTATGTTTTCAATTAAAGAGCTATTTTTTTTTGGCGGCCCCCCTATTTAGCTTCGGGGAAAGGGGCCCTATAACTTGAATTCAGTGGCGTAGGAAGGGGGGAGGGGGTTGGGGAAAAAAACCCCCCCAAAAATTTTTTTCAAAAAACCCCTGAAAAATAAATAAAATGGAATAACGTGGGCTTTTTCCCGCTCCCCAAACCCCCCCCCCCCCCCCCCGAAATTTTAGGTCTAGTTTACGCCACTGTTTGGAATTTAAACCGCTGAAGGAATTCACGGCATTTTACATAATATTATACCAAGTATTCAGTTTACAATATCCTTTTTTGGGTACTGTTTTTCCCATAAAAGGGTTTTTGGAGGGAAATTTTGTATTTTAGTTTTAAAACAAAATTAGGAGGCCAATTCGGGTTTGCGGGGTTTTTAAAAATTGATTTGGTTTCTTTCCCAAAAAAAACCCAAAAAAGATAAACCATTTAGTTAAAACCCGAGTTTGCATACAGAAGTTATAATACAGCACAATTTTTTTTGAAGAAATTCCGGGTTGGGGAAAAAAAAAACTTACCTTAACATTACCCCGCCCTAAAAAAGTTTTTATTAATAATGCGGGGTCTTCCTTTAAATTTGTAGCTTCTTTAATAATGCCGTAGGTACTATTGTTTTTTTCGTTTCTGCTTTTTCTACTATACTATGCTGTTCTCTATACTTAATTATAATTAGGGCGAAATTAATAGACGTTTTTTTGGGAATCTCTGTGGGAAAAGCCCTTATTCCCTACCTACGTGAAAGATGGGGAAAACCGATGCTTTGTTGCTCGGGGACACCCCGGGTTGCTAGGTTTTTTTTCCATGTTTACTTCCGAAAAATTTTTCCAATATTAAAACGGAAGTATTTGGGTTCGTTTTTGAAAAAAAAAATATTTTTTTTGTTCCGATTAAATTTTTTTTCATATTTCGGGGGACGTTTAATAACCTACTGAGAAAAATTTGGTTTGGGGCCGTCTGTCGGCCCTTTTAAAACGATTCCTTGTAACGCGAAAAATCTGGGAAAACCCTACTCGACCGTTTTTTGATGAAATTTTGAAACACATCTGGGAAAGGCCATTTTTAAAGGGGTCCCTTTTTTAAATTAAATCAAAATTCATCCCAGGGGGTTCTGGGGGAAAAAACCCCATGCGCCTGACCACTAATTTTTTTTACTTAAACGTTAAAACCGTAAAGGGTAAACCCGGGTTCGATAAAAATTTTTGAAAGAATATGCATATCATTGTTTTTAATAGGTTATTTATATTTTTTTTAAAAAATTAATTATCTTTGACTTGATTTTTAAGAAAAATCCAAAAATTTTGGGACAAAAAAGTAAAAAAAATAAAGAAACCCCCGACTTCCCGATACAAAATTTTTTTGGGGAAATTTAAAATGTAAAAAAAACGTTTATTCTACAATTTTAAAAAAAATTTGGAAAAAACCCGGTTGAGCTTTTTTGGAGATAAAAAGAAAATTTTTTTATAAAATCTAAAAATTGGGGCAGGGTTTTTTAAAAATTGAAGCAATCCGGGGAAAGGGTTTTTTGTGCCCCCTTAATTTTGGCAGTGTTTTTTTTTTCCCTTTTGCAGTGTGTAACTTTTCATTAGAAAAAATGGACCCCAATTTCCCGCCCCAAAATTATTCGCGTTGAATGCCACTCAACCCACTTTTATCAAAACGAACAAACCTTCACAAAAAAAAATCCCTTTAAAGAGTGGAAAAAAAAAATCGCAACCTTTTTTCCTCCCTTGGGAAACATTTTCCAACTTTTCCCTCGTTTTAATACCTATTAATTAGGGGTAAAAATTATTTTTTAATCAAAATTTTTTTTCTGGGGTCTTTGTTCTTTTCTTTAAAATTTTTATTTTTTTGGGTTTGGGCCCTTTGGCCCAAATTTAAAATTCTACAAAACCCCTTTTTTACCTTTATAGGTAGGGAAGAAAGGACCCTTTTAGAACTTTAGGAAATGGTAGTCAGGGGGTTTAAAGACGCTATTTCTGGTAACCCCGGGTAGCGAAGGTTTCCTTTGGTTTTCAAACCCCCAACCCCTTGCATGAATTTTTCCCCTCATTAGTTTGCCCTTTCTGACCACATAATAAAAGGGCTCAAAGGGGGTTTGGTGGTAGAAAATGCTTTGGGGGGCTTTAAACCTCACCTGTCCCCAATGGTTACTTTCCCCCTAAATTACTTAATTAAATTACTTCTTTGTTTCGCCAAAAAGCCCCAAAACATGCAAAAAAAGTTTTTCTTTATACCTACCCCAACTCCTCTAAATATTTCATAAAAAAAATTTTGCATAAGCTTGGGAAAATTACAAAAAAATTATTTTAAATTGACGAAAAAAAAACGATATTTTTTGTATTAAATTTTCATTTGAAAAAGGTATACCATTACGTTTTTTTTGGTTTTTGGGAAAATTTCTTTACTTCAGGGGGTTTTTCAAAACAGGTTTTTCAATGTCCCCCCGACAATGGCTAAATTTTTCATTGGAAATGGGTTTCCCACTTATTTAATTTATAAATTCTAGATTTGGCTCTTTTTCCCTTATGTAGTGGGGCCCAACAACGGGCAATTTTTTTTATGTTATTTTAAAAGGGGTTCCCATATCCATAGATTTTTTTTGGAAGAAGGAAAAAAAAGGGGAATCAGTAGATAATACAAAATTTTTATAATAGGGTACCAAAACCTATACCCCCCAAAATTTTTTTTAAAACATCATTCGGGAATTCCTAAAAATTTTGAAGTTCCGTCAGATCCACGGGGAAATTTCCCTTAATTCTTTTCGGTTAAACTTCCTTTCTTTGTGTAAAATTTTGGGATAGTAGGAAAAGGGAAAGGGAAAAGAAGACTAGAGGGCAAAGGGGAAAACCAAAATTTAAAACCAAAGAAGAAAAAATGAAACAGAGAAATTTGGTTTTTTGGTTTTTTTTTTTTTTGGGGGGGGGGGGGGGGGGGGGGGGGGTTTTTAACCCCCCTTTTCAACTTTTTCAATCGTAACCAGTAACCTCCCCCAGCTTGGTTTGGCCGGGGGAATTTCGGAACAAAAGGGGTTTGGGAATTTTGAAAGGACCCCAGTTTCCCAAAAGGGAGAGGGAAGAAAGGGAAAGGATTTTAGAAAAAGGGGGGGAACAAAAAGGCATAGAAAGAAAGCAGTTAAATTTTTCCCAACAGGAAAGGGGAGGATAAATAGTAAAAGGAGTGGAAAAAAGGGAGGAAAGGAGGAGCGGGAAAGGGGGAAAAAAAAAGGGAAAGTATTTTATTTAAAAGAGGGTGGGGACAAAAAACAACAAGAAAGAAAATAAATAGTAAAAGGAGCAGGGGGCGTCTCGGGGGGGGGGGGGGGGGGGGGGGGAAATTTTTTCAAAAAACCCCCAAGCAAAGATGGAATATAGTTAGGCGAGATTTCTGCCCCCCCCCCTCAAACCCCCCCCCCCCAAAATCCCCCTTAAAATTGAACGCTTCAAAACCTTAATACATCTATGCCCAAAGATCATACTAAGGCGCCCCTTAGAAAAGTTGTAAAAAAAACCCTCTGTTTCACAGAGGGAATTTGGGGACAAAATGTACCCCCATTTTACCTATTTTTGGCTTTCTTTGTGTCACAATTTTAGTTCAGTAAAGTCTTCGAATCCACTTTCCCCAAGAACTTATCCTTTATAAGAAATTTTTTTTATTGTAAAAAAAAAAATGTAAAACGTTTTCCCTTGTAAATGTAAAAGATTGATGGTGTCATGAATGGTAGGGGAGAAGCTAACCCCCCAAAAAAGCCCTAAAAATTTGGGGAAAAATTTTGGGCTAAAGACGGGGGACTTTTTTGGAAAAATTTTTTGATGTAAAAAGGGGTTTTCGGGGGCCCCCCGGGGCCTGTATAAAATCAAAAAGTTTTAGTAAGTATACGTTTTTCCTTACTCTTTAATGCCGTCCCTGGTAAAAATGGGGGTTTTTGGGTTCTCATTGCCCCACAAGAAGGGGGAATGGCCCCCCAAAACATCTAAAGTATGAAAAGGGGCGAAAAACCCTCCGACTCTGCGGGGTTTTGAACCCGGTCACCTGAGTATCCCAAATTTCAATTTTAGGGGATTCCGCCCTGTTCGTTTTTTTCCCCAGCGAGATAAGGTCTCGAGCCCAAACCCCAAGAGCATTTTTTTTTTTAGTAGCTTGTACAGAAGGTACAGTTATTAACAATGACGGCTTTCCCCTAACTTACACACTTGGGGTGGAAAAACCCGAGGCCAGATTTTATATAAATTCTGCCTTAGCGGAATCTGTCCCGGGTTTTTCTTACTACTACAAAAACCTTTCCCCCAAAATTTTTTTTTTTTTTTTTTTGGGGGGTTTTAAAAAACGTCGCTTTAAAACTGCCTTTGGGCCCATACCCACGACGGGGGTTTTACCCCCCTTTCGCAAAAACCAAAAAACCTGCTATCACATTAAACCTCAACCCCGCCTGGGGGGGGCCCCGGGAAAACCCACGTCACGAGAATTAAAATTTGGAAAATGGTCACCCACCCAATTTCCTTAAAAACCTCGCGGGGATGTCGTTTAAAACTTCGGTTTTTCTGAAGGGAACCGGTTTTTTTTTAAACATCCTTCGACGCTGGCTCACCAAAATTTTTTATTTCACCAAAAAAACCTCCATGAGTTTTTACTTTTTAAGAATTTTCCTAAAGTTTTTTTTCCCTTTCCCTCAATGTTTTTGGTTCATGATTGCGTTTGGAAAAATTTTTTTTTTAATTTTCCATGGGACTATTCCAATTTTTTTTAATTTTCCATAGACCATTTTTTGGCGGGACGTTGAAAAAGTCCCCAGACTACATGGTCATTAAAATTCTTGTGAAGGTCTTTTTTTTATGAAGTTTTCGAAAGGGGAATTTTGTCAGTAGGTCATCCTTTTGGCTGAGAGTATAAAAATGTGACAAACCTTGTCAACTAAAAGACAAACAGGGCCCTTTGCTTCCCGGAAAATCCCCTCGAAAGGTAAAAAAGGGGAAAAGTTGGGAAGGGGGGGCTAGAAACCATTTCTAAAAAGGTTTTTTAAACAAAAAAAATTGGTATTGAAGGGGGTTAAAGGGTCTAATCGGGCCTTCCAAAATAGCTTCATTTTTTTTTTAAAAACTTTTAATTTTTTTTTTGGGGGGTTAATTTTGGGTGATTTGGGTAATTGAAGTAGTAACTTCGCCTACAGTTCTTTTATCTTCCCGTTTTTTCCCTTTTTTGAGAAAAAAACCCAAACCCTTATCGACTTTCTTCAGATTTTTTTCCAAAAAAATTCCTCCCCCCGCTGGGAATCGAACCCGGTCCCCGGGGGTTTAAATGCCTAGCGCGCTAACCCCCTCCCCCTCCCCACGGTGTCAACTGAAAACGCCCCTGCATTTAAAAAGCGTTTTTAAAATTTTTGGGTTTAAAAAAACGTTTGGCATAGGGAGCCCGAAAACCCTTTTCGAAAATTTTTCATCTTTATATTAAAGGGGCCCAAAACCCCAACTTACCCAACGGACCTTTTTTGAAATTGTGCGCATGACACAACCTTCTCTCTTCCTCCCCTCCCAAATTACTTCCCCATTTTTGCGCATGACACCCCTTTTCCCTCTTCCCCTTGGGGTTGCAATATCGAAACAAAAATTTACGATATTAGGTATATCGATAATATCAAAAACCCTTTTAATTTCGAAAATCCGAATATTAAAAGACTTCTCTCCCTTTAAAATTTTCGTTTTTTTGGGTTACATAAATCGTTACTTAAAACGTTACAAAATTTTCCCGTAAACATAATTTTGGTTAGGTGCCAGAGCAAAGACTTTTAAAAAGGGCCCAAAAAAACAAACAAACAAAAAAATAAAAATCACAAGTGTTTATTTTTTTGACGTCGGAAAAAATTTCCTAGATTTCAAGGGCGCCGAAAAATTAATCGACCTTTGGGGACGTAACAATAAAAGTTTTAAAAATTTTTTAAAAAGCTTTTGGGGGAAATTTTTTCCCCCTTTCCTTTAAAATTAGGTACAAGGGGGTGTTTAACCCGCTAAAGGTCAACTTTGACCCTTTTGTTTTTTTTAGAAATTGGATAGGGGGAAAAGGACTCACGGGGAAAAGTGAGGAATATCAGGTTAGTAGAGAAACTATATGTAAAATTTTCCCCAACACGAAAATGTTTTTTTTCCAAAGGGGCCCAAAAGGGAAGTTTATAACATTTCAAATTTTTGGGAAGTTTGGGGAAAGGAATTCTTTTAAATTTTTCCATGCTTTTTTTCGTTAACAAATTTTTTTGTGCAAATTTTCTCGAGGGGTTTTTTTTGGTAATTTCGGGGAAAAATTTTAAAAGAGAAGGGAATATTTTTTTTTCCGTTTTTTTAAAAATTATTAGGTATTTTTAAAAAAAAAAAGGCTGGAAAATATTAGGTAAGAAAATTTGATATTTTATTTTCTAAGTTTTTCCCAAACCCCAAAAAAGCCATCAGTTTTTTATTACGAACAAAGGTTTTTACCAAAAAGGCTTATTTTCAGTGGGTTCGAAGACAAAAAAAGAGAGCCCGAAAATGGTTTATTTGTATTGAATTTTGTCAAATAATTAAATAAAACAGTTTTAATCAGTACAAAAGAAATTATTTTACCCAAACCAAAGATCAAAAATTTTTTAACATTTTTTTTTTTTAATACTTTTAGAAAATTTTAAAATTCATCCAAAAATGAAGGGGAAAAAGCCCAACAAAAATAATCCGAGGTGAATTTCTTTTGACTTTTATTTCCCCCGGGACGGGGAATAAAACCCAGCAACCCCCATTTTAAAAAAGAAATAGAGGGGAAAAGGGAGGAGGGGGGGAATCGTTGACCAGAGGTTTTTCAAAACCTCGGCGGGGGGTGTGAAAAGGGCCTTAAAAAAAGGGAAAGAACACCCCGGGCAAGTGTAAGGTTCCCGGAAAAACCCAATTTCCCCCAAGGGGCTTTCCCTTTTTTATTTTCCCGGGCCAGCGAAAAGTGCAACAAAATTTTTCAAAAATTGCAATTTTTATTTCAAAAATGGACTCAACGTTGAAAAATAAATTTTTTTTGGATTTTTTTTGTTTGGACTTCCTAGGCCAAGGGGAAACCCTATTTCGAGACCCCCCAACAATCTAAAAAGACATAAAAAATTCATAATTTTTTTTTTTTTTTTTCCCGTTTTTTTTTTTTTTTTCGGACCCTTTTGAACCCGACTTCGGTCTTTAACTTGGCACTAAAGATTAAGTGAGGTTTTAAAAGGGGACCCAAGATATAATGGAAGGGGACCCCGGCCCAAAAAAAAAAATTCTACATAAAAAAGCGGGGGGCCCATTTGGGCGGCCTGGGGTTTTGGGGAGCCCAAATCGGGTATTGAATGAAATATTTAGTTTAATGGTTTCAAATGAAAGACTTGTTGACAGATACCGAATTTTTTGATTTTATTCCTTCAATCCGGACCACGGGGTGGTACCTGGGGGCCCTTTTTTCTTTTTCTTTGGGGGGGTGGGTACCTTCGAACCCTTTCCTTAGTGGTCAGTTTCTTGGCCGTAGGGATTTTTCGAGATGCCCTCGCCCCCCTCTGTGCAAAATTTTGGTTTTAATTTTCCCCAAGTATTAATTTAGTTAGCTCTTTTTTTCTGCCCTCGTTTCTTCAGAAGACAACTTTGTCTATTGGTAGCATGCTCGACCTCCCAACCCTGTCACAGGGGGTTCGAACCCTGGGGGGGGCAAAATTTTTTTAAAGTCAAATTTTTTCAATTTGGGTTTAAACTTTAAATTTTTTTTTTTTCCGATCTTCATTTTTTTGATCTTCAGGACGACACCTTTTACCCCCGGGGGGGAAAAATATAGTAGTTGCGGGAATTGGGAAATTGACCGTGGGGGGCTTTAAACGAGTTTGTTTTGGACAATCAGGGGTTGCAAAACAAAGCTTGCACGACACGTTTAAATTGGTTTCGATCCCCTTCGGGCCATTTTTTTTTTTCTCTTTTCATCATCCCCGGGGGTACACTCATACCGCGGAGGTATTGAAAAGGGGACGTCACCCCCGAGTTCTCTTCCACTCAGGGTTTTTTATCACCCCCCCGCATTGTTCCTGCATTTTTACCTAAATTTTTTTCCTACATAGTTTAGGCCTGGCAAAAAAAATTATAACAAAAACACCAAATTTGGGCCATCTTTGATAAAGACCTGAGGCATGGCCTTCAAATATATTTCCCCAAACCCCTCCCTATAAACCCCGGGGCATTGCCTTCAGGTTTTATCCCTAAATCACAAATTTTTTCCTGAGGCAGGGCCCTTCCCTATGTTTTTTACCTAACACTACTTACCTCAAGGCATTCCCTTTTCATTAGTTGGGATTTTGAAGATTTCCTTTTAAAAAGCCGTTTTCCTGATATAAAAATTTTTAAATTTTTTTTGTTTCCATTTTTTTAAATTTAAACCCAATTTTAAAAAAGCATGGTCTTATTTCTGGGGAGAGATATTTGTGGTGCCCCCTGCAAAAAAGCCGGAGAGAATTCGGGTAAAAAAAAGGTTTTCAAGGGGAAAGAAAAATTCCATTACCTCCCCCTTGAAGGGTTTGGTTACAGTTTTAATTTTTTTTGGCATTTGTAAATTCCAGGTTTTTTTATTTGCCCCTCATGGGACTCCGGGGGTCTTTTTAGCATTGAAAGAAAAAACCTTCATGGGTACCTTTGCAAAAATTTTTATTTTAAAAAAAAAAATTGGGTTTTAAAATCCACATTTTCCCGTTTTTTTTAAACTTTTGTTTTTCATAATGTTTCAGTAGGTTGACCTATATTTTCATCCCAAAAAGGGAACTGATACCCCCAAAAAAACACCACTTCGGGGTTTAAAAAAAGAAAAAAGCCTCACTGAAAAAATTATTATAATTAGCTAAAAATACATATATAAAATTGAAACCCCCTTTAAACCCCCTCTCTTTCTTTTTCTCTGCACTCCTCCTAAAATTTATTTCCTCTTATTTTTTATTTTTTCCTTTTCCTTTCAAAGGGGTCATTCCAAATTTGATTTCTTTTTAAAATTTTACTTGTTGGAACGGAAATAAAAAATGGGGTCGCGGGGGTAATTTTTTGGGATTCGAATCAAAAAAGTTCGAAAAATCATACGGCGCCCGGTTTTTTTATTCCCGTTAAACAAGAAAATTTTTAAAGAAAAAATCAAGTTGGAAGGGACCCCTTTGAAATTTTTAAGAAAGAAAAAACATAAGAGAAAAAAAATTAAAGGAGGGGAAAGTGCAGAGAAATAAAAAGAGGGGGGTTTAAAGGTGTTTTTAAATTTTTGATATAATGTATTTTTTAGCAAATTTATAACTTTCCCTATTCAGTGAGGGGGTTCTTCTTTTTTTAACCACAAAGTGGTGTTTTTGGGGGAACCTATTTATTTAAATAGAAAGGGAGAAAAAAAGAGTAAGGGGACTCAAAAGGTAGGAGAGGAATGAGTGAAAAAGGAGGAAAAAGGAAAGAAATAAGGGGGAAAGAGAAAAATATACCAAGTGATTAGTGAAGGGGAAAAAGGGAAAAGGAAGAGAAAATAGAAAAAGATCAAAATTGAGGAAAAAAAAAAAAGGGGAAAGGAGAAAAAGAAAGGGGAAGAGAGAGAGGAAGAGAGAGGGGGGAGAGAAGAGAGGGGGGAGGGGAGGGGAGAGAAATGGGAGGTTAAGAGGGCCCCAAGGAATTTCCTTGGGGGGTTTGCCCTTTTCCCATGATATAATTGCATGAAGCAAAAGACAGCTATCTCTATTTTTAAAGCCCCAATGCACTATTTCCTTCATTCCCCACTGCATTTTGGGCACTAAGCTAGGGCCCTAAATGCATTTTTTTTTAAAAATTTAAAATTCCTTTTTAATTTTCATTGGGTAATATTTTGAAAAAGAAGAAAAATTACCTAATCAAGCCATTTATTAACAATCGACCTCATTGCTCGATCGATAAGGAAATATCCGTAACCTTGAGGTCGGTGGTTTCTAAAGCCCCAAAGTCTAAAGAATTTTTTAAGAAGTCCGGGTTTGTGATTTTACATCACTTTCTCTTGGGGTTTCCCGCCCACAAATCCCAAAAAACCTAACCCATTTTGCGTTTACAAACTCAGATTAACCAATTTACTCTTTACTTTATTTAAAGGAAATTTTTGGGAAAATTTTCAACAACCCTTTTACCCTTCTATATATTTTTTTGCCCAAAAAGATGTTTTTTTTTTTTTTCTTTCCGGGAAAAGAGAGGCAAACCCTCCAAGGGCCCAGATTAACAACAAGGTTCCCAAACCCTCATTTGGACATACACGAAAACCCTTGTCGCAAAATCCACGCCCCCCCCTTTCGGGGTCCCTCCCCCATATCTCTTGGGCCCTTTCCCCACAGGTCATCAAGCCCGGGCCCACAACCCCGGGTTTGGGGCCGTCCCATTTACCCCAAAGCCCCCTCCCACTCTCTTCGGCCCTCCCCCAACTTTTCTCCTTTCTGGGCAAACCTGGGCACGGTTTTTTGGGCTCCCTGTGGGGGCGGGAGGTTTGGGGAAATCTCGATGGAATTTCATGACCCGAAATTGAAAAAAGTGGCACATTGAGAATGACAAGTTTACCCCCCGCTTGGGGAGCCCCGACCCAAACCCCGACCTAAAAGTGATTACATTTCTGGCGGAAGTTTTTTTTGGCTTCGAAAGGGCCCCAAAGATAATAAGACCGACGGGGTTTTGGCGTTAGGAAAGGCCCCCGGCCGAAAATTGGTTGGAAGAGGAATGGTAAAGAACCAATTTTAAATCATGGGGGGAAGGGGTTGAACAATGTGACCAAAGAAAGGTTTTGGTGCGTGAAATGGGGCGTTTGGGTTTAACTTTTTAAAAACCCCTAAAACCCCAATTTGGTTAATAGAATTGAACTAAAAATTTTGATATTGAAAACCAATACAATAGTTAATGGTTAAAATGCAATTTTCTTTATTATTTTCAAAATTTTTTAAAATAATGTATTTTTTTAAAAAATTATTATGTCCCACCCCGGGGCCCCCCGGGGAAAAACGGTTGGGGAACTTCGGCCCGGAGTCCAAGATCCTGAGTTCGACCCCGCCCGCAGTAGATTTTCCACACAGAAAACCTTTTCCCCCTCCGAACATGGAGGGGGTTTTTCCCGGGGCCCAAACCCAGGCTGGGGGGACTTAATGGGGGAAAGCTGGTGCGTTCCCAGTTAAAAAAAAAAAATTTAAAATTTATGTAACAATATCATATCAAATATAACCCCCCTACCGGGGCCGGTTTTCCCCATAGGGCGGATTTGGCAGTTCCCAAAGGGGCCCCGCGTTTTGGGGGGCCCCGCGCTTGACCCAGTTTGGGCACTGGGAATTATAAAGTTTTTTAAAAAGTTTGGCCTGGGTTTTTTTTTGGGTTTAATGGGGTAAGAGAAAATAAAAGGGGGAAAAAAAACCACACACTCACACCAAAGTATTTTAAAAATTGAAAAAAAAAGCGCGGGGCCCCCTATTACTATCTCCCCCCCCAAATTTAACCACAGGGAAAAAAAAAGGGGTTTTTGGGGAAAGCTTCCCCAAAATTATAAAGTTTTTTTTTTTTTTTTTTTGGGGTTTAAGGGCGTTTTCCCAACTGAAATGGTCTTATCCGACGGGGTTTCCCCTCCATTCGCGGGGAATCCTCACAAAACCTGCTCCCCACAAAACCTCACCCGGGCCGGGGTTGGGCCGGAATGCCACATAAACGAAGTTTTCACCCGCTGGACTTTGTTTTAATTTCGGTGATCCAAGGGAAACCCGGTGCTTTCTAAGCCCAGGGGACCTGGCTAAAAGTGTTTTGAACCCCTTCAAGTCGGTTTTTCGGGATTTCAATTTTAAAATTTAAAATTCAAGCCATTTGGGAGCAAAATATTAAAAGAAAAACCAGGGGCCCCCCCCCCAAAAATGGGACCACAAAATTGAAAATGGGTTTAGTCTTATACCTATTTCCCCCAAATGATTTTCTTTAAAAAGTCGCCGGGCGACGTTTTTTAAGGTTTTTTTTAAAAGATTTTTTTTTTGTATCTATTTTCCGAGTACTTTCCCCCAATCTTTGCAAAAATTTCGCCGGCGGCCCGAAAATTTAAACTTATCATGATTTTTTTCGTTTTTTTTTTTTCAAGAGGGAAATTTTATTTTATGTACCATTAAAAAAAAAAAAAGCCCTTTGGGCTTTTTTCGAAATGCTTTTCAAAAAGGGTTGGGTTTTGGATACAAAATATGGATTTTGCTCAAAACACTTGGCTTGGGTTTTCAAGGTCCTAAAAATATTATTAAAAAAAAAATTTTGGGGGCCCCGGGGCCAAAAATCCGGGCCCCCCAGGTTTTAATGGTTTTTTTGTTTCCCTAAACAAAAATTGTAGTTTAGTATTTCCCCTTTTTTTGTGGCTCAAAAAAAATTTAAGTTTAAAAAAAAAAAAAAATTTTTAAAAAAAAAAAAAAAATTTTAAAAAAAAAAATATTTTCATCTCCCCGGGAACGGAAAAATTTGGAAAACCGGGAAGCTAGGGAGAGGCCGCTTTTCCAAGGCAATGGGCCCAGTGGTTCCCTGGGGTAAAATGTGGCCGCAAGGTTTTTCCCCTAAACCTTTGTAGTGGGGGGCAGGAGAATTTTTGAAAAGGTTGGAGATGGGAAAGAAAAAAGGGCTCAATTCTTTTTTCAACAGTATTTTTATATTTCTCTTTATTGCTCCCCTTTTTAAATTTAAATATGTAAACAAGATTTTTTCCCGTACCATTTTTTTTTCTTCTTACGGGGAGTGGGGGTTTTTTTAATCCCCTCCCTATAACACTCATAATTTGGCTGTATTAAGTGTTTTGCATTGAAAAAATAAAGTAAAAAATTAAGAGAGTAAAACATTGAATGTCCTCCCATAAAGACCTTTAACTTAAAACAGTGAACCATTCAAAGGAAAAAAAGACAAAAAAAAAAATATTAAAAATTGGGAAAGTTTTTTTTAAAAACAAAAGACTAAAACATTTATTTTCAACGCAAAGGAAATATTTTTAAAGGGGGAAACAATAAAAAATGGAGCGGGGAAATTTTTTAAAAAAGTTTTAAAAAATCAACTGAACATGCAAAGGGGCGAGATACTCATCCCGGGGCTACTGGCTCAGGAGTTTCAACCAATCACAGAGCTCCATAGAGAATCCTATGCTTGAACCTACCCCATTCCCCCTTGTGATTGGTGGAAAGTCCTTGCCTGCTCTGACCCTATTTAGCCCCATGATTTAATGTTGACTCGGCCAAAAGTCTTTCAGTTTTTTACAATTTTAAAACCCACTTGTGATCTAAGGGGCCGGGGTAAAGGTGCGGCTGTCATTCGGGTTTCATGTAGTTTTAAGATCACGTGACACTTTAAAGCTCTGTGTTTTTGGGAGAAAGGGTGATCACGTGAAAATCACTGACCCGGGGACCGGGCCAGACGAAATGTCAAACCGGCCATAAATTAACAAAGGGAAAGGTTGGGGATTGATCTATTTTGAAGCACTATAAAAAAATTTTTTTCCCAAAAAATGAAAAGGGCGATTTTAAGTAAATTTTTTTTGCAAAATTAGAATTCTTTATTAAAAAACTTGGTCCATCACATTTCAAAGCCTTTATTTATTTTTTTTAAACGAAACCCCCAACATCAGTTTTCATGGAAATTCGTTATTTGTAAAAAGAAATCTTTTCTCCCCAAAAGGGATTTTCAGTGAATCCATTATTCCTATTTGCTTTGGTGCTATTATTTTTTCAATTTTAAATGTTTTAAAAATTTTCCAAAATCATTCCCAAAACACAGGAATGAAATTTTTTTTGGGCTTGTTTGTTTAAAAATTTTGACGTTTCATTTTTTTTTTCTTTTTTTTTTAATACATGTTATATATATTTTTTCAAAAAACAAGAATAAATTTCATAAATTTTTCTTTACTACAAACTACTTTGGGATTTTTAAAAGGGATATTTCTTTAAAAACATCAAACACTAAACTTTTGTTTTTTTAGGGCTAGAAAAAAAAATTTTTGCAATACAAAAAAACTAAAAGGAGTTTTTGCTAAAACCCATAAAAAGTGAGAAGCAAAAACATGATCAACGGGGGTTTAGTGATAGACCGGACGAGACTTGGTTTTGGGTCCGTCTCATCTAAAATCATGTGACGGCCCGGCAAAGGGACCCGTCTGGTCTCCAAAAAACCCCACTTTTTTAAAACGAAAACCACGGGAAAAAAAAAAAATTTTTGCCCAGGGAAAAAAAAACGGACTAGATTGGAATTTGTCCAGCCCTAGTCTTTTTCGGACTTGAGCTTAGAATTTACGTGTCCCCCCGGGAGCCCTATAAACCAAGGGTTGCAAAGTTAGGGGGATTCATTAAAAGTTTATTTAAAAACCAAACCACAGCGAAACACAATTTCGGATAAAAAAGAATTTTTTTTCCCCACTATAATAAAAATTTTGTAATTTCACCTAAGTTATTTCTGCCAAGGGGTGGGGCAGAAATTTAACGGTGCGAGAAATGTTTCATTTGAGCAAAAATTAAACTGGAATTTGGGCCCTTTGGGCGCATTTTCCCCTCCCTTTTAAAGAAACCCACTTTTTACTTTTTAGTTTTTTTTATGTACTTTTTTTTAGAAGCAAAAAATTTAAGGGGCAGAGCCTTATATTTAAGAAAAAAATCAGCCCTTACTGATTTTTTTTAAAATTTGGTTTCAAAACTTTCCGGGTTTAAAATGAAATTTTTTTAATAGGACTTTTTGAAGGAAAAAAATTCCTTTAAATAATAGTTACATTATGCCCCTAAAAATTTTTTGGGGTTTTTTATTCAACTGCATTTAATATCACAGGAAAAATTTCGGGTTTCCCTTTGCTTATTGATAAAATTTAAAAGAAATATTTTAAAAATGTAAAAAGGTCATTTGTTTTTTTTTGCGGGATTATTTCGTCATTTTTTTGGATTACAAAAAAAGGGGTTAATGAAAAGTACAATGTTTTTAAAAGGGTTTTTGTAATTGTATTTATGTACCATGAATTTAAATTGTTCATTTCGTATTAATAATCAGGTATTGAATAGTTTTGGGTTCTTTTCCATACATTTTTTTTTATTTTGAAATTTATTTTGTTTAACAAAGGGGGGGCACAAAGCTATACTAGGGGGATGTTTTTTTCCCCAACCCTGTTTTTGCATAGTAAAGGAAAATTTATCGGACTATAAATTTAAAAATCCTTTGATTTTTTGGGGGAAAAATACGGGTCCCAAATTAATGGGGAAAAAGGGGAATATTTTACTAAAAAACAGAAAAAACCTACGAGGGAAAAAGCGGGGGGAAAAAGAAAACATTTTGGCCCTGTACAAAATTAATGATCTCTAGGGACGACCAGTCGACACACGAAAATTCTTGATTTCCCCAAATTTTCCAATCTCGCTTCAAGAAAGAAAAATTTTTTCTTTTACGAAACAAAAAAAAAATTTTTAATTTTTTTTTCTTTTTGAGAAAAAAAAAAAATTTCTCAAATTTTTTCGGGGACAAAAAAAAGGCCCCATGTCTCGTCTCGCGTTTTCGGGGGCCAAAAAAAAAACAAAACCTTGTTTTACTTTTTTACTCCCTTTTCAAGCCCTTAAAAAGGGAATGGGTTTTTCAACCGCTTTCAAAAATTAAACCGCTAAAAAAACAAATTCAAATTGGGGGAAAAATTAAAAAATTTAAAATTTTTTACACCAAAGAAAGGAAAAATTGTTCAGGGGGCAAAAAACCCCGACTTTTTCAACAGTGCAAAATAACCCCAGGGGGGATCTCAGCTCCAAAAATTTCTCACATGATTTCATTTTTCCCTCATCTTTTTTCTTCGTACACAAAAAAGGGGCGTTTTCAACTTCTAAAAAAAAAGGTTTTTAACCCTTTGGGAAAAAAATTTATTGGGGAAAACGGGGTTTCCCCCTTTCCCAAAACATTTTCCCTTTTCCCAAAAAAAAAGGTAGGCCTTTTTAAAAGAGGAAATGCTTCTTGCATCCCGGGTTTCCCCTTCCCGGGAAAGGGGGCCCCCTGGGGGCCCAAATTTTTTTTATATTTAAAAAAAACTAAATAAAACTTTTTTTATTATTAAAAAAAAAAAAATTTTAAACTTCAAGTTTTCTCCAGACCAGCCAATTTACACTCTACCCAATAAAAACCCCTTCCCCCCTTTGGAATTTGCCGCCCGGACTTCGTTTGTCTTTTACAAAATTTTTTTATGTTTTTAAAAAATATATGGGTTTTTTGCTAAAACACCCAATAAAACTCTTCCCTTTTGGGAAATTTGGCCCAGGGGCTTCGGGTTTAAACCCAAAGGGTTTTTTGTGTAAGAAAAATTTTTGATTTTTTTTTGTAAATATCTACCGGGAAAAAAAACTCTTCCTCTTGGGAATTTGGGAGCCATGGCCCTTTGTTTAGTCTTTGACAAATGTTTTTATGTTTAAGGGAAAAATAGGGTTAGCATCTAAACCCAATTAAAAAATCTTCCCCCCTTGAAATTGGCAGCCATGGAACCTTCGTTTATCTTTGATTTAAAAAGTTTTTATGTTTAAGAAAAACATTGGGGGGGTTTTTTTTTAGTACTACGAATAAAACCTTTTTTCTTGGGAATTTGGGCCCCCATGGACTTCGTTTTTGTCTTTGAACCCAAATGTTTTATTTTAAGAAAACATGAATTTTTTTTTGTATCTACCGAATAAAAAATCTTTCCCCTTGGAGTTGCCAATTTCCCCCACAATCTACCCAATAAAACTCTTCCTCTTGAAATTCCAATTTCCCCCCAAAACTACCGAATAAAACTCTTTTTCCCCTTGGAATTTCCAACCCCACCCAAACTACCGAATAAAAATCTTCCCTTGGGAAATTGGGCCCAAACCCCCCCCCACAATCTACCGAATAAAAAATCTTTCCTTTTTGGAATTTCCAATCCCCACAAATTTTACCCAAAAACCTTCCTCTTGGAAATTTCCAAAACAACCCCAAATCTTTCCGAAATAAAAACTCTTTTCCCCTTGGGAAATTTCCAATCACACAAACTACCGAAAAAAACTCTTCCCCTTGGAATTGCCAAAACCAACCCAACCCACCGAATAAAAACCCCTTCCTCTTGGGGAAATTTCCCAAACAACAATCTACCGAATAAAAATCTTTCCCCTTTGGGAAATTGGGCCCAATTTACACAATTTCCGAATAAAACTTTCCTCTTTGGGAATTTTCCAATCACCAATCTAACCCAATAAAAAAATCTTCCCTTTGGGGTTGCCAATCACACGATTTTACCAAAAAAACTCTTCCCCTTGGGAAATTGGGCCCAAACACACAATCTAAACCCAATAAAACTCTTCCCCCCTTGGAAAATTTCCCAAACACAACAATCTTCCGAATAAAACCTTCCTCTTTGGGAAATTTCCCAAACACACAAAACTACCGAAAAAAAACTCTTCCTCTTTGGGGTGGGGCCCCCATGGACTTGGTTTTTCTCCCCTTGGGCCCCGTCTTTTTCAAAATCCCCGCCAGCACCTCCGCCTGTTCCCCATGCTCCCAATCTCCCCCCCTCCCGTTTTTGGTTTTCCCTCCACCTCCAGGAAGACAACAAAGTACAGGGCTTTCCCCGGGGGAACCCAAACCGTAGGAGCCGTCCGGTCCCTTGCCCAGGTTTACCAGTTTGCCTTTTTATCGCACAGACCCCGACGCCCTTCCCCGGGCCCGGGACAGCGTAAAGGGGGCTTCGAAAGGGAAATCGTAGATGGATCGCGCCCGGGGTCTGAGTTTACGTAAAGTTCGGCGTCCTGTTTCGTTGAATTTTACGACGGCGAAAAGGAAAATGAATTTTGGGGGTTTTTTTTTTAAGTGATAGAAATTTGCGATTTTTATTTTAAAAGGGAAACCCAAAAAAATTTATTCAGGAATTGGGAAAAAAATTTGGGTTTAAGAGACGGGGGTGGGAGGGGGCAGCCCTCCAGCGTCAAAACCTGGCCATTTAGGGGGGGGAATTTCACCACATTGCGAAACTCATTCCCCCCTTTCCCCCAAAATTTTTTGAATTTAAGTCTTTGTGTTAAAATATAACTGGCTTTAATTTTTGGGAAGCATTTAAGGTGTTTTTTTAAAAAGGAAGAAATTTTTCAATTGCAAAAAATGTTAAAGGGACCCGGGGAATGCTGTAGTACGGGAATTTTTTGGGTTTTTCTTTAGGGTGGTTAAACTTTGGAAAAAAAACCCTTTGGGGCAGTAATTTAAATTTGACTCATATCTAAACCGCAATTTTCCTTTCAACTTCTGTCATCAAATTTTTCAAATCCTATAATTTTTGGGGTTTGGGGCAAAGGACCCAATATCATTTTTTTTTTTCAATACATATTTTTATTTTTTTCCCTCGCCCGCGTTAAAATTAATTTCAAGGGGTTTTAAACCCCACTCAAAATTTTTTTTGATATTTTAAAAGCTCTTAAACGCACTTGAAAAGAAAGCTCCACCGGTTAAAACCCGCGGGAAAAAAAAGCAAAACGGTTCACCAACTAACTCCCCCGATGGGAAACTCACTCAAGACTTTCTTCAAGCTTTTTACGGTCCAAAACTCAGCATGGGGAAAGTGCGCCCCTCTCCACACTAACAACAAAATCGGGGGAATCTCACAACTTTTCCCAATCCTAAACAGCTCACCGATGAATTTCGTTTTACGGGCTCCCACACTTTACCGGTGGTGGGGGCCCACTCACCAAACTACTCACCACATCCTCGCTCGCCCAATCTCCGGGATGCCCGGGTTTGCGCGCCTGGGGGGGCCTTGAGCATGTCGCTCCCCCTCCTTGCGGGCTCTGGGGGGACCCACTCCGGGCTATGAGCAAACTCGACGCGCCCTTTCCCCCTTGTTCAGATATTTACCAGTTCCGCTGGGGCTGGGCCCGGGCGAAGTTGACGAGGGGAAAAGAAAGAGGGGGTTGGGAAACCCTGTCCTGGATGCTCTTCCGGGCGATGTAGAAGTTTGGGAAATTGGGTGAGTCCCGGGGTCGATGATCACAAATTCCCCGCTTTTCCCTTTTTCGGAGAGGGTGCGGGGGGAGGAGGGGGGCGGGGATGCTTTGGGGAGGAAGTTTACGGGCTTTTGGGGGCGGGGGACGTCTGGGGGTGGTGGGTGGGGGGGGGGGACACGGAGCGTCGGGGGGCGTGGACGGGGCCCCCCGAGCCGTCGTTTTCCTTGTTGCTGCTTGACGGGGGCCCCCGGCCCGAGCGCGGGAGAGAAAGTTCGGGGAAATGCATCCAGCTCGAGCGGTTGCCTGGGGGGAAAAGAATGAGGGGAAAACCAAAAAGTTTTGGTTAAGTAATACTTTCATTTTTAAAAACTCAACTTTTTTTACCTGGTAATGCGCCCCTGGTCGTTTTTTCATACCAAAAGACACTCATTTTTCCCCACGAGGTATTTATGGACCCCCCCAACTTTTAAGTAAAAGAAACAAAAATTTTCCGGGCCCCCCTGGGGAATCGAACCCAGGCAAAAGGGGTGCAATGCCTAGCGTGGGTAATCACTCTCCACGGGGGACTTGATATTTTTTTGGTTCAAAATTTCCAAAAAAAGGGAAGTACTAATAAAATGCGGGTCCGAGTTGGGCACGCCAAGGCATCCAGAACCCATAGTAAGTACAAAATGCTGAAATGGGACACTTAAATTTGCCAAACCCCCAACAAATTTTTATTTATAGGTGGCCCCCAGCGAGGCCCCCGGGGCCTAGCCCTAGTCCCCCACACCTAGACCCAATCCCTACACCCAGACCCAGTCCCCACAAACCCGACCCTAATCCCTACACCTAGACACTAGTCCCTACAACCCAACATTAGTCCCTACACCCAAAACAAATGTCCCCCACACCAAGACATTTGGCCCTACACCAAAAACTATCCCCTTTCACCTAGACACAATTCCCCACCCCTTGACATTAGTCCCTACCCTAAAACCCGGGCCCTACACCTAAACCCTTAGTCCCCCAAACCAAGGGCCCTAGTCCCTACACCTAGACCCTTTGCCCCAAAGGGCAAATCCCTTTGTCCCCACACCTAGGGCACAGTCCCTTCCCGGACACAGGCCCACACCAAGGGCAAATATCCCTTCCCGGAACCCCAGTCCCCACGCCCAGTCCTAGTCCCTACACCTGACACTGTCCCCCCACACCTAGACACAGTCCCTTCACCTTGAAAACTAGTCCCACCAAACCCAACATATTTCCCTTTCACCAAGACAATAGTCCCTAAAAACCAAGACACTAGTTTTCCCCAAAACCTAACCCAAATCCCCCACGCCAGAAACCTAAATCCCTTTTCACCTAGACACTAGTCCCTACACCAGACCCTTAGTCCCCCCAAAAACCCCCTTGACCTAAATCCCTACACCCAGACCTAGTCCCTAAACCCAGCAATAGTCTCCCACACCTGACCCTTAAATCCCCACACCTTGACCCCAGTCCCACCCTAGACCTAGGGCCCCACACCTAGACATTAGTCCAAAAACCTAGACCCTAGTCCCACACCTTAAACCCAGTCCCTTTCACCCAATATAGTGGATTTTTGGGGGTTTTCCCCCCGTTGGGCCGGGGGATTTTAATTTCATGATTTGAATTTTTTAGTTGGTAAAAGGGGCTTGGGGAAAGTGAAAAAATTATTTTTTTTAAAAGATACTGTTTCACAGCCCCCTTTTTTTTAAATCTTTAAATAGCGGTACTGTAGGGGGGGTTTTTGGGGGGGGGTTGCAAAATTGCCCATCCCTATAAAACCTCCCCCCTGATGGGGGCGGAAAAAGGGGGCAAAACTTCCCATTTAGAAAAAGGGCCCCCCGACCGCAACCCCCAATTATTTGCGTACAAAAAAAAGTAACCAAATTTTCAAAAGCCAAAAAATTTTTTTGGGCCCCAGAGTTCGAACCCAGGAAATTTTTTTCCCCGGAAAAACGGGGGTATCGAAAATTAGCTACCGGGGTGAAAAACGTTTAGAACTGTAAAAAAAGTGAAGACCACCCGGGGGAAAAACCCCTTTATAGGGGGAAAAAAAAAGGCTGGGGGGGAAAAACCAAAATTTTTAACTAAAATCCCCCCGGCCCTTTAGAATTAGAAAAGGGGGAAAAAAAAAAAAAAGGCCCTTTTTTTGAATATTTTTTATACGTAAAAAAAAAAAGGAAAAAATTTTAATTTTTTAAAAGTTTTTAAAAAAAAATAAAAAATCATCCTTTAAGAAACTAGAAAAATAAAAAAAAATCCCCGCCCCCAAATTTTAGTCGATCATCTCTTTTGGGGGGAACCTCAAAAGGGCCGGACTCCTGTTTTTTTTTTTCTGGGGCCCGGGGGTTTTTACTGGTAAAGTTTCCCCCCGGGGGAAGGGGGCCCGGGGGGTCCCCGGGCCCCGATGGGGGGCTGGAAAAAAAATTTTTAAAAAAAAATAATATCGCCTTATTTATTTTTTCCCAATTTTTCTATTAAATCCCCCCCATTTCCCGCAGTGAGCCCCGGCGATTTTTATGTGGTTTAAAAAAAACCCTTTAAACCCCCGATACAAGGGGAAAAAAAAAATTTAAAAGGGGGAAAAATTTTAAAAAAAATTTTTTAAATGGTATTCAATTTTTTAAAAAATGGTTTTTTTTAAACAGAGAGAAGACCCCGTGTCCCCAAACTAAAACAAAGAACAGGGGGAGCCCAAAACCCCTTTTTTTAACCAGGCTACTTGCAGTTTTTTTTAAGGGGGTTTAAAAACTTAAAAAAGGGGGTTTTCGATGGTTGGGTCGGGCATAAAAAAAAGTGGGTTTTTTCGAGCCAACTTGAAAAAAAAGTTTTGGGGTTTTGGGGCCATCCCCCCCCCTCCAGCTGTTGGTTTTTTGGGTTTTAGCCCGGGGGCCAACAACAACAACAACCAAAAAAAGGGGCCTTTTGGGTGAGTGAAAGGGAAAATTTTTTTTTACTTTTCCCCGGGTTTTTTTTTTTTTTTTTTTAAATTTTTTTTTTAAAATTTTTAAATTTTAAAAAATTTTTTTTTTGTACAAAAGGGGGGTTTTGTTCATTTAAAAAAAAAATTTTAAAAAGTGAAAAATCAAAAAAAAAAAAAATACAATTTTAAAAAAAAAAAAAAAATAGAAAAAAAATTTTAAAAAATAAATGTCCAAAATAAAAGGGGGGGGGTTTTTGGGGCCCCGGCAATCTTATATTCAGTGTTGATGACGCCCGTTTTATAAGGGTTGGGTGGAAAGGGGTTGCCATGGGGGAAAACCCCCCCCCCTTTTTTTTTGGGGCATATTTTTTTTAAAAAATTTTTCTAATTTTTTTTTTTTTTTTGGGGGATAAATTTTTTTTTTTTTTTTTTTATTGGGGAAAAAAATTTTTTGGGGAGTACTAAGGGGCCATTTTTTTTTCTAAAAAAAACTTGGGGTTTAAAAATAAAAAATGGGAACTGGACACCGCCTCGGGGAAAACTTTGCCCCGGGGGAAAATTTTCTCAAAATTTTTTAAATTTCAAATATTATAATGTGTTTTTTAAAAAATTTTTTTGTTTTAAAAGGGGTCAAGGGGGCACCCCAAAAGGTTTCCTGGGGCCCTTTTCCCGAAAAAAGGGTTTTTTATGGGGGGGAATTTTTAAATATCACCCGGGGAATTTTTTAAAAAATTTTTCCCGGCCCCCCTTTTTTATAATACAACCCCCAAAATTTTTTATGGGGAAATGCAGCCCCCAGAAAAATTTTATTACCATAATTTTTTAAAAAAGGGGAAATAAAACGAAAAAATTTAAAATGGGCCCACCTAAAATAAATCGTTACCAAAAAGTTTCCTTTTCCCCCAAAATTGATGAGGGGGGCGGCACCGGGGGGGCCCCCTTGGGGTGGGGGTGGGGTGTTTGGGGGTTTTTTAAGGAGGGGCCCTTTTGTTTTGGAGAAAAATTTTTCGACCAGGGTTTTTGGGGGGGGGGAGGCGGGGGCCCAAAGGGGCGGGGGGCACCACATCCATTTAAAAACGCCGTGGGGGGGCCGGGGAAAAAAGGGGCATTCCCCGCGGGGATTAAACCCCCCGGGGGGTTTTTTTTTTTATTTTTTTTTTTAAAAACCCATGAAAAATAAATGGTTCAAATATATAAAAAAAAGACATTTTTTCATAATTCAAAATTTTTACCTGAACTTATGCTATTTTTTTTAGCTTTTTTTTTTTACCTTAAAAAAATTTTTTTTTTAAAAATTTTAAAATTTTTTAAACTTTCAAATATTTTAAAAATTCCCCCCCCCCTCTTAAAAATTTTTTAAAAAACGCAAAAATTTTTTTCTCATCCCTCTCTTCTTAAAATTTAAAACAGCTCGATTTTTTTAGTTTTTTTTTTGCTGTCCCCCATCTCCCCCGGAAGGGGGCCCCCCCCAGGGAAAAAAGGGCCCCTTTTGGGGGGGTGCAGCCTTTTTTCTAGTTTTTTGGGGGTTTTAAAAATTTTTTAAAAGGGGTTTTTTTAAAACCCGCATTAGCCTTTTTGGGGTTTAAACACTTTTTTTCCCAAAAGGGAAAGGGGGTTTTTGTTTTTGGGGAAAAACCCCCCAAGCCCAAAAAAAAAAATATTTTTAAAAATTTGGGGTTTTTGTTGGGTTTTTAAGGGGTACCACAGGTGCCTTGTGTTGACCCCCAACCCCCTTTTTTCCGGTATAAAACTCAAACAAAACCCGGGGGTTTTTGGGGGTTTTTTTTTCCCAATTCCCCCAAAAAAAGGGTTTTTTTCCCCAAAAAAATTTTTTGGGTCAGTAACCCAGTGGGCAAATTTTGTCGGTTTTGGTAATTTTCCCAAAAATCGGGGGAAACCTTTTAACAAGGAAAAATTTTTTTTCCCAAAATTTTGGAATTTTTTTTCAAATGATAAATTTCGTCTTTGGGGGGTTTTTTTTCCCGGGGAAAAAGGGGGACTTAAAATCCCCCCAAAAAGGCCCGTATAAATAAACGAGAACAAGGGGTCCGGGGGGGTTTTAAATTTTCCCCCTGAAATGAATACATTAAAAAAAAAAAAAGGGGGTTATTTTTATTCATTGGGGCATTTCCCTTTTAAAAATTTATTTTTTAATTGTTTTAAAAATTTTTTAAAAATCTTTTTTGTTTCCCCCCAGAGGGGTTTATTTTTCCCCCCCCATTTATTTTTTAAAAAAAAAGAGCCGAATCAAACACACAGCCACCACAATGCCCGGGGAAAAAAAACCGCTGATCCCCAAGCACTAGTCCAAAACGCGCTGACTCGGCCCCTTTTCCCCCTTTTTGGTTTTTCCCCCTTTACTAGGAGCTCAAACGAAAAACCGGGGGGGGAGTTAAAAAATTTTTAAAAATTTTAAATTTAATTTTAAACACAATTGTTTTTTCTGCTTGTAAAAAAGGGGTTTTTTTGAAACCAGCTATTTATTCGCCCCCCCATAAAAAATTTTCCCCAAAATTTTAAAAAAAGTGAATATTTTTTAAAAAAAAATTTAAACCTGAATTTTTTCAAAAAATTTAAAAAATTTTTAAAATTTTAAATTTTTCCTTTTAAAAACCCCCCCTTTTTTTTATTAGCTTAGGGGGAAAAAATTGGGGGTTTTTAAAATGTATTTAAATTTTTTCTAAAAAAAAAAAATTTTTCTCACTAACATCCCGTGGGGGTTAAGATTTGGAGGGTTTCACTCCCGGGGCCCCCCAAAATTTTTTTAAAGGGGTTTTTTTTTTGGGAAAAACCCCCTTTTAAAAAAGTTACAAATAGGGAAAAAAAAAGGAAAATTTCCCCCTGGGGGAGCTAAGAAATATTTTTGGGGCCCCCTGGGGGCCCAAAGGGGTTTTCCAAAATTTTTTTTTACTTATTTTTTTTTTTTTAAGGGTTTTTAGCTTACTTTTAGTTTTTTAAAGGGGGTTTGGTTTTATATTGGGGCCCAAAAGGGGTAAAAAAAATCCCCAAAAAAAAGAATTTTTTATTTTAAAAATTTTGTCCCCAATTTTTTTTTTTTTTTTTTTTTTTTTAATTTTTTTTTTAAAATCATTTAAAAAAAAAATTTTAAATTTTCCTCAGGGGGAAAAAGGGTGGGGGCCCCGGGGGCCCCCCATTTCCCTTTGGGGCCCCCAGAAATTGGGGATCTTGGTCAAGCCATCCAGGGGGGTTTTAGAGTCGAAAACCCTTTTTCCCCCGTTTTTGTGGAAAAAAAAGAAAATGCAGCTCCCCACAAAACTCTGGGGTTTTTATGTTTCCCCGCCCCGGGGCCCGATTTTGGGAAAAAAAGAAAAAAAAAATAAAAATTTTTCCCCCCCCTTTTTTTTTCCCAATTAAACTTATTTTGCTTTTGGGGGGCGGGAATTTTTTTAACCCCCATGGTTTTTTGGGTTTTTAGGGGGGAGCCCCGTTTTTCATGGGTGGGGGGTTTTTTTAAAACCCCAAAGATTTTATTTTTGGGTTTTAAAAATCCCGACTGGGGGGGGGGGGTTACCCTCCCCCCGCTGGGGGGAAAAATACCGCACCCACATTAACCCCACCCCGGGGCCCCCGGGAGGGAAAACCCCCAAATTTCCAAATCCACGTGTTTGGGGGGGGAAAAAAATTTTTCCCCTTTGAAAATCCCGGGGGCCAAAACCAGGATCGAACCTTTGGGGGTCTTGGGTACGGGCCCCAGTCACAACCAAAATTTTTCCCCCCCGGGGGCTGGCCCCAAAAAAAATAAATCAAAATTTTTTTTTTTTTTAATTTTTTTTGGGTTTTTTTTTAAACCCAAAAGGCTTAGGGACCCAAAAAAAGCCTTTTTTTTTGGGGGGCTAAAAAAGAATAGAAAGAAAAACTAAGTTTTTTTTAAAAATTTTTTAAAAAAAAAATTTTTAATTTTAAAAAAAATCATCGCGGGAAAAATTTTTGACCTTTTCACGACAGACCTTTTTTCCCCTTTTGGGTTTTTCCCTTTTGAAAAAAAAATAAAGAAGAGCGAAAACCAAATTTGCTCATTTAAAAAAGAAAACCCAAAAAGTTTTAAAAAATTTTTGCGACGGGAAAAAGGGTTAAAAACATAGAATTTTCCAAAAAACATGTTTTATTTTTTTCCCCTTGAAAATTGGGGGTTTTTGCGAAAAAAAAAAAAAAAAAAAAAAACACGATAATTAACTTGGAAAAAAATCCCCCTACTTCGGGGGTGGAAATAATATTAAAAAATTTTTTTTGAAAAAATTTTTTCCGTGGTTTTTGAAATTACACCCCTGCAAAATTTGGGGGCGGGTTTCTATCATTTTTAAAAAACAATTTTTTTTGGGCCCAAACCCCGTAGTTCCTTTTCCAAATTTCCCCCGGGGTTTTTCCCTTCCCAAAAAAGTTCGACAAAAAAAAATTTTTAAAGAGTTTTTTGGGAACTGTGACCCTCCTGAATGAAAGGGGAAAAAAAATAGAGCTTTTTTTATTTTTGCATACATTGGTTTTTTTTTGGGAAACTTTTTTTCAGAAAAAAACCCCGGGGGGGCGAGTGCTTAAAACCCCCGACCCCTTAAAAAAATATTTACATTTTATTTTTTTTTTACTTTAAAAAAAATTTTAAAGGAAAAAGGGTTTTTAAAAAGGGAAAACCAAAAAAATTTTAAAAATTTTTTCCCCCCTTTTTTTAAAAAAAAGTCTGAAAAAATGGTATGGGGCCCCCTTTTTTTTTTTAATAAATATTGCATCCCCCCTTTTTATGTAACAAATACCTTCTACTGGGGGGGGCGTAACACGGGGGAAATTTTTGGGGGTAATCGCAACAGGGGCCCCGACTCTTGTCCCCCCACTCTTCACCGAAAAGTTTTTTGGGAGGGGCTGGAAGGGGGGTCTTTTCGTTTTTACCCTGAAAAAAAAGTTTTTAAAAAAAATAAACCCAAAACCCCCGTGGCTTTTTTTTGATAAGGCAACGGAAAAAGTTTAAACCCGGGGTCGGTGGTTTTAATTTCCCCGGGTTTTTTTTGTGATTTTTTTTAAAACGAGGGGTTTTTTTAGTTGTGATACACAAAGTGATTAACACCCAAAAATTTTAACTATAAAATAAAATTTTAAAAAAAAAAAATAATTAATAGAGGGGTTTTTTTACTACCTTTATCGGGATTTGGTCACCCCGGGCCCCCCTGGTGGAATAGCGCCCGGGATTTCACGCTCGGGGACCTGGGGGTTTTTCCCCAGCAGGGTGATTTTTTTGGTTTTAAGGGGAAAAAAGGGGTCAAAAACCCTTTTATTAACGGAAGGGGGAAAAAAATATCCCCCGCGCAAAAGGGCCCCCGGGGGCCCGGCCCAAATTTTTCCCCGGGAAAAAAACACGGCAATTTTAAAAAATTTTTCAAAAAGTTTTAAAAAATAAAAAAAAAACAAAAAATTTTTTTTTTTTGTACATGGGGTTTTTCGGGGCCACACATTTCCCGTGAAGGGGGAAAAAAGAGTAAGGGGTTTTTTTTTATGTAAAGAACAGTTTCCCCCCCCGGGGCCCAAAAAAGTTTTCGCGCTAAAGGAGGGGGGCACGGTGACCCCGCTTTATCCCCCTAGGGGGAAAGGGGGTTTTTTTTGCTCTGTACTTTAGTGTTTTGGGGTCCAATCATACCCCGTGAGGAAAAATTTTTTACTGGCCCTTTTTTTTTTTCCCCCGCGACCATGGCCCGGGGAAATTTTGGGGAAAATTTAAAAATTTGGGGGGAAAAAAAAATTGGAAAAGTCCCCAAATTTTGCCCCTAAAACCCCCAAAAGTGAGATTTTAAAGGGAAAAAAAAAGAAACACATTAATTTTTAATGGGGTTTTTTAAACCCAAATACCCCAAAAAGGGGGTAGAATTCCCCGCACTACCCCCCCCCATTATGTGAAAAAAAACACATACATTTTATTTATTTTTTTGAATTCCCCCCCCGCAATCATGAAAAAAGAATGGGAATTGCAAGTAATTAGCTATAAAATAAAAATAATATCGCCCCTTTTTTATAAATGCCCGAATTTAAAACTACTAAAAACCCATTTTTTTCCAAAAAAATAAAGGGCCCCAAAACATAAATTTTTTGGTAAAAAACCCAAAAAGGGGGGATAACTTGGGCATGGCCCCCCGGTTTTTGGGGTTTTTTTAAAAAACGACCTCGGGGTTCTGGATTCCCCAAATGCCGCCCCTTTTTTACGGGGGCTAAACCGGGGCAGAGTGCGGGATAGGTATTTGGGCGAGAAACCCCCTTTTTTAAATTTTTTTAATTTCCCAGGGGAAATTTTTCCCCCTTCCCCGCCCTGGTCTTGGGGGGCGGCAAACGCGCGGATGATGCATGGGAGGCCCCGGGTTTTTTTGTCTTGGCCCGGAAAAAGGGTTTCCCTTACGAGAGGGGCCCGGGGGGGTACTTCGCTGCAGGGGAAGGGGCCCCCCAAAAATTTTATGGCGCCTTGATGGGCTTGTTAACGAAGTTTTTCCCGTTGGGAGGGTTGGGCGACACCGATGAACCCCAGGGGGGGGATTATTATTTTTTTAAAATGTCCACAAACCCAAATTTTTTCAACCAGGGGGGGAAACCCCCCCCGTTGGCGGGGGGTATAAACAGGGAGTAGAAAAGCAGTTTGGCTGGGGGACTATAAAAAAGGGAGGGAACCCATTGGGTTGGTTCTGGGGGCCCTTTGTCAATTTTTTGCCTCCGACAGCAGTGGAAAAAGGTTGAGCATTCCCCCTGTTGGCACCTTCACCAACCCCCACCCATGAGTAATGATGAGGAATTTCAAAATAATTTAAACCAAAAACAGTGTTTTCCCCTTCCTGGAAAAGAAAAAACAAGTTGTGGGGGGGTGGGGTTATACCAAAAAATAAAAAAAAATCATTTGTTTTTTTTAATTTGTTTTAACAGAAGCCCAACCTTTTTTAGTGGTTTTAAGATAAGCAGGATTGGTAAATTTTTTTATTTTGAAATATGTGCAAGATATTATTTGTTTATATTTTATTTTAAAGTAGTGTTTACAGCCTTTTTGTACCTAAACAAAGCATTGAGTGTTTTTGATCTGTTAACTTTCCCCCCCGTGAGCCTCCCCTCTGTGAAAAAAATGACACAATGAAAATTCCTTTTTGGTGCCCCCGGGAAACACGATTTTCAATGGAAGGAATTCTTGGAAAGGGTTTTTAAATTTGATTCAAACCGCCTACCGTATGACAAGGGTCCTTAACACTGAAAAAATTAAAGGCTCGTAAACATTGAAATTAACAATTTTTATTTTTACTATAAAACTTTTTTTCTTTTTCACTCACAAACTATTTGGGGGGGTTTTTTCACCGCAGATATAAGCGCCCCCAAGCACAAAATAGAAAATTTTTACCCTAAAATTCAAACCCCAGGTCCCGGCACTCCACTATAATTAGTATGGGACTACTTTGCAAATTTGGTATTCAATTTTACAAATTTTAAGATTTTCATTAAATGGGTGGGGGGCAGAGATCAAAAACGAACTCACCTATTTGAGGGGGGTAACACGGCCGCACAGAATGTCGAAGCACTGTCCCCCCGTCCATGGGTCAATTTTGGAAAAACCCCCGCCGGGGTTCCCCCCACCACATCACCCCCCTTTGGCTAGCTTAAGCCTCCGGGCCCTTTTAGGTCCAGGGCCCCGGATATCGAGTTGGATTGTGAGTTTGGGAAAGAATAAATTTTAAAGAGAAAAATTAAAATTTTTTTTTTTAAAAAGGACTGCTAAAAAAAATTTTAGTTGCCTTTGGACACGCTTTACAACAATCGAGGACTTTTATTCTAGATTTTTTTTTTTTTTCTTCTTTCTAGGAGATTCATTTTAAAGAATTCCTTTCAAAAAATGTTAGCCAATTTAATCATAAGTTTTTTTTCTGTCTCTGTAATTCGTAGGAGGGTTTTTAAAAGGATGACCCCTTAAAAATTGAATACTGTTTTGCTGGTTTCCAACATTCCCCGGCCAAACACAGGAAAATGTGGTTAACGGGTTAGTTAGTTTGGGAATTTTCCCCCCAAAAGGGAAGGAAAACCCATTTTGTTTTTTGCGCAGAAAGTATTTTTGAACCGAAACTAACAAATAATTTTACGTACCAACTGTTGGGATAATTTTTGATGATTACTTACCGATAAAAAGAGGAAAGATTTTGATCGGTTCAATACCCCGGTTGGCCCCTAAGGACCTTTTTAATTCCAGGGATCCCTAGGTCAAATTCACCGAAGCGAGTAATTTTTAGTGGAGGGTTTGGACAATCTTTGTTTTTACCTGCCAAATTTTGTTTCTGCCTCGATTTCCGACGAATTTTTCGAAAACGCGGAAAAACTTTGCTTTTTGGGGAACAGAAAAGACCCCAGCATCCAAAAAAGAGTGCCTGTGATGGAAAAAAAGGAAAAAAAAAAAAAAATTTTTCTTTTTTAAAATTTTCAGGTAATTTTTTTTTTTAAAAAAAGATAAGAGGAAAATAAAATAAGAGTTCAATTCTCGGTTTGAGCAAATGCATTTCCCCCCACCAGGTGGGGGAGGTTTTTGTGGGGATTGGTAGATTTCCTAACTAAGAACGGTAAAATTGCCACAACCAACCAACCCAACCATGAGGGTTGACAAGTCACCCCAATAGGTTTGGGAAAAGGAAAAAAAAAAGAAGGCTGGAAAATAAAATAAAAAAAAACAACTTTTGGGGGAGAAAAATAATGCTGATGTTTACAATTTTCTTTTTCAAGGTGACAGATGGCACAGTCACCAAAATATTTTATACTTTCAAGGAGTAGCAATAGCACTTTAATGGCTTACGAAAAAAAACATTCTTAATATCTAACTTACATCTTTTTATGTTTTGCTTAAAAAAAAAAAGTTAAGATTAAAGAAAAAAAACAAAAATAAATAAAAAAAAAACAATTTTAAAGGAGGATAGGACTCTTTTTAAATTTAAGGGGAAAATTCTTGAAAGGTCTTTTTTAAAAATATATTTGATTTTATTCTTTTTTTCTTCACATTTCCTTTCCCAAACCAAAAGGGTTTGGGGATTGTTTAACTTTTTCTTCTCTTTGAGTTTGGGGTTGGGGTTTGGCACTCCTACTTCTACATCTAGCTAATGCCAATCTAAGGGAAAATTTAAAAGACTTTTTTACACAAACATTGCAATTTTTTGGTTTTCCCATCTTCCATATGAATCTGGGATTGAAAACCCAGAGGAATTAAAAAAACTCACTATTAACCCTTTTTTACCAGTTTTGTTTTCCTTTTTGGGCCCCAAAAAACCCCGTACCATTTTTGTTTAGGTCCCCTTTTTTTCTAAATGAAACAATAATTTTTTATTAATTATCTTCAAAAAAATTTTTTAAAAAAAAGCCTTTTTGGGTATTAAGGACCGATTACAATTGGTTATAAAAGTCAAGCATAGAAGAATGTGGGTTTCACAAAAAAAAAAATAAAAAATTCCCACTAAACAACCCTTTTCTTGCCTTGGGGGGGATTTTAAAAAAAAATGAAAATCAAGGGTTCCGGTAAAACCCCAAGCCCGGAAGAAATGATTTTCCCCCCAGCTTTAAATCACAGGCTTTTCCCGAGCTTTGGTTCCAACCCCACAACGGGGGAACGGATGGGATCTTTCCAAAAAGGTTAAAAACACTTTAACTTATTGATGACGGGAATTAAACCTCCAGTAAAAGGGGCTAAAAGCAGAAAAGGGAACAGCAAACAATTTTGTTATAATGTAGGCAGCAAAAAACCTGTAAAAAAAAATTTTAAGTTAAAAAAAAAAAAAATTTTTAGAAGGAAAAATTTAGTTATACCAAAAAAAAATTTAACCCAAACTTAAAAAGTTAGAAAAGACACCTTTCCCCTAGGAAAGGGAAAAAAAAAAAGGGAAAGTTAGGCCCCAAAATGGGGGAAATTTTTTCAATTAGATTCACCCAAAATTTTGTTAGGTATTAAGACGGATTCCCTTTAATTTTGGAAAAGCTGGGGCAGAGTCTACCTTTAAAAAATATTTTTTTTTAAGAACACAAGACAAAAATTTGTTTTTTTTAATTTAAAGGGGTAATTTTTTTGAAAATGAAAAAAAAAGTATCATTTTTTAAATGAGTACTTTTATTTACAAGATTTTAAAAAATGCCTGCCAACAATATAAATCAAACCGGCAATTCAAATTTTCCATGCATTTAAAATTGAACATTAATTTTTAAGTTTAAAAAGGGGAATTTCTTGAACGTCTAAATTTTTTAAGTTTTTTACATTAAAATCGGTAAAAAATGAAGGGATACTGAAAATATTTTGTTAAACCTCATGATGAATATTACTCACAAAACATGATTTTTTTTTTTTTTATTGGTTTGCATGATTCTTAACCAAATTCTTGGTCATATCATAACTCATATCAAACCCGTATCTTACAATAAGGTGGGGATTTTTAATTTTGGGGGTCAGTCAGTGGTTTTTTATTTCCCTTAACAAAAATTTAGTGAAATAAAAATTCAAGAAATTGTGATTTAAACAATTTTTAAACCTTTTACTTGGTCATTTTAGCACTTTTCAGCATTTTAAAAAACGGTTTGGCTATCGGCTATAACAGCAGTCCCGGGGAAACCGGGGCCCCCCGACCCCCCCGGGGTCCCGGAGCTAAAATTTTGGGGGCCCCAAACCATTTCAGGTTTAAAAAAAAAGAAGAAAAAAGCTAGAACCGAACATAAAACCAAAGTACCCTACTTCCCCCCCCCAATACTTTTCTTTTATACCCCCCCTTTGGTTTTGGGGGGGGCCCCCCTTAAAATTTTTGAGATAAGCTAGGGGCCCCAGTTTAAAAGGGGTTCCGCCCGGGTCTATAACCATTTGGGGAGATCATGGGTCACAGAGAGACTTTTTATTCATGGGGAAAATTTTATGAATTACCTTATTTTGTAATTAATATTTAACAAATTCGGGGAGCTAGGGAAAATACCTAATTATTCAATTCCTAAAAAATGCTGTATCCAGAGGGGAGAATAATAATTCATAACCTTCAAAATTTTACCAAAGGGAAGGACTTGTTTAAAGGAGAGTGAAGGGGGTCTTTGTCTCAAACTTGCAGGATAAAGAGCATGTAATGAAAACCAAAAAAAAAAAAAATGGATCGGGAAGATTCAAACAACCTTCCTTGTCTTTTTTGATACCCTTTAAAAAAAAATGGTTTTCCTTCAACCAAAAAAACTAATCTAAATTTTTTATTACTCAAATACCATATGGACAGTGCAGGACAAGATAATAAATGAATGAGTCTTGTTGAAGCTTTTTTTACAGACTTCTATGAAATACTCATAGGTGAACAATTTTTGATAAGTTACTTAATAATTTATTAGCAATGAACTTTTCGTACCTTAGTCAAATCACACAACCGGTCTTTGAATTTAAAGTTAGCTGCAATCTTAAAAAGCCACTCCAGAAAGAATGTTTAACTTTCTGCACCACTCGGTAACATCAAACCAAGAGAAAAGAGCTTTTCTATGATGAATTTCTACAAGAAAACGGGCCAAAAGTCCAATCCTAAAGCAAGTACTGAAATAAATGAACTTTTGAGCTTTTTCAAAAATTCGAATTTCTGATTAAAAAATTTGTGCTCGTTGAAACAGATGATTGCGAGGGAAAATATTTTCCTTTACAGTGGCGGATTTTGGGTACTGGGTATCCAGTAGGGACAATTTTTTTATTTTTGCGAAAAATTGATATTCGATAACATGAATAATTTTCACTTCAAAAATATCTAGTGAAACAAAATTAAGACCCTGATGCGGTTGCTGATTTTCAGAATGAAATACCTAATGAAGTATGGTTGGAAGTTGGGATAGGTAACTTTAAAAATTTCTTTAAATAATTTGAATACTTCGCGCTGTCATTTATACACTTTGACCAACATATCAAATGATATTAAGTTAAAGAATCCAAAATGTAGGTTTGATTTTCATTTCAAGACGTGATAAACAACTACTCATCCTTTAAATTTCGCATTTGGCCTCTTATTCATTTCACAATCACACGAGAAATATCCAAAAAAATGGTTTCAAAATATTTTGTGATAATATTAAATACGACACTGAAATGCAATGTTCATGGGCTAGCGACCTGAAAATCAAGGCAGCTAAAAACCAAGGTTACAAAATGAGAGGTACATTCTCAGAAAAATATCATTTTTTTTTCCCTAGTAAAAATTCCCACAATAGTCTATCTGATTTAATCAGGAAGTTAATCGGCTATTTAACATTTCATCGTGTATACATACAGTTGCTAATTAATTTCATGATTCAATCTGTCCTTTCATCACCATCAGTGAGTGGAGAGTGAATTATTGAAATTATTTTTTTAGAACTTTAAAAACCTAAACTCAATGACTGTGAAACCTGCTTATTTTTATTTCCAAAAATACTCGTACCTAGGATGTCATTGATAAACAAACCAACATCACTAATCAGTTGATAAGATTTATCCCTCTATTTGGATTAGGTTTATCTATAATTTAAGGTTAACGTTAATGGTTGAAACTATACAGGGTCAGCCAAAAAAAGGAGCCTCACGAAATACCAAGAGAACGGATTAAAATAAAAAAAAAATAAAAAAAAATGCTATAACACGTGTACCATATGGGGGGGGGGGGGGGGTGAACTGTGGAATCTCAAATGGAACCACCCTGTTTGTAATACATTTCTGAAAAAGTAGTTGACATTAAAAAGTATTTTAAGACAAATTTGAAATTTTAATCAAAACAGGACCAGAAATATCGTACATTTCATTTCACAGGTATTAGTAAAAAAAATTATAAGAAGTTACCTACATTTATTTTAAAAATTGTCTAACACTTGTCTTTTATTTGTAATAATTAAATTTTCAAGCCATTTTGATAAGATTAGCTTTATCAGGGGAGGTGTTAAATGGTCAACTTTTTTTAAATAAGTAAAAACCAGGCGCGGCCGGTGGGAATTTGGTTTGGGGGTGCTGTCAAAATTTTACGAAAAGAAAAACTATGCAACATTTAATACATGTCTACAAGGCCTAGTGGTGAAGTGGTTTTGTCAGGGAGAGGGAATTCTAACTAGGGGGTCAATAGTTCAAGTCTCACGTGTGGTGATTTTCGAGAATTCTGTTAGAGTAGTTAGGTATCATAATAAATTAGTTTGTTTTAATTTATAAAAATGATTAGCTGACGCAAATTATAATGATAATTTTGGAATAACGTTTATTTTTCACAACCATTGTAGATTTTTTTTTCCACATACATGAGAAAAAAAATGTTCAAAAGAAAGAAAATAAGAATTTATAAAGGACCTTACTCTTTACTCTACTGATTATCTGGAGTAGAATCCATTTGCTGGATTTCGAACAAAACTTGTGAATGGCTTTCTCATTGAAGTCAGAATCAAATATGTATGTTTGAAATCATTTTTTTTGTAGAGTGAAAACAAAGAAAACTTATTCTTAATAAGATGTCAACTGAATTAATTTTGTTTTTCCATACCTGATTTGAAATGTAATTACCTAATTTCTATGTGATAAAAAAACAATACTTTCTTACTTTTTTCATTAAAAGTAAAAATATACATTTTTAACTTTAAAGAGAATGAATTGATAATGCTAATTTAATTTTAATATCCTTTATAAGAAGTTTCAAACCCAACTTAAATTGATTGCACAAATTTAATCTTAAAATGAATTCAAATTTAAGGATAAAATAAATGTTATAATTATAGACCGATATTATGTCTACAAAACTTTGGGTAAAAATAAAGTGTTAGGTAAATTCAATGATTAATTGTTATTTGTTACTGTGTACTTTAAATCATTAAATAAATTGTAACCGATTATGAATTAATTTTCAAAACAAAAACACGTGAAATTATTAACATAAATTTCGCGTAACGAAAGGGATTTTGACAAGACCGAGTCAGGCGCAAAGGAGACCTTGAACTAGTTGACTAGTTCCTTGTTCCTTCCTGCTTCGGTGCTTCCCCTCTTCTCATGAACGAAATCTATAAATAACTTGCATTTTTCTACTTCATAGCTCTAGAAGCTTGAAGTCAATCAGAAATTTTTCAGCGGACACCATCTTACTTCCTGGAGACAAAATCGTCTCCCCCGAGACAAATTTTTTTCGTTTCTTTCTCCCTCTCTTTGCCCCGCTGTGCGGGTTTTTTTGGTTGCTCCATGCCTTCTCTTTCAATAATAGCCGATTTTATCATCCAAGATTCACCCCGGATTCGCTCGAACTCCGGATTGGCTCGACGAATCGGGTTTTATCATCTCCAATCTCTGATTCGCAGGTGATTCGGAGCACTCAATTTGAGGAAGTAACCTTGATTCGTGAATCAGTCATTCGAGGACCGATTGGCTCCCAAAGAGAAAAAAATATTGAAAATACTATAGAATTTCTTCTTTGGAATTTAGCCCAGGCAAATTAGTGCTCTAGCGTCAAAAAAATTGCTCAATAGCTGGAAATCGTTTTAAACCCTTAAAGGGGTCTTGAATAATGGGTATATGAGTTTGCGACGGATTTTAGGTTGTGCTTCCGAGTTTAGGGCCTAAATAGTGCAAATTTTTTGCACTTTTTTTAAAATTGCGCTTATAACTCAAAATGTATTTATTCTACAGAAAATTTTACTCAGTTCTTATCTAAGGAACATAAAATTATGCGTCTAATGACGTTTGAATCATTAAAAAAGGTTAAGCCGTTCAGCCACAATCGCTCCTGAAAGATGGGTGGTTTTTTCAAACATAGCTCAAATTTTGAAAATTCTCAACTTTTAACGCCTGTAAGTCAAAAAGGACTGCACCAATTGAAAAATTTAATAGAATCGAACTTGTAGAAAATGTAATTTTAAGTAAAATACTGTTTGAAATTTGAAATTTGCTCACTCCAGTGCTGAGATATGATTTTTCGTCCCTAGCGCCAAATTTCCGCTAAGGCAGTGCAACGCAAGAAACTTCATCTGAACTCTAAAATTCTCATTTTCTTACAACTTTTCAAGCAAAACTGAACGTAATCTATTGAATTCAGTCGAATAGGTAATTTAAAATTTTGAGAAACTTGCACTGAATTTTACTAAGATCTTCACTGAACATGTTGTGATTTCAAGACAGCTGGCACACTATGGAGGATGTAACTTGTTTTATATGCGGGAACATTGTGCAAGAAGGAATATTAATAATAATATAATAATAAAAATGCATTTTCTTTGTGTTGTTATGTCACAGTTTTAGTGGGTAGCGCAGAATCATAGAACTTTGCCAGTTTAATTTACAATATCTTGTATTATTTGTGTGCCTATGATTCAGCCACTGTTCGCTGCTTCATATCAAAGCAGCTACTCTTTTTTCCTCACGACTCACGAAGTATGAGTGGACCCCGAACATCCAAGAACAGAGCTACAGAGCAGAAAAAATCCCATCCCGCTGGGAATTGAACCCAGGTCACCATGCGTGCAATGCCTAGCGCGCTAACTCACTCGGCTACAGTGACTACAACATATTAAAGGCAAAGATAGAGGAATATTAAAGGAAAAGTCACTTCGAATGTTCATTGAAGACAGCAGGAGGAGAAATGATGTGCATCACACGTGGTTACAGACTCAAAGATCTGTTATACTTCACGAGAAGTGTCGCAAAGGTGTCTACACGAAGGAGTCAAACACTGTAAAGGCCGAAAAAGAAGCAAGAAACGGAAGCCGTGTGACAAGAGGCCGTGAGGAAATACCAAAATTCAACTTCAAGGAGCTCTGCTTCTACTGTGGAAAAGATATGGAGGTTCTGGGTACTAACGACTTCTTAGGAGTGAACCACTTTTCATGGCCATCAATGGTATCCATGTTTATATCGGCGTTGTCATATACGAATTGAGTTAATGAATTTTTAGTGATGATAAGGCCATGATACGTTCCATGCTATGGGGGGGTATTCAGTGCTTCACTCCTAAGAAGTCGTTAGTACCTAGAACCTCCATACTGAAGGTGAAATCAATCCCACTAGTGACCAGTTTGAGCGAACTTTCCCTGTTCACGCCATGTGACTCCAGTTTGAATTGACTCCAAACTTACCCCGCGCATATCACTCGATCTCTACGCCCCTAACTGTTAGAGATAACACTTCGATATCAGATGATAGGCATATCATATGATCTTACAAAGAAAGCCAGAGATTCGGTACGATAGATTGGGAACGACGATGCCTCGTTCAGATTGTAACAACCAGTGGTCAGGGTACGTCTTCTCTCCTTCCTCGATCTACCACCTTTGATCCCCTTCTAAAGGCGTAAGTACTTGGTACAAGTACCCAAGGTAAGATCATCCAATCTCATTTCATAGTAGTAGTTTATTTCTTCCTTTTATCTTTCCGTGTAAATTTAATACTCTTTAATACACCTACACCTTTCGTAGTAGCGTTATTGAACCAGCGGCCTTTTCTTCGTTAAACCCCCAGTAACTGGGAAACTTAGGTCTTTCGGCTTCAAAGCCCCAGTTACTACATTAATTCACTCTCCTCGTCCAGATATACATACCTTGAGCTGCATCAGGATCCATAGATGGGCGTGAATTAAAGAACATACCACGACAAGAATCGTACTTGCCTTCAGCGGCTACGAGGTCTGATTCAGTTGCCATCTTACGCAATACCACCGCCCCCATTTCATCTCCTCTGGCAATTGCAGAACCTTTAATTTTTTGCATTATTTCTTGTGTCTGAATTTCACGTCTATGAAGAGGAAGCTTTTTCTGTTTAACCTTGAAGCTTTCAGAGGCATCTTTTCCACAGTAGAAGCAGAGCTCCTTAAAGTTGAATTTTGGTATTTCCTCACGGCCTCTTGTCACACGGCTTGCGTTTCCTGCTTCTTTTTCGGCCTTTACAATGTTTGACTCCTTCGTGTAGACACCTTTGCGACACTTCTCGTGAAGTATAACAGATTTCTGAGTCTGTAACCACGTGTGATGCCCATCATTCCTCCTCCTGCTGGCCTCAGTAAACGTTCGAAGTGACTTTTCCTTTAATATTCCTCTATCCGCTCCTTCTTGCACAATGTTCCCGCATATAAAACAAGTTACATCCTCCATAGTGTGCCAGCTGTCTTGAAATCACAACATGTTCAGTGAAGATCTTAGTAAAATTCAGTGCAAGTTTCTCAAAATTTTAAATTACCTATTCGACTGAATTCAATAGATTACGTTCAGTTTTGCTTGAAAAGTTGTAAGAAAATGAGAATTTTAGAGTTCAGATGAAGTTTCTTGCGTTGCACTGCCTTAGCGGAAATTTGGCGCTAGGGACGAAAAATCATATCTCAGCACTGGAGTGAGCAAATTTCAAATTTCAAACAGTATTTTACTTAAAATTACATTTTCTACAAGTTCAATTCTATTAAATTTTTCAATTGGTGCAGTCCTTTTTGACTTACAGGCGTTAAAAGTTGAGAATTTTCAAAATTTGAGCTATGTTTGAAAAAACCACCCATCTTTCAGGAGCGATTGTGGCTGAACGGCTTAACCTTTTTTAATGATTCAAACGTCATTAGACGCATAATTTTATGTTCCTTAGATAAGAACTGAGTAAAATTTTCTGTAGAATAAATACATTTTGAGTTATAAGCGCAATTTTAAAAAAAGTGCAAAAAATTTGCACTATTTAGGCCCTAAACTCGGAAGCACAACCTAAAATCCGTCGCAAACTCATATACCCATTATTCAGGACCCCTTTAAGGGTTTAAAACGATTTCCAGCTATTGAGCAATTTTTTGACGCTAGACCCCATTTTAGCACTAATTTGCCTGGGCTAATTTTTAAATCGTTAAAAAAGATAAAATGTTTATCTTTTTCAAAATTCAAATGCTTATTTATCTTCATGACATCTTTATTCTTTTGCCCATTATTTAATTATCCTTGTCTTTGTTCTTCATAAACCTGTTATCTTATCCTGATGTGCTAAGTTTATAAAAGTTTTGTAATAAAGACTGAAATAAATTTGAATTATTCCTAAAAAAAAATACTTGAAAATTTCTCAAAATGGCCATTATCACGCGATTGCTATTAAAATTAATTAATTAATACTTATTTTTGTGATACTACATCTTAACCAAAAGGCCGAGAAGCGATTTGTGAGTAGTCACCGTTGCCCAATGATTTAGCGCTAGGCATTGCACGCATGGTGACCTTGGTTCGATCCCCAGCGGGGCAGGAATTTTTCTGCTCTGTGCTTCACCTGTGCTTTTTTCTGCTTGTGCTTCACCACAATTTGAATTTCTCTTTCTGTATGATACGAGGTCTGTCCCGAAAGTTCGTATAAAAGTGTTCTGGCAACGCTGGAAGGCAAAGTGGGGAGGCAATTTGGGCTATTTCCCCTTCTACAACATCCAAACAATTCTCAGTGTGCGTTCGATCGCCTTACGATAAAAACTGGATCGTCCCGGTACCTGTGAAGTGACCCCTCTCTCTATCACTCGTCGGCATGGAACTCTCAGTCATTCAAGAACAGCGCGTCATCATCAAATTTCTCGTAAAACTCGGCAAGAATGGGCACGAAATTTTTAATGATCTCAACCAAGTTTATGGAGATGATGTTTTCAAGGAACCAACAGTCCACAAGTGGGTAAAAAGATTTCGTGAGGGCCGAGAAAGTCTCGAAGATGACCCTCGGTCAGGACGTCCTTCCACTTCCAGCACTTCTAACAATGTGGAAAGAATTCGATCCTGTGTCCTGCAGGACCGTCGTTTAACCGTCAGACAGGTGTCTGAAGAGCTTTCTTTGAGCAAAACAACTATTTGGCGCGAGAGGGGCGGTGGATCCTCCACCACGACAATGCCCCCGCTCACACCTCTCTCGTTGTGCGTGAGTTTCTGGCTGCCAATTCGATCATAGCGACTGAACACCCCCCTTATTCACCGGATTTGGCACCCTGTGACTTCTTTTTATTCCCAAAAACAAAATTGGTGCTTCGGGGGCGGCATTTGGGGGACGTTGAGGCCATTAAAGCAGCAACGACGAGTCAGCTGAAGAGACTTCAAACTGAGGACTTTCAAGGAGCCTTCAAACAGTGGAAACGGCGTTGGCAGAAGTGCATTGTGTCCAAGGGAGAGTACTTTGAAGGAGACAAAATTGAATTACCCGATTAATTGTAATATAAAATTTTTATTTCATTTTTATACGAACTTTCGGGACAGACCTCGTATTTCCTGAAAACGAGCTAATCCCAGGAAGATATTCGGGAACATTCTGAATTTGTCAGAATCTCAGTTCCTACAAGATATAGACTTTTAAAAACAACTGTACTAAAACTTCTTGGTGACTCTGGGTATGAGTGCAGGTCCTATATCATCTCTCCACACCAGTATGTACAAACTCCTGCTGAAAACCTCGCTGGCTGAAAGTACATGAAATGCATGGGAACTATGTTTTCCGTAACCTTACAATCTGCCGGGCTGTCTCTTTCTTTGTATTGGCGTTCTTCACACCTCGACCAAGGTGGTTGATAATATTTAGAATTCTTAAACAGCTAGGTATGAGAACTATAATTATAATTCTAGTACACAACATTAATGAAAACGTGATGGAAATACAGTGGACATAGGGCAGAAAAAAATTATTTATGCCCTGCTGGGAATAAAACCGAGATCACCATCTTTCCCAATATCTTATTTTGACCATAATTCCATCCCTGATGGTCACATTGAAACAGCATTCTTACTCATAAAGTAATTATATCTTGCCCTAGTGAGAATCAATGAACACAAGTCACACAAAATGATAAATGATCATTGATCAATATGAAACTTACGAAATGACCATGTGGACGACACAAAAAAACGTTCAAAATGCTTTCAGAAATGTTATCATTCAAAATGTAAAAAGTTAACAAAACAACATCGCAATTTCAGAAAAATCAGAGGCTTCTTTGAGGTTTTCGTGTAATTTGCGATGTTGCCGTAACGCCAATCATGATTCGCGAACTCGAGCTTGAATTTTCGTGATAAAACCCGATTGGTGGATTCGGGAACCCTCGAGATTCGAGGGTGGTTGGCGAATCAGTGATTGGTGAAGTTGTGATAAACTCGGCTATAAGGCATGAGCAGAGAAAAGAGAAATACTCTACGGAGCGCGGAAGCGCTCCGCACGGAGAAGCCAAAAAGTAAGAAGAGCGTATTAGATTTTATGTTCTCTACAATCAAGCTTGGGTAAAGATTTATCTATTTAGGTACCTATTTTTTTTTTAGTACGATTTTTATTCATTATAATGATAATTTTATGAATTGATTGTTCGAGATATGCCTAATGATTTTCATTTACTACAAGCTAAAGAACCATGAATTTTTTTTGTTTTTTTTTTTTTCCTTTTCGTCTGGGGGTGCTGGAGTTCCGCAGCTCCTTAGCACCGGCCGTCCCTGGTAAAAACCATCCTTTTTCGAGTATAATTCATGTTGTTCAATTTTAAATAAAGAGAGGGCCGAATTTACTTCAAATTAATGTGAAAAATTCTAAAACCCACGTGCAGTCCTAGTCTCCGGCCCTGTTCTCAAGGGTATCTTAAATTTAGATTAAACAACAACACTCAGTTCATTTATTTAGTACATATTATACTAAAACAAGAACAGTTTTTACTCTAAAAAAAATATAACCCCTTGACAACTCCCCTGATAAAGCCAATGGTATCAACATGGCATAATTTAATTATTTCAATGTAACTTAATCTTATATGTATATTATATTTTTTTTTTTTACTAAAACCTGTGAAATATAAATATGTAGGGTCAAGGGGGGTAATTACGAACGATTTTGAGCTACATTTTATAAACATATCTGTAACCCTGAGTTGCTTTTGTAAAATCCATGTCTTGTGATTTTTTTGGTATATAGACTTATTTAGCATTCTAATGGTGCATTATAAATAGTTTTGTGCATACTGTAGTATCTGTTTAGTGGTGTTCTTATTTACCCCCGCCTGTTCGCATTTACCCCCGCCTGACGGGGGTAAATGCGAACACATTATACAATATTAAAAACGAACTTTTTAATGGCAATATGTGCTTTTTATGTACAAATAATACACCAAAATTGTACTTTGTGTCTTTAGCCACCTGTATGACAATATGCAAAGTTTATGGACACACAGGATAGTGGTTTGAATCCTAACCACGAAGGTAGTCAGCTCTTATCAAATAGGGTATCTCTATCTTGCAAATAATAGTAATAATAATAATTTCGTGTCCGTGAGATAGGTATAGATACCTAAATCACGGTGGTGAGAGGATTATATGGATGCCCAGATCCAATGTCTAGGCTCCTTTCATGTCCATTGATTCTATTTGGTTTTAACATCCTGACTTGAGGTAGACAGGACGGGGGTTTCACCCTCCATTCGCTGGGAATCGTACCAGCTACCCACATTAACCTCACCCAGCCTGGTTGGGGCCGGAATCGCCAGCCTCACATGTTCGGAGGGGACAGAATTTTCTGTGCGAAAAGTCTGCTCCAACCGGGAATCGAACTAAGGATATCTGGACTACGGGCAGTAGTCACAACCGTTACGCCACGGAGGCTGGTAATAAAAGCATAATAATAGTAATAGTTAATTATGAGAGCTTTTGAAAGGTGTTTTATATATTTTTTTCATTTTTTTTTTTTTATACAGATTTTGGTCTTATCAATAGTTTCTAGGTCATTGTCAATCTCAGATTTGTCTTCTTCTACCTTCATTTCTTTCTTCTTTTTTGAAACTGTTCCCTCTATATTTCTTTTCGTTTTCTACACTTTCATTTTTCTTCCTTTCTTTTGCTATGTTCAAGTACACAGATACCTTCATTGGGTCCAATACATTAGGGTACTAATATCTTGGTACTTCTTACAACCTCCCAGTATTTCAGGATTTTGAGCCTTACGTTTGGAAAATTCTACTTTGGTTTGCGGAATCTCAAAACACTGCCGTTGCTCTTCTGACAGCCAGGTTGCCATTAAAAACATCTAATACGATAGCAGATATCATTTGTGCTTCTGTATACAAAGGAGGTGGTTTCTTCATCTTGTAGTTCCGGGGCATTCTGAGTGTTTTGATAAATACAAAAAAAGTTATAGGGTAAAACAAACACCCAAAATATGCGTTCGTAATTACCCCATAGCAAAAAAATGCGGGGATAATTAAGAACACCCAAAAACTCTAACTTAAAAAATGGTTAAAACAATTATTTTTGTAAAATAATAACCAAAAACATGCTTATCAATAATTAAAAGTAAAATAATGATAAAAATTCAAGTAACACTTACCTAAAAAATTGTTTTAAAAAAATCAAAAACTTCAAAAATCAATTTTTTTGATAGATCTATTTTCACTAGCTTACTAACTACAACTGAAAATAAATACTATCGAAAACTCGTGTTCAACCTGTAAAAACAATTCAAAATAATAGTATTCAACCACCAGATTCGAAATATCTTATCCTGTTTAGGTACAATGACCACTGTTCGTAATTACCCCCTGTTCGTAAATACCCCCCTTGACCCTACGATATCTACGGCCTGTTTTGATTAAAAATCTCAAACTTTTTATAAAATACTTTTAATGAAAACTACTTTCCAGAAATGTATTGCAAATAGGGTGGTTCCATTTAATATTCCAAAGTTGACCCCCCTGGGGCTGCCCCTGGTAATGATAAAAAATCAAAACCTGGTAGAAAAGGTTTCCCCCTCGATATAATGGTACAATGTT
>JAMCCL010000118.1:0-77035 GCA_024516035.1 Bactericera cockerelli
TGAACTTTGCTTCTTGAGTCTCAAGATCTTCGATAAACTTCCAGCTCCAAATGTCAGTTAATGAGAAATGTTCTAATGAGTGATATACAGAGATAGTTCACAATACGCTTACATAAAATTTACATACATACGTGAATGTATCTTCAGATATATTATGGAGAAGCTGTCAACAAGTTCTAAGAATCGTAAGTTTTGCCGTAGCTTTCCAGTTTATTGTACAACATAAATTTATATAAAAGAATACACACATACATGTTTAATCTTTATCCCTTTCCCAATAATGTTTCTTTACCTCTCACTTCATCTCCCCTGAATGAGAATTCCTGACTGTGAAATAAACACAAGAGCACACGGAATTGTGTCAATTACTCAAGGTCGGTTGTTAGAGCTGCTTCAAAAATAACTTGTTACAGGCCCCTAGACCCAGATACAATTAGATCCAAAACAGTGTTTCCGAATTTCCAATCGATAATAACAGTGCTTACTTCTGTTATCATACTGAAAACATAGACAATCGTATATATCACAGACAGCCGTATCTCTCTTCTATTAGAGACGGTCAGGATTTCAGGATTTGCATCTACGAACTCAGTCACACATGAAGAGAGCTCTTGTCCGCTAAGCCATGAACAGTATCTCCGATTTCTGGTCTTAAAACATTAGTTGGTGACATAGGATCTGCTACTCAAATGTCTCCTAAGATTAGCACATCAGACGAAAGAGATATCTACGAGTGCTCTTGCATGACGATGCCTGGACCTTCACTTTTAAGGTTTTACCTATAATGTCTAGTGGCGACGAAAGTCTACCTATACTCTCTTTACTTCTTCCTTACAAGCAAGGATCTTTTTATATGTTTCTAGTTTTGACCTATCGTCGTTTTATAACGTAGCTATGGATGCTATGGTATGAAAATATCAGATGTCCTCTTCATATCCGAGATATTGCTCTTTCTATTAGCAAAGTAATTGAATCGCGATGGCATTTGCGGTGATATTATGTTCAATTGTTCAGAGTTCATTGCCCGCAACCTGCTGTCTTCAGTTTCAGAATCATAAGCTGTCAGTCAGAACCTATAAACAGAAAATGTTAAACTTGCGCATGGCGTTTTGAAAACACATCTTGTGGTTTCAGTTTGTGTCGAATAAGCTTTTATCAAAATTACTTTTTAGGGATACAAAATTTATTAGATGCCCTGAGCAAAGACCTTCTCCTACAAATCCCTAATTTTGTTTTTATTGTTAATGTTGTTGTTAACGTCTCTTTAACATCTAGGACCTAGGTCATTCCAGACGGGGTATTTACTTTCAAATCGCTGGAAAATAACATAGTTCCTACCTCATCCAGTCTCGGTTGTTCCAGCCATAGCATCATGAGGGTTTGAATTTGAATGGTCACTCATCCAAGTCCTAACCTTGCTGGACATTGCTTAATTTCAGCGCCAGAACGAGAAGTGATACGTGCGCTGGTTCACCAGCATCATTCACACTGTGGCAGATGGAGAGATGCTAAAACGAACGAAAGAAACATTTCAAACAATACTGCTGTTATTTTGGTTTCCATTACATCATTGTTTACTTTTGATCGCTGACGTGTAGTATTATTTCGTCATACTTGCGCAACTTTTTTGTGCGCATGACTCATCGTGCAAAACCAGATGCAAATAATGCTAAATACCATACACTCCTTAGCTGTGCTATTTTTCAAATAGAATTTGGACCTTCATCGTAAGACGTAAGTGTAAAAATGTTGGGTAATAAAATATTTTCTTTCTATGAAACCATTTTTATCTGTTGATTTACACTAATGGATTTTACAAAAATAGTTAGTTTTATTATTATTTAAAAATGATTAATGGTTATTCAATTTTATTAATCTGCTTATATACATAGTTGACATATGAGTGTATATAATTTGATTATGTAGAGTCGAATCGGTAGATGTAAACGTTTCAGAAGTATCTGGTTTTATATTTTAACTTTTCTAAGTTTTTAGTGATATACGTACATAAGTATCAGATTAAGGATACCTACATACACAAATTCATTACATACATACTCGTAAACATATTAGGATTTTATATCCTGAAAATTTCAACAGAACGGGTGGTATACCCTCCACTCCCTATCAGACCCACGTTAACCTTACCCAGCCTGGGTTGGACAGAAGCAGTAGGCAGTCACCATGGATGGTTTAATAGGAACCTATTTTTCTCAAGATAAATTCACACATATTATTAGAAATTTACATCCTACAGAGGAGTTTTTCTACTTTGTCATTGTGAAATAATCGGTGATCCTCGGCTAACAAGGGTTGGGTGAAAGAGATTGCCACAGGCAATAACCCCACCCTTTAGGTTGGACATTAGCTTTATTCTCTGTTTTGTTCTTGTTTCTTTGTTCAATCTATTTATTTTTTCTTTATAATTTCATTGTATTTTACTGTCCTACCTAATAAAACATAATACAATAATAATAACTTTACTTTCGAAATAGAAATTAGTAATACTCTAAATAGGGTGTCATAGGTTATTATGTCACTATGTACCATGTTACCAACATAATGCAATATGTATTTATATTCTGCTCTTACCGAATGAACAAACTTGAACTGTTATGTGTATTTTTTGATAAGACACGTCTATGAAAGCTATGAAAATCTAACCTTGTTTTTAGAGTTGCAATAAAATTTCTTACATAGGTATTAATTATACAATTACGTTCAAAATATCTCGCAAATAATAGGCAGAGTTGAATCAATATTTTATTTAATCTGTACTATGTATATGATTTCTTGCAATTCAAAGTACGTACTGCAACCAGAGTAGGTATATTACTGAGAGAAAAAAAAAAAAAAACTGAAAACAAAACAGCAACATACAATGCATCTAAATAGTCATCTATACTTACTTTTATGACACAGGATTACATTCTGGCAAACCCATAGAATTGCATTCTTATGAATCATACTTATTTACATGCCTACTAAAAACATGAATATTTGCTGGTATTTAGGCACTAGGCACTTAATTCAGTCGTGGTTTATGATTATTAGGTACCTAACAATTATAATTCCATATTATCCTATCAAGAAATCATAAAATCTTTATAGAGTTACTCCTCGTGTAATCTGTACAGTAAATTCCAGTATAATCAGTATCTGCATTAACTTCTAGTATAAGTAGTATGTACAATTTGTGCACTGGTAGTCAAGTGGTTAACGCGCTAGTCTGATAATCCAGGTATCGTAGGGATCCGTTGGTTCGAATCCCACCCAGTGCATGAATTTTTCCTCGATCTAGTACAAACTGAGCAAGTACAATCTAGATCTAGTACATTCCGTACTAGTCATCATTTACAGTGTTATCGCTTATTTTTTTGCTCATTCATATGCTTGGGCTCGCCTTTCATGTTGACACAGGTGGCATATCAGAGATTTCTAGCACAGATTTCTAGACAGCTAGACACACCATTATCACATTGGTATTCAATGCTAAAAAATACCTATATCGTCTATTTTGTTTGTTTCGATGTAGGAGACATTAGGTATTTATTTAAATTAATACAGATGCATACGTTTTGTAAATTTATGACACAAACTGCTATCATAATGGCATAATCTGCTTTTGTCTGCACTGAATAGTTTTAACCGTCTACTTGTTTGGTGCTATCCACTTCCACTCAAGTGATTGGTTCTACAGTAGAAACCTTTGTTTATCATGCAGAATCAGTCATCCTTTCTGCTCCGTTAGAACCTTTATCTTTATATTCTTTATGTTCGTCTTTCTAATAGCTAGGTAGGTAATACAACCGAATCATTAATGCTGCCTAGTCGTTTTTTGCTGATAGCTGAGTCTCCTGCGAGTTAAAATCACTGTTATTAGTCTGACAAGCCAGGTTTAATGGTGTATTTGTTGGATACACCAGCCTTCGTAGGATCATTTTAGCTAAGCAAAGCTTAGCATGGTTAGAAAATGGTTGGTGGCTACTTAAATTTGAACGCTCAAAAAACTGGTACCAATATTACGAGAGTTTTCGGATGTCTGTGAGTTTCCAGCAAATGAAGCAATGAAGGGTAAATTTTGCCAACGTCCGTCGCGCGTCGATGGCGCGTTGAATGCACCGGTTCTCGTAGGATCACCGAAGTTAAGCGACTTTCAGCGAGGTGAAGTCTACGTGATGCTGGCATTCCGGCCCAACCCAGGTTGGTTGAAGTTAATGTGGGTGGCATGTTTGTGAGTTTCCAGCGAATGAAGGGTAAAGTTTTCTAATAGAACACTTTGTAGAGCACCTGTTTACTTATACTCATACTTACTCACATATTTACCAACCTAATAGTGGTCCAACCTAAATATTATCTCATGTTGGTTATAACCAGGGAGAAGATTGATAGCTAATCATTAATTAATACTAAATTATTATGAATTAGGTAATTATTTTAAAATAAAAATCAATAGATAGTAAAATTATAATCAATCATAAAAATAAAATATCGATTGGTATAACAAAATAATACCTATTCCTTGTCTATATCATCCTATCTATGTTTAACCAATAACATTAATGATATCCTAGCTATTAATTTATCTAATTGATATTTCTTGTAACTCTTTTCTTTTTATTATTTTTAGGTTCTTTAATTTATTATACCTACTCAAAAGCAAAATAAACCTTTACAAATTTAAAATAACTAACAGAAAAAATATCTGATCATATATCACCAATAAATTATTCAATCGACATTTCCTCGAAGTTCCTTGTGATTTATCGAACGTGTAAATTTCTCTGTGAACTCCAGCGAATGTGAACGACCATTTGGATTCTCCAGATCGGATATCACCGGTTCGATTCGAGCTCGAGCCAGGATTACCATGTAACTCGGAGCTCCTGACTCGAAACCAGAATGACGCTGTTCCAACTCCTGTCGCTTTGGATCGTACTGTACCAGGCCACTGCACTTACAGGTAATTTGATTTGCATTTATCTTCCTTGTACCTAATACCATAATCTGTGCCATTAACTTAGTGGCGTGCATACACGGTGGTCCTGTTTCGAAACTCCCGAATGGCAATATGCTTTGGACCTGAAAATTTGGCTTCGTTTATCTTGAACATCTTGATATCCTATGAGTAGCTATTAAGAAAGGATTTTCAAAACACTTGGGTGAACTGCATGTTTGAGTATAATTAATCCCCCAAAAAACACTTCGTGTAAAAATAGTCGTCAAGTGTTGGAATGATTAAAAAGAACTGATATCAAAAACGTCAATTTTCTATGTTTGAAGGAAATATTTTTCACGTAATAAGTCTCTTGATAATTCAACCAAAATAATATCCTCACAACAACAATACACCTTCGAGCAAACTTCGATTTGGTATTTTGAGAATTTAACCAAAAAGTAGCCACACAACAAAACAATGCTCTTGTAAGAACAATCTTGCATAATTACATAACCACGTCCTTGACTACTGCACACTGTTTTGTTAGCAACGTACTTCACATACATTTCAGAACAAAACAGTGTGCAGTCAAGGACGTGGTTCTGTAATTATGCAAGATTGTTCTTACAAGAGCATTGTTTTGTTGTGTGGCTACTTTTTGGTTAAATTCTCAAAATACCAAATCGAAGTTTGCTCGAAGGTGTATTGTTGTTGTGAGGATATTATTTTGGTTGAATTATCAAGAGACTTATTACGTGAAAAATATTTCCTTCAAACATAGAAAATTGACGTTTTTGATATCAGTTCTTTTTAATCATTCCAACACTTGACGACTATTTTTACACGAAGTGTTTTTTGGGGGATATCACTACTTTTTGATTTAATTGATTTTCATATGATAGATGAAATAAAAACTGGTCAACAATCAACAGATAAAAGAAAAAAGACTTTTAATTAAAGGATGTTGATCTTTTAATTCAAGGAGAAAAAAAAAATGATAGAAAAAAAACTTTGAAAAGATGCTGAAAGAATATTTTACGGTACTTGCTGGAGAGAGGAGAAATTTTGAGATAACAGGTGTATTCCTTATTGAGTGGCACTAGATAGCGCTCAGCAATTTTGTTGATCTTTTCAAATTTTGAAACCCACTGCTAGATTCATTAACAGAAAAGTACCCCGTTTCAGTATTGTTGGCAATAATTAGAGATAGTTGATACCGAGTATTTCATAGAACCGGTACTTCAGTAATCGATTACATAAAAGTACCGAGTATTTACCGAGGTTCTTTTGTACTTGGTTTTTGAGATTCTGCGAGCGGATGTAAATGGAAAAGTGGATTCGAGTAATCACTCAAGAACCAAGTACAAAAGCACCGTACACTAACTAAATCTCACAATTTTGCATTCAGAATGTTTACAGGAGACGAATCTCGATTCACAAAATTTGTTGGGTGTTTTAGTTTCAAGTGTTTCAATAGATTAGAAGCTCCACTTCCTATTTTATAACCTGAATTAAATAATGTACATTTCCCTAAACCGTCCAATTGTTTGACAAAGAAGTTTCAAATAGAAGACTTGTTTCTACGAGACAAAAAGAAAAATATTAGGACACCGACAGCCTGAATATTATTCATAGATAATATCGGAATAATGAAGTACCTCTCTCTGCTGTACCCAGTTCTAGAGATGGGTATTATTGTAATACCGATTATTTCATAGAACCGGTACCCGGTATGGTACCCGGCCTCGGCGTGTAATACCAAGTATTTAATAAAAACGGTACCCGCCTACTACGTACGATACGTCGGTACTCGGTCCCAGTGTAATACCGAGTATTTCATAAAATCGGTACCCAGTACGGTATGCGGATCCAGTGTGTTATACTGTCGCCAGTGTTTACCCGGTACGAGTACAGGTACCTAGCAAAATTTTGTACCCGGTATGGGTACGGGTACCTAATTTTATTATGTACCTGGTGCGGGTACTTTTGTAAATGTACCCGGTATTTTTTTGGGTATACTTTTCGGGTACGTTATCCTTATCTATAGTAAGTATAGTAATAAGATTTGTCTAAATTATTTTAACTGTGGAGGACAAAGTCTTGTCATTAGAATACCACCTAACAACCAAACTAAATAAAATACCAAATTGATGCTTAGCCTTTAATGAGGTCTTGAACTCCAAGTTCCATTTTAAAAGTCTAGTAAGCTAGATTTTATTTTTATTTAAAATTACTATTAATGTTAATGTATTATTATTATTATTATCATCATCATCACAATCAAGAAATAAAAAGATACATTTATTAAAAATAAGGCTTGCACCTTTTTAATTTAAGTATGAATTTGTGAACAAAAATAACTAGAATGTAGAAAAAATAGTATTCTATCATATACGTAAAATAAATTTGAAGAAAATCGGTTAAGCGGTTTTGAAGATACAAGTGATTTAGTCGAAAAAATCAAAATTGCCAGGTGTATACAATGTGAAACAATCACGAGGAAGTATTGTGTCCATAATTAGCAGTGTTTTTTTATATTTATATTTATAATGTAGGTACATATTTGTAAATTTTGAATGAGATCTATGTAATTTACGATTCATAATACAAAAGCATTGATCAAAATAAATGCTTTATTTAGACTGTCAGTTGTCAGTGGCCAGCCTCCGTGGCGTAATGGTTGTAACTACTGCCCTATAATATTTTTTTCCCCTCTTAACACGTGAGTCTGGAATCTACCCAGGCTGGGCGAGTTAAATGTAGGTAGCTGGAACGATTCCCAGCGAATGGAGGGTAAAACCCCACGTCCTGACTAGTTCAAATCAGGACGTTAAAACCAAATACAATCAACTGGTCACAATCGTTTTAAAATGAGGTTGGTGTGATAATTGGTGCTTCTTTTGTGGAACTTCAACCAGTAATAATGAAGAAAAAAATATACCTATTTAATCTTAAAATCCATTAACAATAATTCATTAATAATCAACTAGTGTTTTAACCTTGTATTGAAAAATTAGTTATGAACTCGTTAAATAACAGACAACTTTGTTTAGTGGTTTTGTTTACAATACAATTTTAATTATAATATGTACCTAAGTACATGGTAGGTAGATGGAATTTCGATCTTGGTAAAATAAAGAGGGAAATGAAAGTGCCGAGTATTATTGTATGTTCCAAAATTGCCTCTTACTATGGCTCTAAGAAATGTTGACCCATATATTTGCCTAACATCGAGTTACTAAACATGGTGTCAATTCAGCATAATCAGTTGGTAGGTATAAACAGAAGAAGTGAGACATTATACTAGATAATACATTTAATAATTATAAATTAATAAGCAAGCATATATCCATGGAATATACCCTGAAAATTTCAGCTCGATTGGACAAAAAATGCAACTTATATCATGTTACAATGTTACATACATAGGTAGATGGATAATTAGATTGTGAGAAATCAATGTTGATCGAGTTAAACCATACTCACTTCTTTCGAAATTAAACGGTCATAGGAGGTTGACTCAAACTACCAACTACTGTTTTTTTTTCTCACGAGAAAACCGGACATCCAAAGTACAGAGTAAAAAAAAAATTAAACCTAGCCGGGATTCGAACCCAGGTCACCTTGCAAACTTTGTGTTTTACCTACACCAGTCGACGACCACAGAGACTGCTCAATACATAATATTTTATTATAATTTATCATTGTTTTGATCTATATTAATCAATATTTTACCTCTTACTGGCCAATATTTTATACACTTCTCATAATTAGACCTAGTTTACCTCTTGATGTAGAAATCTCTGAATGAAGTTATAAAACGTTATTATTCCCTAACTGATAACTCAGTCTGCTGGCAGCTTGGGTGAAGCAAAGATGACTGGATCCCACCCATATTTTAAGTTCTATGTGAGGCGAAGATTTTTTGATACTCTCATAAATCTTATTTCAGTTTTTAATTTTTATGTCTCACACTGTCGCTGATTTTTCTAACATTTTATTTACATCGTAGTATATTTCTACGTAATTAGACATTTAGAAAGAACCTTCAGTCATCAACTTGGGATAAATAGGCGTGGCTCCAGGGTTCATTTTAGATAATCCTTTAGATGGCTTTAAATACTTTTCTACTTGTTTCAACCATCTGAAATTAAGTGATCTCATTCCCTTTGACTAGACCTTTCTAAAAACACCAGAAATACAACTCTAGGATAATAATAGACGGCTCTGGGCTCCATAATAAGTATTCCTTTCAAAGGGTATAACTCAAGTTTGGTCCAGTGTAATACTTTAGTTATATTTTTATATTTTTTCCTATGATAAGGCCTTTCGAAAAATACCACAATCGCAGCTCCAAGATAACCAGGGGCGGCTCTGTGCAACTTTCCCGTTTTATTTTAGAAGGCCATATCTCCTATCCTATAAAAAATAAATACTTGAAACTATAAAAGGTATGCAGAGATGAAAATTCCCTTTTCAAAAACGTATCTCACGTCTTTCCACGATAAGCACACGTTGCTGTACCCTTGACAGAAAATTGGTCTGAAAAAAAAAAAAAAAAAAAAAAAAAAAAAACCCGTATGAATAATTTCATGAAATTCAAGATTTTCGGCGTGGCCAGTAAACGACTTTAACTGTACGTAGGAACCTCGCGCTTTCGTGAAACACAATCTATTTTCGCGTCTCATTACGAATTTGAAATAAAAATTGATAAAAGTTAGCGTTAAGTGGGCGAAAACAATAAAACAAAATACATATAAACTCTGTTTCGTGTTAATATAGGCCGGGTGGCTGGCGCTACTTGACGAGCGCTCGCCTCCCGGCGAGCTTGATATGCTTACGTATAAAAAAAAAAGTCGAGTAATGTTATTGCTGCTTTTCCTGTAAAATAACATCCTAATCGACAAAGTTCTCCTTCACATATAATTTTACGAAGGTATTTTTCCCGGTTACCTCATAATATCCATTTACAAGTTCCGTGTAATGATATGTAATAGTTACTTAGGAGGAAACTGCTTTCCTCATGTATATATGAGAACATTAGCTGAAAATGGATGGTCGGAGGGGAAGGGAGTTCTGTACATTCTCCATTAAACCTAACAGCGGTGTAGTCATGTAGGTAGCTATACAAGAACTACAAGTACCTACTGTAATTTTAAATTCATTTTGTTAAACTCATTTAGGCCTATGTTTTTATTCAGCAATTAGTACCTCGCCACTTAAGTGCCTGTTTGAAAGAGACAGAAAAGAGTTTATTAAAAAAAAAAAATGTTACAGGATTTACCAACAATGAGCATACTCTTGCCGTATTTTGAGACGTATAAAAAGCTTTTGACATGGTATGGGTTTTACAAATATGTACCAGAAAGATTACAATTTACAATGTACTGCGCCACTCCGTGTGCGGGGGTACCTACTTTTCCTTAGTGATACTAATAATTATGTTGTGTAAAGCATTGTAAAAACAAGGCTCTTGGGGGTGAAACTAGACTAATTGTGAAACATACAGGGTGTCCCACCAAACTTGGACACCTCAAATTACTCGGCCCCTGAAAGAGTTTTTGAAAAATAAACAAATCCAGGGTACATGTGCTAATTATGCGGTTTTAGTTATGAATTTTTTTTTATACAGGGTGGTTCAAAAGTCAGAAATTGAGGTGTCAACTTTCGATTTTTAAATGGATCGACCAGAATTTTATTTGATAATTTTACTTCTAAATGATTCCTGAGTACTTTTTTAAACAAAAATATTACCTACAGGGTGGTTTTTTTTCGACCAATTTTTTTTCTAAATCTTGAATAACTCAAGTTCGGTTAATTTTTTCGATAACAAGAAGAGAATGTGTTTGTGTAATGAATACACGCACTTTCAATTGGCATCAAAAAAAATTATACAGGGTGGTTCACAAGTGAAATAATGACTTGATTTTTTTTAAAACCGAGTTTTTTTAATTTTTTATTTAGGATTAATAATTCTCGTCTAATTTTACACATTTTTCGTTAGTCATATTGAAAAACAAAACTAAAGTGTTGTACAGGGTGAGACATAATTTTTTTGTAACACCCTGTATATTTGCAGTCAAAGAGACGCAAAATTAAATATAAAGACTAAATATGCAAGAAAAACTTTGATTTTTAATTAAACTAAAATGTTATGGTGTTTTAACTAATATTGTCGCATGGACCACCCTGTAGATATTTTCTTAAACTATCATGTAGGTACTCTAAGTTGTATAAAATTCAACGAACACTTCGAATCATGTGGGAAAAACAAGTAAAAAACACGAATTTGAAGCCATTTTCAATTTGGTGTCCACACTGAATGATTTTAAAACTTGAAATAAAAAGTAGGTAGGTGTAGACACAAAATTGAGCATGGCTTTTTGAATTCATTTTTTTTCTTTCAGATTTGGACTCCTCGTTGAATTTTAGACAGTTTCGACTACCCATATGATGGTTTAAGAAAATATCTACAGGGTGGTCCATGCGACAATATTAGTTAAAACACCATAACTTTTTAGTTTAATTAAAAATCAAAGTTTTTCTTGCATATTTAGTCTCTATATTTAATTTTGCGTCTCTTTGACTGCAAATATACAGGGTGTTACAAAAAAATTATGTCTCACCCTGTACAACACTTTAGTTTTGTTTTTCGATATGACTAACGAAAAATGTGTAAAATTAGGCGAGAATTATTAATCCTAAATAAAAAATTAAAAAAACTCGGTTTTAAAAAAAATCAAGTCATTATTTCACTTGTGAACCACCCTGTATAAAAATTTTTGATGCCAATTAAAAGTGCGTGTATTCATTACACAAACACTCTCTATTCTTGTTATTGAAAAAATTAACCGAACTTGAGTTATTCAAGATTTAGAAAAAAAATTGGTCGAAAAAAAACCACCCTGTATGTAATATTTTTGTTCAAAAAAGCACTCAGAAATCATTTAGAAGTAAAATTATCAAATAAAATTCAGGTCGATCCATTTAAAAATCGAAAGTTGACACCTCAATTTCTGACTTTTGAACCACCCTGTATAAAAAAAATTTCATAACTAAAACCGCATAATTAGCACATGTACCCTAGATTTTTTTTATTTTTCAAAAACTCTTTCAGGGGCCGAGTAATTTGAGGTGTCCAAGTTTGGTGGGACACCCTGTATTTCACCCTTTTAATTTGCCTGTGGCTGATTGGGTTGTGCCTGATATCTTTCTTTTTACTCCTAATATATTCATCTTCTTTTTTTTACTAGATTTATGTAGGTATCTATACCTTATTTTATTTTTTAAACACTAAGACCAAGGCAATGGACTCATAACTAAGGTTCTAATTACAAAAACGGCACATGGGCGAGGATGATTCTCCCTAATTTCTTCCCCCTCGTCCATTATTTCTCCAATTGTTTCTTATCTCTGTTCTCTCCTCTTCCTTGTTTAACTTCTTCTCCTCATTATCTTCAACCATCTTACTCTCCTTCATGTTCTAACTCCCAATTCTCCTCACTCTATTCTGAGAAACGGGCACGAAAACTTTTCGGACAAACTTTGAGGGCATAAAGTTTTTTCCGCTCTCTGTTCGTGCTTGTGACTTTTGTTCAAATTAGGATGACGAGGGGCACCTGGGGACGCCGGATGTGGTGGTGTAACGTGCAGGATAAGAATTACAAGTAGGAAGAGCAAGTGGAGAGGAATGTCAGAGGAGGGGGTGAGGACAGAGATGATGGAGATGATAAAGACGAATGGGGGAGGTGGGAGAGGGAAGGAAACATTTGGAGGGAAAAGCAATGAGGGAGAAAGAACAGACAGTAATAATTAGTGGATTTTTGTTACTCATACTATGTTTTATTGTAGACTATGAGGACTGTCAAAGTTTTTTTACATAAATAAAGAAGAAAAAAATGTAGGTAATTTTTTTTTTCTGTATACCCCCATGTAAATATGGTTAATTTATTTACGTTCATATCGGTAATGTAATTAAAAAAAAAAAAAAAAAACAAGAACTCTGGTTTTGAATTGAGGTAAATTAATATACATAAACAGGTCCCTAAAATCAATCCACCCACGGATCATAGGTATTTATGTCCATGGCCATCTCACGGACACGGAATTATTATACATACTTACGTGAGTACTGATATTTATAGAACAACGTATCAGCATAAGGACCTGTTATACTAAAATTATGCACAAAGTTATTTTAGGTAAACGTATTATAACTTCTAGTTCATAGCAAATGTAAAAAAGTAGATTTAAATACTTCATTCTGCAAACATGATGTTACGACTCCCTAATGTCTCGTAAAGAAAAACGAATAGGCTCTTAGGCACATATAAAAGAAAACTCACGTTAAGTAAGCTTGGGAGACGGGCCTATTTTTCTAAATAAATTTTTTTGTCAAGAAATAAGTATTACAAGTATAGCTATAAAATAACTATATATTGTCATAATAAGGTAATCGTGAACCATGATAATTGGTATCCAGATTGTGAAGCAAATGCCTACCTTAGAAAGTGCTGGGACCCTAATTGTACTTGGAAGTTAACAGTTCTTCTTTTAGTGTCGATTTTTATATCTTTAAATAATGGTAAAGTAAGAAAGTTTAGGAAAAGTATTTTACTTGGGTAATGTCAAGAACTATTACAGCATCTAAAGGTATTATTATTCTTTATTGAATTATTAATTACGAATATTTCTTAACGTTTTATTTCTTTCATTTCATACCCAGGCGTTGTTCGTAACAAATATATAATATGATGAAATTAAAACAATAGCAAAACTTCCACTCGAGGTGTGTTCCTTTTATATAAAGCCCGAGTTAATTTCCTCTGCAAGATGAATTCGTGGTAATAACTAATAATACAATTATGATATAATTATAACTTTAACGCGAGTTATTATTGCGTTCTCCTTAGCGCCTAAGTGTCACCTCCTCCATCTCCTTCATTTATTTCCTCCTCATTGTACTCCTATTCCAACCCTTCTCCTCCGATTTCGTCACTCCTCCAATTTCATCACTCCTCCCCATCCCCTCTGTCCTTTATCGCGCAAGGGACGCTACTTGCCTTCAAACTTTCCGAAGACGAACTTCTCGAGAAGTTGAAAATAAACAGAATCCCATCTCCTGCAGGTCTCATCATATAATTTCGGGAAACACAATATTAGATTTGTTATAACACGTCGAAAACAAGACAGGAACTTTCCAAACTTATCAAACTCTCTGTTTCATCCATATTACCTTATCTGCTGGGCTCTTATCTCTCTTCTCCCTACATCTGCTGGGCTCTATCCCTCTCTTCTCCTTACATCTGCTGGGCTCTATCCCTCTCTTCTCCTTACATCTGCTGGGCTCTATCTCTCTCTTCTCCTTACATCTGCTGGGCTCTATCCCTCTCTTCTCCTTACATTTGCTGGGATCTATCCCTCTCTTCTCCATACATCTGCTGGGCTCTATCCCTCTCTTCTCCTTACATCTGCTGAGCTCTATCCCTCTCTTCTCCTTACATCTGCTGGGCTCTATCTTTATCTTCTCCTTACATCTGCTGGGCTCTATCCCTCTCTTCTCCTTACATCTGCTGGGCTCTATCTTTATCTTCTCCTTACATCTGCTGGGCTCTATCCCTCTCTTCTCCTTACATCTGCTGGGCTCTATCCCTCTCTTCTCCTTACATCTGCTGGGCTCTATTTCTCTCTTCTCCTTACATCTGCTGGGCTCTATCCCTCTCTTCTCCTTACATCTGCTGGGCTCTATCTTTATCTTCTCCTTACATTTGCTGGGCTCTATCCCTCTCTTCTCTTTACATTTGCTGGGCTCTATCCCTCTCTTCTCTTTGCATCTGCTGGGCTCTATCCCTCTCTTCTCCTTACATTTGCTGGGCTCTATCCCTCTCTTCTCTTTACATTTGCTGGGCTCTATCCCTCTCTTCTCCTTACATCTGCTGGGCTTTATCCCTCTCTTCTCCTTACATCTGCTGGGCTCTATCTCTCTCTTCTCCTTACATCTGCTGGGCTCTATCCCTCTCTTCTCCTTACATCTGCTGGGCTCTATCCCTCTCTTCTCCTTACATCTGCTGGGCTCTATCCATCTTTTCTCCTTTTTATATTTTACAAGGAAATTTTTAAACACGCAATAAGGAAAATGTCTTCTCATCCATTTAAGACATTCTCCTCCATTTTGTTGGACAGATTTAAACTACGATAATAAGATCCAACTCTAACAATAATAGAATTCAGATGTTTCTGAAGTAGATGATATACTAAACTTGTTACTTCATAAATACAAAAAAGTAAGATTTTGAAGCACATTGGTCATCCTTCTTTTGAGATTACCGAGTAAAGTAACAAGATTAACCAAGATAAAAGTATTCTATCTAAGATTTCAAATTCAACTTCGCAATCTAAACCTTGACCCAACAAGAACTTTCCTACTCTTGTACTCAGACCCTCTTATTAACCCAACACAATCAACAATACACTAAACAGTAGAGCACTTATACTGTTTGAGGAAAACCACTTGAAAATGTAACTAACTGAATACAAGTTCTAGTTTTTGAAGGATATTCTTTTCAGAAACTTCTGCTAGAGTTTGACACTTATGTACAAGTGGCAAGTTTATGGTTCGTCCTCCATTATTATACCTGCGAAGTGCATGTTATCAATTGGGTAGTTCTTTGTTATCCGATTAGGACTTGTTGCGTTTTACTTAAATTATGATTTGGAAAGTTTTTTTCTTTCTAATAATATTTGATTCGAGAACACTGAGTAGTGATATATCACAATATCAAACTGTTCTACTTATAGAAAAGTGTATTCATGGTATGTGTAAGAAAGAGAAAATTACTACAAAGTGGGAAAAGTTTCGTTTTTTTAGAGGGATACAAAATTTCTGCAGGAAGAGAGTTGAGTTAAAGGATATGGAATGAAGGAGAGAGGGAAGAATAGTAGAACACAGAAAACTTATAAATATCCTCAGGACCTGAAGGCTTTTCCTTTTATAAATAAATAAGCTCTTAACTTTACGACCCTTGTTATGATGTCCCTTTATGACAGTCTGGAGATTTCCTCCAGTCAGCAGTAATGTCTAGTAGAGCAGCAACAGTAGAAGATAATGCAGCAGCAATAGTAGAAGCTAATGTAGCAGTAATGGCTAGTTCAGCAACAGTAGAAGCTAATGCAGCAGTGGCGGCTAGTGCACCAGCAACAGTAGAAGCTGATGCAGCAGTAATGGCTAAGACAGCAACAGTAGAAGCTAATGTAGCAGTAATGGCTAGTTCAGCAACAGTAAAAGCTAATGCAGCAGTGGCGGCTAGTGCACCAGCAACAGTAGAAGCTGATGCAGCAGTAATGGCTAAGACAGCAACAGTAGAAGCTGCTGCAGCAGAAATGTCTAGTTCAGCAACAGTAGAAGCTAATGCAGCAGTGGCGGCTAGTGCAGCAGCTACAGTAGAAGCTGATCCAATGGTTATTGGAGCACCTAAAATAAAAGCTTAAGCAGCAGGAGCAACATTAAAGACAATTTTCTTTTAGACTGTACTGTTTCATTGAGAAATTGAATAATTAAATTAATACCTACCTCTGATACTGAAATACAGAGCATGCCTATGTTAGCTTCTGAAATTAGTACATTCTAAATTGCTACTTCAACCATTGTGAAGTGCTAAAAAATAGTGTTAACATGAATGTCTTAAATATTGTTTTACAAACAAAAAAATGTTGAATAATAATGTTATTTTGTTCAGTTATTTGTCACACCTATTTCTTTGTGTTGTTACTATTTTAAGTAGCACGAATTTAAAATCCATGATTTGTTAAACCGTACAATTACTACCCCTACCCTTGTGGTCTACCGGGAAAATCCGTCAAAAGCAGGAAAAAGAAACCTCGTGAAAATACGACGGGTTTTTCCCCTCTATTATTTAAAAAAATAATTTAATAAAGACTTACAAATTTCACAATTACATGAATCGAAAAAAGTTGTTCATAATTTATTGTTTCTGGTGGTGCCATTGAACTCCATGACGTTAGCATTTCTAAATTATTAAGTGGTCGCATTAAATGTTCCTGAATGATTCGTGACTGTTACATTAAAAGCACATTATGTTTTACTCCGTGTCAAGAGAATTGTGGGTTTATTTTTAGAAACAACAAGGTAGCGGGGAAAATTAATACCGGTGCGCGGACATGTCTATAATTACTGAAACAATTTCATAAAGCTAATGAACAGGGATCATTAGATTATGACGGTAAGTACTAGGTATTGCTACTCTAAGGGTTGGTTTGTGTAAGTATTAAAATAGGATAGCACTAGGTACTAATTGAATAAAAGATATGTCGATGTATATTGTATAATAGCACTTTACCCCTGGTTATATACAGGGTGTCCATAAAGTCTGGATCCACCCCCCCTATCTCGGGAACCTCTTAAAATATCGAAAAACTCCAAGACACCGATTTCTTCGATTGTAGAGGGATTTATTTTTAGCTAAAAAAAATTTCCAGTCAGGCTGGGTATGGACCAACTTTAAAATCTTAAATAGAATGGTATGTCTTGTGGCATATTGTTTGAAAGGTGTCATTGAGATAAGTTCATTACAACAAATTTCAGTGAGTTACGACTTACCGTTCTCGAGATACAGGGTCGGACGTCCTGCGTATTATCCATATATTTTAACCTATAACTCGTTAACCGTAAATTATGGAGAAATTTTTTCTCGTTAATAACAAATCCTTATCACAAAACCTTTCGAACATGTTATAACTCGACATACTCTGTTGATGTTAGTTTATGGTCGGTTTTGTCAGCCAGCCGGACGAACAGTCGAAAAAATTTAACGAAAAAACAAATCAAACTTTAACTTGTTCGAAAGGTCTTGCGATAAGAAGTTATTATTAACAAGAAAAATTTTCTCCATAATTTACATTTAACGAGTTATAGATCAAAATATATGGATATTACGCAGGACGTCCGACCCTGTATCTCGAGAACGGTGAGTTGTAGCTCACTGAAATTTGTTGTAATGAACTTCTCTCAATAAGACCTTTAAAACAATGTACCACAAGACTTACCATTCTATTTAGGATTTTAAAGTTGGTCCATGCCCAGATTGCCCAGCCTGACTGGGGCCGTGTAGGCAAATGTTTTTTAGCTTAAAATAAATCCCCCTACAATCAAAGAAATAGGTGTCTTAGAGTATTTCGATATTTTAAGAGGTTCCCGAGATAGGGGGGGTGGGTCCGACTTTATGGACCCCCTGTAGGTATATTGCTTATTCGTATATATAGCTTATTTGTATATAGCTATGTATATAGCTTATTTGACCCACCATTCTTTATTGGCTCCTTTTACTTCCTAAAAATACCAACAAAAAATATGAAGATGTGACAATGAGAAAAAACAGAAATAGGTGTTAGACAATAAGAAAGAAGAAGAAAAGGAAGGTGAAGATCATACCTAATTTGTATATTAGGTATACGAGATATCCAGATCCAGGTCTAGATTTAGATAAGCAAAATTTCATAGACTTTTAATTTACCCAAGTATATTTTAATTTCTAATTTGAGTTGTGTATAGGTACATACTATTTGTAAATATAATGCATAACAAAAAAACTAATCAAGCTAAACGCTAGTTATACTTACGCTAAACCTAGTTCGTATGTATTTAATAATAATCTTTTACTCCGGTAAACTTTTGAACGTTCACAATAAAAACAACAACTCTTGAAACCATAATGAAAATAACAACACATGAGCTCCGCTGCTTGACAAATATCCTCTTCCTCACCACATCTGGTTGCGTGGGTTATGCAAATATTTTTCAAACTTTCGCGAAAATCCCGCTCTGCATTATCAGCACAATTTCCTCCATTAGTTTCTCCCTGCTGATGCCAACAGATCTTTGGGTAAAGTTTTGCTGAGCAACATGTGACGAGCTCAGGAGTGTTTCATCAGTGGTGGCTGCCACTCCAAAGATCAAGGGTGGTGTTTCAGTTGATTGTGATTATAGTCATTTAGGGAGGGTCAACTTTTGTGGTGGCGGAAAGAATTGTCTGAATGTCTTAAATTCTATTTTATCGTAGATGTTTTGTACAAATATAACTATATTGTAGCATGCATTATACGAAATATAACTTTATCGTAGCCCTATTGTGCGAATTCATCATTCATCTCGAACAATAACCTCGGAAAGTCCCAGTTCTCCAACAATAGTCGAGTCCAGAGTCCTGCTTTATCATCACCGGGCAGCAACATCGCTCTCGAGAGCTAGAAGATTAAATTTAATAAATACGAGTACAAAAGTTGAAAACAATTTCAGTCTTTTCCGAGCACTCCTCTTTCACAATGACCCGTTGCAGGGGTTTTCAAATTATTTTATGGACCTCATACCAAGAGAACTTGAATTATTTTCAAAAATTAGACCTGAGTTCTTTCAGATTATCAGAATGTTAAAACCTAAATTGCATCATTCCATAGTATGCATTATGATGCCCAGGTATTTGGATATGGACTCAATTTTAGTGGTTTTCATAATTAATGTTTTGTATTAAATACCTCTTTTCTAAAATGTAAATTTACATACTAGTTTGGCATGTAAGTATGTTTTATCATGTAAAGAACATCTAAATTTACAATTTTTTCCTGGTTCAGTTGGATTCTGAACACGTTTTTTGCAATTCACCTCCAAGCTCTAGGCTTTGTAATGTAAAAGCTAGGTTGAAGTGGCCTCCAGCACTCCCACTGATAACCCCTGATCAAGCACTCATCCAGACGTAACTTTTCCTTTTGAAACTCATCACAATGGACAAGATGAATGTGTGGGGGAGAGTAGGGAGCGACTTTGTCACCGGACATAATAGACGACACAGTCGATTGCGACCCCCCACTTTTATGTACAGAAAAGTCATGTGGAGGGACATTCATGTAAACACGAGATTGATGATAAATATTGCAAAGGGAGCACATGGCGTGGATTTTATTCAAGCACTACTGAGCTTTTCACTTGGAAAGAGACAAATTATTTTGATTTGATCACTCGTGTTTGTGAGTGTTACGTATGAAATACTTGTCTACTTACTACTAAGAATAGTTGAATTGAACAAAGCTTTCATTTTCGTCTCTCTCGAAAACCCCTTCATGATAATTATGTATTACCTCGTATGTATCTCATACAAAGCACAAAAGTGTGTTGTTAATGAAGGTTTTGTAGTAACTGTTGCTCTCTCAATGCACGTGCCGATATAATTATTTTTAAGTTTGAGAAACAGACTTACCTATTAGTTTACTAGCGGGCTGCACCCGCTTCGCCAAGCTCACACACACACAACCACCCACATACCATCACACACCACATACACACACCTGAACACACACCACATACACACACACACACAACACACACACAACACCATCACACACACACACACACACACACACACACACACCACCCACAACACCACACACACACACACACACACACACACCACACACACACACCACACCACACACACACACAACACACACACACACACACACACACACACACACACCATCACCACACCCATCCACACACACACCCATCCACACCACACACACCCATCCACACACACACCCATCCCACACACACACATCCACACACACACACATCCACACACACACACACATCCACACACACACACATCCACACACACACATCCACACACACACACACACACATATCACCACACACACACACACTACACACACACACACACACACAAAAACCATCATCGCTGTAAATTTCAAAATCCCGAGCCAAATCTATCATAGCGGATATTGATAATGTAGCAAACTGGCCCATATTTCGAGAACGATTTGTCAGAATATGGCAACAAAGGGCTCAAATAAAATCATGTGATGTTCTCAGACAGTTTTTACAATGAAAATATGGATCCTCGCGATAACTTTCAAGTTCTGTGCTGGAATCTGTAAAAAAAACGTGAAAAGTCTGAAAAAATGGTCGAAATTTCGAACATTCTGGCTTCTATCTCGAGAACGGTATGTCAGAATGTGGCCTTATATGAATTAAATGAAAGCTTGTTTTGTCTAATGTGTTATTAAATAATAAAAAATATAGGTCCTCGCGACAAATTTTAAGTTCCGCGCAGGAATCTGCTAAAAAACGTGAAAAGTCTGAAAAAAAGGTCGAAATTTCGAACATTCTGGCTTATATCTCCAGAACGGTACGTCAGAATGTGGCCTAAAGTGAATTAAATGAAAGCTAATTTTGTCTTATTTGTTATTAAATAATAAAAAATATAGGTCCTCGCGATAGATTTCAAGTTCCAGGGCAAAGACTGTCTTAAAATCGAACCCTTCCTCAAGGAAATACTTGAGGAAGGTCATAACTCAAGGACGGTTTGGAATTTCGGACTTTTGATAGTTTTCCTGGTGTTTTTCGGCAATTTTACTTGGGGTCGTCACCCATCAATTTTTTGCTATCTCTTACCGTTTCGCCTAAACAATTCCCGCACACAAAGATACAAAGATACAAAGATACAAAGATACAAAGCCCGTCCATATTTCTCATTTATATATAGAGATTACATTTTTCAGTATTTTGAAAATTCACTGAAATATTAAATGAATTCTACTGTTGGAGATAAACTTGATCACCAAGCTACTGTGATCGATAAGGTACTTACCTTAAAAACAAATACATTTAGCGTAGAATTAATAAGCTCTTTTGTTATACCTTTGTTAACTAGTTTAGTTTTTGCGTATTGTTTTAAATGGGGAAACTAATGCTTAAGTGCGAACTAGCGATCTTGATTTTGACTATTAATTTATTTCGCTCTCATTTAAATATTCAAGTAAGAGACTAAATTCTAACGGTTAGGTCAATGTTAATTTTCTTGATGTCCTATTGGATGACACTTAATACGGTTTCGTTATTTATTTATTACTTAAATCCTTTCAGATTTCATTGTAAAAAATAAGGAAATATTTCCTTATCTTTCCAAACAACAGTGCCTCAAGAAACTAAAATGTTTTGTTTACTTTTGACTGCATACGTATGGTGTACTGTACCTACTTGGCCTGTCATATATTATTCTCGTATTGTTTTGCTTGTGATATTTTGCTGAGGTTATCTTTTACAATGCCAAACAAGACATATTTTTACTAGCCTGTGGCTAGGTATTATAATCTCTACCGCCGTCATGTCTTTCTATTATCAGTCTGGATTTATCTGTTTTCATTCTACTGCCTATATCTTCAGGTAAAATTACTGTGCCATTGTTACCGTGATAATTCATTACTGGAGGGAGTCTTGTTTGTACTAGTACTATGCTACTCTCGGACTATTGTGGTTTTCAGGGCCGAATATCGCCGGTTTAGTTCTTTTGATGATCTATTATTTTATTGTTTATTCTATTAATTCGAGCTTTATTTACATAACTATAATTATTCGACATAACTCATATCCGGTAATATTCAGGTTATAACCAAATTCTTGGTAGTTTGCCAAATTTTAATTGTAATGTTTTTCTTTTCTTTCACTCTCTCTCTCTTACTTCTTGTATTTCTCCTCTTCTAGATTCTTGCCATTCTCCTTATTATTTATTTATCTCGAGACGAAATCGTGAGGTTCACCCAGATACTTTCTCCCCTTTGAGTTTCAAGCCTGGCTTTGCTATTGACCCAAGACTATCCTTGCATATCTCCCTTCTGGCTTTTTGGAATTCTCCGGTTCATGTATAAAATCAAATGGACTGAAACTCAACTTCAGTGATACTGGGTGTTCCGTGCTCGACCTTTCTAATAGTTCATCAAAAATTGTTTTCAGTTGTGCTATCGAAATAAGTTAAAAGGAGAAACTGATACGACTGACTATTTTAAATAACTGGAACCTTTGAGGTTTGAACCTTGAACTATTCTCATGGCGAATGATAAATATCTTAACTTTGACTACATGACAATTTCTTGAAAGTCATTGCCAGTGATGGCACCCTGTCACTCCAAGATGTTTTGCCTCTGTAGATACTTTCAGATTCTCCTCAGTGAAGGAATGTGTTTCTTTGGCTTTCTTTAACATTTTCCCATAGATCATTTAAATTTTAATATTCAGACCATAGTGAGTTTGCGCAAAATATGTTCATATTTTTTTACGGAACGTATTCTGTTGAACTCTTGTGCAGAAACGAGTTTTCGTCAAATACCGTAAAAAGTTCAACGTAACGCAGAATCAATGATATCAATGACTTACTTAGAACATCATCATCTATTACTTATTCATTAGGTATACATATTACTTAAGTGGAATATTTCATATCTTATCATATAAATATAGGTATTTATATGATAAGATATAATGAAAATGAGTTGAAGGTTTGTGTGAGCTGATCACAGACGTTGTCGATTGCAAAATAGAAAATTTACTGTTTGAAAAAAAATCTACCTAATCTGTTCGCCTAGTCTAGATGCTACATTTCAGAGCTTCAGTCACTTATACCAACCTAGGTTTCCCAGAGTGAACTACGAGTAAATTTCACCCATCATTTATTGAAACCCATCAAACAGGTTGCCAAAGGTAACTTCTCAATTCAGAGATCAAATCTGGATGGCTTGTACAGTACATACATATCACGACTCAATAATTTACAGACATAGTTATTCATTACGAGTATTTTCAAGAACGTAAATCACATTTCTTCATAAATTTTGTCTGTGAGTGGTAATGAGATCACCCGAGTGCCAAATTTGGCCTGGAGCCGGGTATCCTTGCCTCCTATGTTTCATAACTCTCTCTCTAATGCACTTCCAGCGTCCTTTTTTGGTGTTGCCTCAGATGCATTTACATAAAATTACCGATACATAAATAACGTTGCATCGTATTCATTAAGAGCTCATTATCGCCAGGATGCCATTAGCTGATGTCATTTGCAGCTTCAGCTGGCGCTAGTTTCTTTTCTTCTTTTATAATATTTAGTAGGATGGGGCTCACTATGGTGACGAGCTCTTCCATGAAAAGGTTTTTTAATGCACCTTGATGTAATAAATACATAGGTATATCCACAGTAAAATACATAGGTATATCCAAAGTAAAATGGGATATTCTTGGAAATCGCAGCGGCGTACTTTTGTCGTGTCTAATATTTCCATGAAACTTATCTATTTTTCCTTTTCAAGACGAGCTTCAATTATTTTCAAGGAGATACATAAGAAACCTATTTTATGCACTTTCGTGATGTCATCTATACTCTTGGCAAGTCTTCGTTTGTTGAGTTTGGGTCTGGCTGCCTTTATGTTTTGCCGCATCTTATGATATCATAATCTAAGCCTACAATATTATAGTTTTTCATGGAGACTCATGTGTTTCCTTGGCAATGTTACAGAGTCTTTTATTCCTAATTATTTTAACGTCTTTGAATATGGCGTAGATTAAATTTATTCTATTGAATTATTAGGGTTGTGATTCCAAGTTTTACTTTCAATGTTCTGCGTGATTTGGGGATTCCATCAAGTTCACTTGTGGCTATGGGTTTGAAAGTGCTGAAGGATTCGATTCACATCCTTCATTTCCATCTGTTCCATTGAAGCTATATCAATTAGATGTTCAAAAAAAATATTAAAATAATTGCTCGTGTCAAATTCTGCATATTATATAAACTTATTTTTATATAGTAAAAAAATATTTTGGAAAGCCGGACTGAATAGTCAGGTGACAGATATGTCACACGGTCGAGAAGTTCTCAAATATAAAAAATACAATATCGTCAATCGTGGTGTGGCCGAAACAGTTGGAATGTACTGTCAAGGAGACCAGCGCAACCCTAAACAGCTTCACTAGAATCTCTCGTTCTCTTGTTTCCATGGGCCAATATTGTTTTTCCTGCCTTGCCTACTCGGACTTCATTGGTAAGGGTTAAGCCAGCTGGAAGCCAGCAAGGAAAAAATTCCCTAGCCATAACACGCCTACAAAAAAAAACTTTATTTTCAGCATATTGCCGCCACTGATAGTTACTTGTTACTGGTAGTAACTCAGTTGTCAAATCCGATAGGTAAAACACACATAGAGTTTCGTTTCGTATAGCTCAAATTGAAAGTGTAAATATAGCAATTGGTGTACATGTATTCGACCCACACTAATTTGCATCCTACTTTGTTCTTGCATATTTTATAGTAGATCACAAGCGTCATTGGTTTTTTTGTTAGCTTTTTACAGCAGACTCTGTATAGCTACTATAACTAAACGTGTGTCACATTTTGAGATTTGTATGTATGGTAGTTGATGAGTTATTCTTCTCTCACGTTGCCTTTCTCAAACCTAGTGGAGGGTTGAGATTTCTTACTCATGGTTGAGGTTGTTTGGTTCTGGCACTTCTACTTCCACATTTTACGGCTGGATACACTTCCCATCCCTGCTAAAGGGCGCCTTTATCAGGGCGTTAAACAGATAAGGCGCGTATGTGTTTAATGTCCCGAGCGAGAGAATCCTCCAACGACCCCTAATAAGCAACGAACACAAAGGTTCAATTATTGCCATAGCTAATTGGTATTTTCAAAGAGAAGAAATGCTAAAATCCTTTTTAGCAAAAGTTTTCCTTTTTGTAAAATCCGACTTCAGATTTCCAGAAATGAGATTATCTCCTCAGTTTGACTTGAAATTCCACACACTTGAAGATATTGATGATACGAAGATAGGTGACATCCAGGAGATGTGAACTCGAAACCTTCAGTCGCAGAGATTAGGTGATTGATGAGGCTCCTGTTGCTGACAGGTAGAGTAAACGTGTGAAACATTATTTCCGAGGAAAGCTTTTTTCCTCAATTTTTTTTTTTTTATACCGCCATGGCGGCGCGATGTCTGATTTTGTTTTTGCCAATCAAGAAGGGAGTACTTGCCGATTTCATTGATTTGAAAGTCCGAAAATGAAGGACTGGTTTTAAAATCTCCTATTAAATTTTAGTGTTCCCTTGACTCGAAATTACCACACAAAAATATGTATTTTCTTCTTCTGAAAACAAGCTTAAACACAAAGTGGATACAAGTGTGAAATTTTCTCATTAATCAAAAGAGTCATCACTCTTAAAAAATGGGCCTTCAAGTACATACATAGGTACTTTTAATACCCCGATTGTATTCAGATTTCTCACAACACATTTTCTACAAGGAACGTGTATAGAATGCCTTTTGCTTTCCTCAAAACCGTTCAACAGTCATGAGTTGTCAAAGAGAGCGCACGACACTCATTTCGCTAATGGGGTATTTTATTTTAAAAAACATCTAAAATCATGTTTTTTTTTCACAAGCCACATATAAGGCGAATCTCTATCCATTTAACATTTCTTCCTCTCTTCTATTTTTCAAATCCCATTTCCATTTAAAAGTACCTAGATATACATAATTATGTACCTCTATAAGACTTTTTCTCATCAACCAGGTGTCAGTCACAAAAGTTGACGTCTTCATGTCTCGATTTAAGAGCAGGTATCTGCTGATATCCGATTTAACTTTTTGTTCGTTAAAAGTTGAATAGAAATACTAAAAGTTGAGTAGAAATTATTATGAATGTGATAGATTTTCGAGATGCCGATTTCCGCTTCTTTTCATTTACAGCGAATATAATACACAATTTTTTTGTTATTTATTGAAATCAGGCTATTTTTTAATGATACATCATATATGTATAAAATTATAGCACTGAAAGTTAGGCCCACATTCAGCCTCTCTATTAAAAGTATCCACAGCTACACGTTGAAGAGATGAAGCCTAGTGCATACATTGATACTAAACTTTCATGGAAAACACTCATGCTCTAATTAATGAGCCGAGTTTTGTATTGAACTTTATGTAAAGCTAGTACCTACTAAGCAAAAAGCTGAATATGAAAATAACTAGCTTTTTTTAGTTGAAAAAAGTTTGACTTTTATTCCAGGTCGAAAAAGTTTCGTCTATGATCAATTCCGTAACCTCTTCTCTTTCTCAATTTGATTTATAAGGGAAGTTCACATCTAACCTGCTTCAATGCATGAAAACATTTCCCGTCTTCTCTACCCTGGAAAGTTAATTCTCAAAGTTGGAAAGGTTAGAAAAAATGTGTGTATTGTGTTTTTTTTTTTTTTTGCTTAAAATTGAAAATTTAACGTTAATTTTTCTCGTGCAGATAAAATTCTGCAGAGGAACAAAGCCAGGAGCATCGTATTACCCAGAGTACGGAGTGGATTTTTTGTACTTACCTTTTTTGCGTCAGCTTTTTGTGAATAATATGGTATTGTGATGGTGTTCCCTCACAAGATTAGTTCGATTTGATGGTAGCTCGGTGTTAGTATTTCATTTGATTCAACCATGCCGTTTTACAGTATAATTAATGTATGTTGGTCAATGGATGATTCATATGTTTGTTATATCTCGATCTACATATTATGTATAAGGAAAAATTCATTCACTGACTCTCTAATTGATCGAATGAAAGATCATTGATCACTGTATAATTGTATATCCATAGTGACAATATCTATAGGTAGTACGAAGTTGACATTCCGTCACAAAAGTTGCTCTTGGGTGTATATAGAAATGATTGTAGCCTATAGAGTATAGACTAAGGTGAGCTCACTCCTTTTTTGTGGCTGTGAAATTAGATTTTGATTTTTTTTTTAATCAAGAATTTTTCCAAAGTCGGTTATTTTTTAGCCCTCTTTTAGAGGGAGCAGTGTGCCAGTTTTAATCTGTCTACGCTAGGAACAACATCCGAAGATGGTAAAACAAAGCAGGAATAATATTATGTATACGAATATGATTATAAATTATGATTGTTGAATAGCCCATATAGGATTCCGATAGGCAGACCAGCCCACGTGGCTACGGCTGAATAATAAACATGTCTTTATTTTATTTCATTAGTAATATCACTAATACCAGTCATAACATTGGGTCATTCACTCTCTGTGTACCGAAGATCTATGAGATCAAAGCTATACTTTCCCAGGAAAATATTTTCATCGTTTGTCCATGTTTTAACTTTTTTTATAGACCGTTTCATGAAAAGTAAGCTTCCGTTCTTGTTATTGTTGCATGTTGTTTTATCGCTATTTGTGGTCACTATTGAGTGATTTTTTTTACAATTTTTATAGATGTTTATTTTACAACAAAGGTTTATAACATGAGTTAAAGTTTTATAAGTTACTACCGGTTACATCACCCCGCTTCGCCAGCCCATCAAACACACACACAACCCACACCACACACACCACACCACCCACCCACCACACCACCACACCACACACCCACAACCACACACACACACAACACACACACACCACACACACACACACACACCCACACACCACCACACCACACACACACCACACCACACACACCACACACACACACACCCCACACACACACACCAACAACACACACACACCACACACACACACACCACACACACACCACACACACACACACACACACACACACCACACACACACACACACACACACACACACACACACACACACACCCACCACCACACACACACACCACACACACACCACACCACACCACACCACACACACACACACACACACACACCCACCACACACACACACACCACCACACACACACACACCACACACACACACCACCACACCACACCACACACACACACCACACACACACCACACCACACCACACCACACCACACCACACCAACACAAAATGTCATTTAGGTTTGAAAAAAAACCTGAATATTTTTTGTCGCCCATCTATTTTCTGGTCTTCCCCGGCGTAGCTCAAGAATGGCTCATCAGAATTTCGCGATCAATATGTCAAATGAAAGCCTAAACCCTTGCCTAAAACTTTCTCGCTCTAAGTTGATAGGTCGTCACTTCAAATTTCGAGAAAAAATGTCATTTAGGTCAAAAAACGTGAATATTTTACATGTTACCCATCCATTTTTTTTACCTTACCCGGCGTAGCTCAAGAACGGCTCATCAGAAATTCGCGATCGATATGTCAATTGATAGCTCAAACCCTTGCCTAAAACTTTCTCGCTTTGAGTTGATAGGTCGTCGCGACAAATTTCGAGAAAAAATGTCATTTATGTCAAAAAACGTGCATTTTTTTTGCGTCACCCATCCATTTTTATCCTTACTCATTGTAGCTTAACCTCAGGGAGATATAATCTAGCCTAGAAGAATTTCCTGATCCAAGCGGACCTATGTGCAAAATTTCAAGTTTCTCGGTCAAACGGTGTGGATTTGTATAAAGAACATACACACATACATACACACATACAGACAGCTTTCTTTTATAGATATAGATAACTTTTAAATGTGGCTCTCTGCTTTCACGGTCGGCTCTCTGCGGGATTTACTGGTGATCCTCAGCAGACCCATGAGGTAATTTTTGAGGAGCCATGATTATAGTGTACTTCAACAGACTTAAAATACTGCGGCCATGTCTATATTTTCATGGTTTCCTTACAAGAACAAACAACTCTAAATACTTTATTAATACATATATATTATATTATGAGATATGTATTTATTATATTTATGCCTGGCAGCTTCTTATTATAGTTTTTTTTAATCATTAATACTGTTAAAAATATCTACCTACTTAAAAAAATTATTCTGGTTATAAATAAATTCGTGTAATCAAATTTCCCATTCGATTGAGCCCAGGTCATACATATATGTACATATTATAATAGGTATTTCCAAGAATTCTGATTCAAGCGCTCTGGAATCCTCGACTAATCGATTGCGTGGGACTAACAGATCTCTCCCGCGAATTATGCTGACGTAAACTGCTCTACAAATTGAAACCGAATCCAATATCTACAAGCGCTTACTACAATTATTAGAGAATAGTAGCAGCCAGGCACGGTGTTAGGAGACTGCATGACAGGAACCGATCAGATACACATCAGATTGAGATTGAGACTATACCAGATTACCACGTGAGATTATGGACCGGTTAGGAAATAGACAATAGACTAGTTGTAGATTAATCTGAAAAGAGAGAGAGAGAGAGAAACAATTTTATTTTTTTATTAAACAAACAAAATAGAAGTAAAAAATTACATTTAGTTTCGACGTAAAATTAGAGTTTAAGACTGGGGACATACAAATAAGTAGGAGACCAGCTCCTGACAGTTATATGGAAACCTCTGATGTCTTACTCATCAGTTTATTCTCTGAATCTGGACATCAAATGCCTCCCAGGGACGAAAAGCTTCGGCATTGGCTACACCGTCACAACAGTCAGGATTTACCGAGGAAAGAAATCTGTGATATCAAACAGATTAATGGTCAAATCGTCCTTCATAGTACGTAATAATAATATCGCCTTGTTTATACTGCCCGATTAAGACTATTAAGTCCCATTATTCCAGCAGTACCCCCAAGACGTATTATTATGTGGTAAAAATCCCAAATGGAAGGAACACTTGCCATGTCCCGGCTGGTTTTCGAACCCGTGACTTCTGGAATCTCTGGATTCACAGAGTGCCGCCTTTACCACTGAGCTACCGGGACAGTACATAGTACATGTTAACCTAAAAATAATAGTTCCAACATACCAACAAGTCTATAAGCAATAATTGTAGGTATAATAAAGTTGAATATTCATCTCTTGTTCTGGGTGATTTACCCGCTAGTAAATCTAATAATCTTGAGCGCATACAGAGGGTTTTTGTTGGTAAGTTATACGACTTATTCCACAAACGACGTTTCTTGTATTCCTACGAGCTCTGCTGTGAACGCTACAAAATACTGTCGCTACAGGAACGCAGAATAATAAGCGCCATCACATTTCTACATAAAAACCTCCACAACAAAACCTTCTCAAATTCATTCCTTGAAAACTTTAAAATGAGAGTTCCCCTTCGGTCCTGCCGTCGAACTAATGACCTTTTTATAATACCTTCGTCCAGGTTAAATCCCTGGCACTTTCCCTTAACCTTAGCTAAAAAACTCCCCCCAGAAATCGACCTATTCCATCCAAGCATATCTAAATTCCTTGAAGACCTTACAAAATATCCTATACCCTGCTAAAATAAAACATTTTTCTGTCCACCCATGTATAATATCTTGTATCAAACTTAATAAATTTATATATCCATACCCCCCCCCCCCCCCCCCCCCCCCCTCCAATTGTGAACTCCCCTTTTAGGTGCATCTAGTAATAGAGGTAAAAACCTTGTTAAATGTACCTGTATGTTCAAATAAATAAATATTTAATTCAATTCAATAATAATAAGTACTTTGGTAGGTGCTAATCCCAAGACTCAGGTTAGGCGATACAACTTTGTAAAGGTGATAAGCTGATAAAATTCCGACTTTCACTCAAAGTCAAGGCTCGTAGGTCAGGATTAATAAACAACTAACTTCACATAGTAAAGGTATACCTAGTATTCCAAGTACTTATCTGTGTTATTTATTTTGCCATTTTATCAATGTCGACGAACTTACAGATAAGCCCTTCATCAGGCTCCGTGATTGTGGTGTATCAGTGTGGACTGCCTAGAGTTGTTCCTTCAGGAGATGTCGGGATGAACTCCTGATGAAAATTCTGGATTAAATGAAAAATGATATATAAAAAATAAATGAAGTAATCCAGGCTAATCCACAGTTTTTCCAAACAAAATATCGCCATAAGTACTTAATGTTTTTATTTAGGTCTCAACGATTGATTGAAATTTTAATAAAACAGTAAAGAAAGATAATTCTTAATTTCCCTATTTTACAATAGTTAGCCCACCCACCCAAATATGGAGGATCGGTTTTCTGTGCTAAATTTCACCTAAATTCAAATTTCTAAAGTATTGATAATACATAATGTATGATTCATTAATGAGGAAAAATGATTCCCTTGTAAACTGTACGAGAACCTGCTGGTAGTCCTCGTTTGAGACCATTCCAACAAATTTTTCAACACATTTCTGTTTATTAATTATGTAATTAAACCCCTTTACATGAGGATGTACCTATTGCTTGGTATTCAAATTCTTCAGACATCGGAGGTCTACGGAACCAAAAACCTTCAACTCTGCAATACTCCAGAAGCCTGTATTTCGCATGATGGCGTGCTTGCAGAAATGACTACCCGTCGTGTCGGTTCTCAGGTTACTGTGTGTCACATTCACTCGGAAGTTTAAGATGAAAGATTTTGCTGATGATTATCCAAACCACTGAACTCTCACGATCATACGAAAAAGTGCCGACATGTGCTGTCTATTATAGGGAGTATGTATAATTTATGTATAGTTTACATCTTTACAATATTATACTGTACATAAGGTACTGTATATGTACATAGCTGCAGCAATACTTCAAATAACCGAGCTTCTTGATAAAAAAAAAAAAAATGCATAAATGTGTAAGTAGTAGGTGGTATATTTTACTAATCTTCTTGAACCCTGTAGTGTAAATCCCCCGCTGAAAAAACCTTTTTTAGTGGAAGTGTCTGTGGCACCTTAGTTATATTATTATTTTTCCATGTCCATAGTCTATGCCTATGCTTATATTTGAAAATGAAATATTTATTATAAATAATCATAATCTATGATATAAGTTAAACCTACCTCAGTAGCTCGATCGATAAGGTGGCGGACTTGTAACCTGGAGGTCAGTGGTTCAAGTCCCGGTTTCAACGTGGAATTGATTTGTGACATTAACAAAAATATGATAACGATAAGTTTAAAAAAAAAAGTATTTTTAAATTTATTTATTTATTTAATAACAAGATAACATATGAAAAGGTATTTTGCCTAAGCTAAAGCTTCTATAATTATTTAAACAAAATATTATTGCAAATGTACAACCAAATATTCACCAGGGCCGACCAAAGTGGCCACCTCCCCTGGTGAAGCAATCAATAACCTAATCCCCTCATTATAGATGATTAAATCCTCGTACGAGTCACCTGTCCCGCCCACGTTCGCGCCAATTTCGACCATAACCATTAGGCATTCCCTGTGTGTGAGTGTTCTGATTCCCCTGCATAATAACAGCTTGGCTACCAGTTGAGCGGCCCACGGTCGCGAGTGGGCCCCGCTATGAGAAATTTCCGAACAGATTTGAATATTCGACAGATTTGTCTAACATCGTTGTGCATGTTTTCACTCATGTTGTCCGGGATGGGGTTTCTTTTATTGAGTAACTCTAGAGCTAACCCATGTTTAATCGAACTTGTATCAAGTGGGTAGATGATAGGAGGAGATAGAGTAATGTGCTGAAAGCTAGTTTTTTCTAACTTGTTTCCATGATTTACTGTAGATGGTAGGGTGGCAAACTAGCAATGTTGACTTCCTTAAACATTATTTATAATTTTCTTTATCTTCAGTAAATACAGCCCAACCCTTTTCTTATAGATCTTTTATTAATACTTGTAGAGTGCTGAAGTTGCTGTTTTGTTTTTAAGTACTTCTGTGAGTTATGTATGTATATCTGTTACATTAAAACAGTACCACAGTGCTATAGTTATTGACAAGGATGCTTTTTAACCTGAGGAAATGCCGTGGTAAATATCGCTAGCAATCTACTTCTGAGGCTGGACTCTGATTCACAAGAGACTTAGATTTCAATTCCATTGCACCACGAAACAAAAAGTAACTTCCCCTTTATGGCATGAATACAGTGCAAATTTTATTTTCCCATTTATTTCTTTGTTTCAGGTAAAATGACTTTCCACCTTATTCTGACCTTTCTCACCTTCTATAAAGCTGATTCGGTAAGTTTTAACTTCAACTACCGTCATCCGGATTCTTCTGCTAATCTTGATTCTCTCAGAGAGCGCCGTCATCAAGCTGATTCGAGGTTTCTACAAAAGCTCATCTCTGGCGAAGTTGATTGTAGTGGTTTGTTGGGGCTCATTCCTTTTGATTGCCACCGGAGACTCAGGAGAGCCAACACATTCTACGTGACATCTTGTGACTCAAATTACAAGTATTATGCTCCTCTCAACAGGATGTTAAGATCTGCTAACACCGATTGTGGATTTGATTTTTAAAACAATTGTGATATATATTGTAGAGTATTTTAATGTCTTTCGATTACCATTCACCATTTATGTGTTGCGTTGTTTTTTTTTTTTGTGTATCTGCATTGATTTTTGTTATAAATTAATATTGTTTTATTGTACAAAGAGCTCTGATGCTCGTTAATAAATGAACCGGTACACCCGGTATTATTATTATTATATTTTCTAAGTCTTCTCCTCTTCCAATTTGAGTTTTCAAAAGTTTAGTTTTATTTTATGGAATAAAGAATAGAAATAAAAAAAACTATAAACTTGTAACTAGCTCTTTTTTTACTTTTACACTTGGCAAGGTGGAGTGCGACCTACTATAATAGATAGTAGGAAAACACTAATAGGTATCTAGATAGATACACTTATTTACTTATACTCCTACTGTGATTTTAATAGAATTACTCAACATTTATAACTATTTATTTGTTAATTTGTGTAATCCTATAATGAATTTGAAATTTAAAAATTAAAAGATATTAAATTTAAAAATTATTGGAAATTCATAACCAACAAGCATTAATTTATACAACACACAAAATAGTTATTATTCGTTTGACGTGAGAAATATTGAATACATTAAACACAAATTGAAATGATAAACGGTTTTTTTTGTAAATGAATTTTAATGCAAATGCCCGATGGTCATATGTTAAATATTATTATATTTATATGCATCCCGTTTTATAGTATTACGAATGAAAGAAAAATATTTAAATTTTGTTTCTATAATTTCATGGAAATCCATGTTCAAAAACCTCACTCGTTGAACTTGATTTGTAGGTGCTGTATATGCAATAGTGCAGTGTATGAAATGTTAGTTCATACTCAGAAGAGATTGGAATATTTTGTATTGCTGGATTTTTCATTTTTTTTTTTTTTTTCGTGGTCCTGATGTTGACATGTTGTCTAGAATTTATGGATGTTTTTTATATTAGTAATTCATTCAAAACTGTGTGAATATGGGTCAAGACTTATTGTAAACAGGCTTGTTCCAAGCCGTGTAAAGGAACATGTTCAGAAGTGATCAAAAGTACGGATGAAAGTATTAACAAGAGAGTCAAATACAGACACATGATCAATATCAGCTCTGAACACGAGGAATTAGCCAAAGATGCAAGCCGATCTTGTTTCATTAACATGCCAATCTGACGTAGGAACTGTTTCAAGAACATAAGTGCAAATTGGATTCATTGTGGAATGGGAATTTTGCAAGTTGGTAATGCAAACATTCCCTACAAGCTGAAAAGTATTGCCAACATCACGGTGCCCATGTAATTTGTTCCTCTTGATAAGCATACATGAGGATTAGATGCTATCAGATAAAATATTGCGATGGGTTGGAGGGGGATAAATCTATAAATTTGGTATAAGATGCCCTTCAGCTCAATCCACACATCAAGATTTAGATATTAATATTAGCATATTCATTATTACTTATCAAGCTCGCCGGGAGGCGAGCGCTCGTCAAGTAGCGCCAGCCACCCGGCCTATATTAACACGAAACAGAGTTTATATGTATTTTGTTTTATTGTTTTCGCCCACTTAACGCTAACTTTTATCAATTTTTATTTCAAATTCGTAATGAGACGCGAAAATAGATTGTGTTTCACGAAAGCGCGAGGTTCCTACGTACAGTTAAAGTCGTTTACTGGCCACGCCGAAAATCTTGAATTTCATGAAATTATTCATACGGGTTTTTTTTTTTTTTTTTTTTTTTTTCAGACCAATTTTCTGTCAAGGGTACAGCAACATGTGCTTATCGTAGAAAGACGTGAGATACGTTTTTGAAAAGGGAATTTTCATCTCTGCATACCTTTTATAGTTTTAAGTATTTATTTTTTATAGGATAGGAGATATAGCCTTCTAAAATAAAAGCGGAAAGTTGCATAGAGCCGCCCCTGGTTATCTTGGAGCTGCGATTCTGGTATTTTTCGAAAGGCCTTATCATAGGAAAAAATATAAAAATATAATTAAAGTATTACACTGGACCAAACTTGAGTTATACCCTTTGAAAGGAATACTTATTATGGAGCCCAGAGCCGTCTATTATTATCCTAGAGTTGTATTTCTGGTGTTTTTAGAAAGGTCTAGTCAAAGGAAAAGAGATCACTTAATTTCAGATGGTTGAAACAAGTAGAAAAGTATTTAAAGCCATCTAAAGGAATATCTAAAATGAACCCTGGAGCCACGCCTATTTATCCCAAGTTGATGACTGAAGGTTCTTTCTAAAGGTCCAATTACGCAGAAATATACTACGATGTAAATAAAATGTTAGAAAAATCAGCGACAGTGTGAGACATAAAAATAAAAAACTGAAATAAGATTTATGAGAGTAACAAAAAATCTTCGCCTCACATAGAACTTAAAATATGGGTGGGATCCAATCATCTTTGCTTCACCCAAGCTGCCAGCAGACTGAGTTATCAGTGAGGGAATAATAACGTTTTATAACTTCATTCAGAGATTTCTACATCAAGAGGTAACTAGGTCTATATTATGAGAAGTGTATAAAATATTGGCCAGTAAGAGGAAAAATATTGATTAGTATAGATCAAAACAATGATAAATTATAATAAAATATTATGTATTGAGCAGTCTCTGTGCTCGTCGACTGGTGTAGGTAAAACACAAAGTTTGCAAGATGACCTGGGTTCGAATCCCAGCTAGGTATATTTTTTTTTTTACTCTGTACTTTGGATGTCCGGTTTTCTCGTGAGAAAAAAAACAGTAGTTGGTAGTTTGAGTCAACCTCCTATGACCGTTTAATTTCGAACGAAGTGAGTATGGTTTAACTCGACCATCATTGATTTGTCACAATCCAATTATCCATCTACCTATGTATGTAACATTGTAACATGATATAAGTTGCATTTTTTGTGCAATCGAGCTGAAATTTTCAGGGTATATTCCATGGATATATGCTTGCTTATTAATTTATAATTATTAAATGTATTATCTAGTATAATGTCTCACTTCTTCTGTTTATACCTACCAACTGATTATGCTGAATTGACACCATGTTTAGTAACTCGAAGTTAGGCAAATATATGGGTCAACATTTCTTAGAGCCATAGTAAGAGTCAATTTCGGATGATACAATAATACTCGGCACTTTCATTTCCCTCTTTATTTTACCAAGATCGAATTTCCATCTACCTACCATGTACTTAGGTACATATTATAATTAAAATTGTATTGTAAACAAAACCACTAAACAAAGTTGTCCGTTATTTAACGAGTTCATAACTATTTTTTCAATACAAGGTTAAAACACTAGTTGATTATTAATGAATTATTGTTAATGGATTTTAAGATTAAATAGGTATGTTTTTTTCTTCATTATTACTGGTTGAAGTTCCACAAAAGAAGCACCAATTATCACACCAACCTCATTTTAAAACGATTGTGACCAGTTGATTGTATTTGGTTTTAACGTCCTGATTTGAACTAGTCAGGACGGGGGGTTTTACCCTCCATTCGCTGGGAATCGTTCCAGCTACCTACATTTAACTCGCCCAGCCTGGGTAGATTCCAGACTCACGTGTTTACAGGGGAAAAAAATATTAGAAAAGTCTGCAACAACTGGGAATCGAACTCGAAATGTCTGAACTACGGGCAGTAGTTACAACCATTACGCCACGGAGGCTGGCCACTGACAACTGACAGTCTAAATAAAGCATTTATTTTGATCAATGCTTTTGTATTATGAATCGTAAATTACATAGATCTCATTCAAAATTTACAAATATGTACCTACATTATAAATATAAATAAAAAAACACTGCTAATTATGGACACAATACTTCCTCGTGATTGTTTCACATTGTATACACCTGGCAATTTTGATTTTATCGACTAAATCACTTGTATCTTCAAAACCGCTTAACCGATTTTCTTCAAATTTGTTCACAAATTCATACTTAAATTAAAAAGTGCAAGCCTTATTTTTAATAAATGTATCTTTTTATTTCTTGATTGATTGTGATGATGATAATAATAATAATACATTAACATTAATAGTAATTTTAAATAAAAATAAAATCTAGCTTACTAGACTTTTAACCTGGAACTTGGAGTTCAAGACCTCATTAAAGGCTAACCATCAATTTGGTATTTTATTTAGTTGGGTTGTTAGGTGATATTCTAATGACAAGACTTTGTCCTCCACAGTTAAAATAATTTAGACAAATCTTATTACTATACTTACTATAGATAAGGATAACGTACCCGAAAAGTACCCAAAAAAAATACCGGGTACATTTACAAAAGTACCCGCACCGGGTACATAATAAAATTAGGTACCCGTACCCATACCGGGTACAACACTGGCGACGGTATAACACACTGGATCCGCATACCGTACTGGGTACCGATTTTATGAAATACTCGGTATTACACACTGGGACCGAGTACCGACGTATCGTACGTAGTAGGCGGGTACCGTTTTTATTAAATACTTGGTATTACACGCCGGGGCCGGGTACCATACCGGGTACCGATTCTATGAAATAATCGGTATTACAATAATACCCAAATACCCATCTCTAGAACTGGGTACAGCAGAGAGAGGTACTTCATTATTCCGATATTATCTATGAATAATATTCAGGCTGTCGGTGTCCTAATATTTTTCTTTTTGTCTCGTAGAAACAAGTCTTCTATTTGAAACTTCTTTGTCAAACAATTGGACGGTTTAGGGAAATGTAAATTATTTAATTTAGGTTATAAAATAGGAGGTGGAGCTTCTAATCTATTGAAACACTTGAAACTAAAACACCCAACAAATTTTGTGAATCGAGATTCGTCTCCTGTAAACATTCTGAATGCAAAATTGTGAGATTTAGTTAGTGTACGGTGCTTTTGTACTTGGTTCTTGAGTGATTACTCGAATCCACTATTCCATTTACATCCGCTTGCAGAATCTCAAAAACGAAGTACAAAAGAACCTCTGTAAATACTCGGTACTTTTATGTAATCGATTACTGAAGTACCGGTTCTATGAAATACTCGGTATCACCCATCTCTAATTATTGCCAACAAAACTGAAACTTTCTCCTCTCTCCAGCAACTACCGTGAAATATTCTTTCAGCATCTTTTCAAAGTTTTTTTTCTATCATTTTTTTTTTTCTCCTTGAATTAAAAGATCAACATCCTTTAATTAAAAGTCTTTTTTCTTTTATCTGTTGATTGTTGACCAGTTTTTATTTCATCTATCATATGAAAATCAATTATATCAAAAAGTAGTGATATCCCCCAAAAAACACTTCGTGTAAAAATAGTCGTCAAGTGTTGGAATGATTAAAAAGAACTGATATCAAAAACGTCAATTTTCTATGTTTGAAGGAAATATTTTTCACGTAATAAGTCTCTTGATAATTCAACCAAAATAATAGCCTCACAACAACAGCAAACTTCGATTTGGTATTTTGAGAATTTAACCAAAAAATAGCCACACAACAAAACAATGCTCTTGTAAGAACAATCTTGCATAATTACAGAACCACGTCCTTGACTGCACACTGTTTTGTTCTGAAATTTATGTGAAGTATGTTGCTAACAAAACAGTGTGCAGTAGTCAAGGACGTGGTTATGTAAATATGCAAGATTGTTCTTACAAGAGCATTGTTTTGTTGTGTGGCTATTTTTTGGTTAAATTCTCAAAATACCAAATCGAAGTTTGCTGTTGTTGTGAGGCTATTATTTTGGTTGAATTATCAAGAGACTTATTACGTGAAAAATATTTCCTTCAAACATAGAAAATTGACGTTTTTGATATCAGTTCTTTTTAATCATTCCAACACTTGACGACTATTTTTACACGAAGTGTTTTTTGGGGGATTACCTATTAACTGCAATCGTTGATCAAGATTGTCTTGTTCCCTCTTCATGCTAAGTTCGTGGGGAGCTTTCTATTTCTGGTGAGGAATTGAAGATGTTCTGTTTGTAAGAAGAGTTGTAATAATAGCTAGTGATAGGTATTAATGGTATATTCGAGACAAGGTAGATAGATGTACATAAGAACAAAAACAATTATTTGATACGTTTTTTCCTCCCATGCGAGAATTCATCACAATACCAATAGGTTTTAACCTCTCTCCCTGGGTAGAACAAGCGATCGATTTCGACCTTTCCTTATTTTCAACCTTTTACGTATTTTTTTTCACTTTCCTTCCATCCGGCATTAGCGATCTTTAGTAGCCTATGTCGTGATTACAAACGTATTGAGACTACTACAAGAACATGCAAGTATTAGTGGTGATGTAATATTACGACACGTTGATGTATGTGAATTTCATGTTAAAAATACAATAATTAAATAAATGATGTACCTATCAATTATAAAAACACCACCCGAGAAGATTGTCTTTAAAGATCATCAACACCAAAATTTTTAGCACGAAGCAGATCAGTAGCGGACCTCCGCAACGGAAGCCTCTCACCAGTTAGGGAGAAGGTTTTGTTCCTGTTCTCTGTTTTTGAGATTGATTGAAAGCGAGAGACTTTAGTCCGTCACTTTCAAGGTCCTAGGTCGAATTTTAAAATCTTAACTTTAATCCTGCTTTATAATTCGGCCCTAAACTCCATGTTGATTCTATTTTGATTTAAAATCCATATGTGGACGGTGTTTATACCCTCCAATCCCTGGGGATCGAACCTTACCTAGCCTGAGTAGGGCCGGAAATGCCAACCTCATTTGTTATTTACTTGATAGGTAGCATACATACTTTTTGTCAGAAATTCTGCCCAAACCGAGGAAAGAACCCAAGATCCCTGGACCACGGTTGGACAAGATCTTGAACCTCATTTATTTTAGAATATTATGATCACTGATCATAAAATAATGGTATCATAGCAGGTGCTAGATGAAGGGATTTACAAAATCTATTTTTCGAATTATATATATCGCATATTCAAATTTCTTCCATGTGATTCGAAATATCTCCTTAGAAAAATTGTGCCTGACCGCCTCTGAATGTTTTGAGTGCGTGATGTTTTGATGCTAATGAAGTTATTTGTCCATCATGAAGATTCTTAGAAAAGAATTTATACATCATGTCGGAAGCGAAATGATAAGTTATATTAATTGAATATTTACGTAATATACGTAGGTATCATAATTCTTAACATATAATTTTAGGAAAACAAAAAGAACATAATTTTACTTACATAAAATAGATACAAACATTAGTTAAAGGACGTATAGGTGTATTAAATATACATATAAACCGGCTGTATATATTTAATATACATATAACTCAACTTAATTGGTAGATAATTATACACATAAACCGACCTTAGTAGCTGGATCGATAATATGACGGACTTGTTACCTGGAGATGGGTGGTTCAAGTCCCGGCTTCAATGTAGATTTAGTAAAGCCAGTTTGAGTAGTTGTGATATCACGGAAGTTATTATCACAGATATGATAACTTATAACTCAACTTAATTATACACATAATGTAGGTATAATGTAGGAAAGGAGGCATTTCTGCTAATTTATAATACTTGGGGCATACACAAATATGAAGTTGTTTTCCTCTACCACGGGTTAGTTATACCTACCTGCTCCATACACCACGTACACGGCCCTCAAGACATTGTAAGGCATGTAGCCGTTTCCTCCATGCTAATTCTGTGTACACTTACCTCCACCTGAACTTGGGCTGCATAGTCATTAAGTATGCACTTATTAATAGCTCCGTCATTATGCACTTAACGTGCATTACGACCATTATAAGGGCAATAATAGGGAACGACCGCGGTATTATTATACAGGGTGGAACGGCATTTGGAGTTCTTAATTTTAAGTCAGCAATACCTGTGTTAATATATGTAGTATGCTGTTATAATAACAATAAAAGTGATTATAACACTCCACAAAATGCTCAAAGCATTTTCTAGAATCTAACCTTTAGAGTCTTATTATTATGTGGTCACAAACTGAAAGTAATGAGGAAAAATTCATACACTGGGTGGGATTCGAACCAACGGATCCCTAAGCTACCTGTATTACCAGTCTAGCGCGTCGACCACTTGACCTATCGTGTTTAACCAAATTTAAGTTAAGTAAGTACAAAAGTTAGTAATAATTTGACCTCGAAAATTTTTGTTAAAAAAAATGTGAATTGTTGGGCGAAAAATTTTACTTCAGAAGTCATTCAATCGTCTGTAAATAGTTCCATATGATTAAAAATTGTTGATATAAATGACACAAAATCCGTTATAAAATATGCATCACAGTCACACCCTGTACATTATTGAAACAGCTGTGCAAGTCCTGTTCCAATGCATTTACATTGTACTAGATGCTTATTATGACAAAGTTACAACTTTCAAGTTTCGTCACTGACGAGGCAAAATGTGGTTACTAAATAATGAAATTTATAAATTCATATTTCAACGCGTATAATACCCATTTTTGTACAAGGGCCTACACAACAATTGGTTTTACAATAAAAACACAAAACATACTCAAACAAAACTTTAATATTTTTTGTATAATAGATGTGTACCTACTGTATATTATTAAAATTACTTCACAATAAAATTGAATTAAGAATCTCATTCGTTCAATGCTCTTATCCTATGGAACCAAATAAGCCCCAATGCTGTGCAAAGTATCAAAATTCTACACCAAAATTAACCAATCTTAAAACAGCTGTTCAAAAGAAAGTGTTCAGCTTAGCTTCCAAGAGAGAAGCGCCAATATCTCTTTTAACTTGACTCGCGGTTACGCTGACGACGAAACAGATTATTTTGTCATTTTCCCACTTGCACATCACAATGTTTTATTAAACATGTTGGATCAAGTTTTATTTACAATAAAGTAGGTACATAGAATATTTACATAGAAATTGAAATAAAACAAAACTTGATCAAGGGCGGTGCTAATGCCAACGGCATTAGCACCATTTTTTGCCTCGCAAGCGACGAAAGCTCTGGCGTGACCGAACATGCATGGAGCGGAGAACTCACCCAAAGCTCGTCGTTATTAATTGCTGAAGAATAATAAATGTACTAATCTTAAGGACGCTCATTATCAAGAGACCACCCACCACTGTTCAAGATGCCAGCCTGGGACCTTGCCTGATCAGAGCGACAGTTGTTAAGAAGCTAAAAAATCTTAATTATTATAAAATATATGTAATTCATACCGAGTTTCACCCAGTCAGAATGGAGGAGAGGACTGCTCTGACTGATTTTTTGCGTGACATCTGAGTTTTAGGGCCACATTATGAAAAAGGGTTAAAGTTAAGCTAAGGCAGACACACCCTCAAGTCGGAGTTTCAACCAATCACAGCGCACTATAGCCCTACTTAAGGGATAGTGTCCACTTAGATTAAATTTAATCCTGTTTAATATTCGGTCCCAAGTTGAAAAAAAAACTTGTGATAACATCTTTACCCTGAAACAACTACTCCATCAGGCAACAGTTTATAATTTCAGCCTATACTACCTGTTCCTTGACTTTGAAAAGGCTTTCGATTCTGTACAAACATGGGCAATACTAGCAGCACTAAATGAAGCAGGAATAGAGAAACAGTACATAGATGTCATTAGGAACATATACGAGGAATCAGAGATGATATTTAGAATGGAAGGTATAGAATGCAGAATCAAACTAGAAAAAGGCCTGAAACAAGGTGATATTTCCTCTGCTAAACTTTTCAATGCAATTATTCAAATGGTTTTTAGGAAGCTTTGTTGGGAAAATTATGGAATACAAATGAATGGAAAAAGAATGAATGAGCTCCGATTTGCTGATGATGTTGTTTTGGTCGGAAATAATCAAAGAGAGATGGAAATAATGCTGAAAGATTTGATTAAAGAAACAAGCAAAGTAGGACTGAAACTGAACATTGGAAAGTGCAAACTAATGAGAATAGACAATCAAGGACATGAATCAAGAATAGAAATAGGAAATGAGACTATAGAAGAGGTAGAAAAACATGGTGTACCTTGGACACAAACTATCAATACATGGACAAAATAAAGAAATATCAAGAAGAATAAGTTTAGGGTGGAACACCTTCAACAAATATAGATATCTATTTAGATCAAAAGTCAGCATGATAGAGAAAAGAAAACTATGGAATATGTGTGTTCTTCCAAGCCTAATATATGCCTGTGAAAAAGTGGACATTGGACAAAGAAACAATCCAAAGACTTAGAGTAACAGTGAGAAGTATGGAGAGGGCTATGACGGGAATATCTAAAAGAGAAAGAAAAACCAATATATACATAAATAGAATCACAGGAATAACAGACATAGCAGACACGATGTTCAGTCGAAAATGGAAATGGGTAGGGCACATAATAAGATGCAAAGATGAAAGATGGTCAAAACAGATGATGGAATGGTGGCCAATTAACATGAAAAGAAAAGTGGGAAGACCAGCCACAAGATGGGATGAAGAAATGAGAAAAGTATGTGGAGAAGCAGCTTGGAAAAGAGTTGTATGGGATAGAAGAGAATGGAGAAGAATGGAAAATGTATTCATTGCTGCTTGGATAAATAAATGAAATAATGAGAAAAGAAGATCCAAAAACAGTTTTTTTATATTGTAACAGGTATATTATAATAATTTATTAAAAAGGCTATGTATTTAATTTTTTTTTCATCAATTAACCACATATTTTTGGAAACCTCTTAATTTTGGTATATAAAAAAAAAAGGAAATAAAGAAAAAAAAAAAAAAAAACAGGAAGTATTTTAACGTTATTAAATTCATTGTTGGAAACTTTTAATTTTTATATTTAAAAAAAAAAGTACCTCAGCAAATAAGCTGAATTGGAACCAGTTGTTCTGATATATGTATTAATTTTGATGTATGTAATATTTCTGTTCCAAATAAAGGTTTATTTATTTATTTATTTATTTATTTATTAATATTCGGTCCCAAGTCACGGGCACTGTGATTTTGCCTCAGCAAATTGAAGAAAATTACAATAGAATTTTTCGTGTGGTCTGTGACTTCTATGCGGGATGGGAGACATGAAAGTGTTGCCATTTGTGAAAGGATAAGGTCGTTATGATAAATTTAAACAGTTAATTGTGTATTCCATTGTCACTAACAGGCTGGTTTAATCATGGACCTAATGGACCATTAGCCATTTGATTGTGTATGAAGTTGATCGTACGTTTATGATTAAAATCCGTCTGTAAATCTGCATTAACACGTTCGTTACCAAGCCAAATTTTTCAAGTTTTACGTAGGGACCAGGCGGTAAAGTCGCTGTTGCATCCTGGGTACCAAAATGATTTTTTTTGCATATTTGGCATCATATTTGTACAAGAGTCGATCCTATATCTGTTCTAATACTAACAACCTACCTCAAAAAGGCCATATATGTATGTCCGGTCCCTCGATAAAATTTTGATAACGGCCACATGTGTGTTTTGGTCCCCAGGAAAAAACACAAAAACATCCACATATGACCGTTCGGTAACGAACGTGTTAAGAAACATTGATCATTTTGCATTAAGAAACATTGATCATTGAACTCCCAGATCATTCCCTCAGGAAGAGCACGGTTTCCTCTGGGTTCTGTGGTAATCTTCGGTAATTTACGTTTCTACTCGAGTGAGCTTTCACATGATGCTTCACAAAACTGACAGAACAAACCCTAGAGGTCTCAATGATCGTAAATGTACAATGGGATCTCCGATGCATGTACCACTTGTAGCAGTACTCAATAGGTAAGCAAAAACTGCACCGGTACGCAAATTAGTCAATGAACATTGACCGAACGATATGAGATCTAGGTTTTGACTCGATGATTTTGCAGATCGATTGGCCTGATGGATTTCCAATGAATACGACTGTGGTTGGGAAAGGTTGAAATGTATTTAACCTTTCCCTAGAAATTTCTGAAACCTTTTGAAAGTTCAGTGGTAAAGGCTGCACTCTGTGAATCCAGAGGTCGCGCGTTCGAAACCCAGCCGGGACATGACAAGTTATCCTCCCATTTGGGATTTTTACCACAGAATAATTCGTCTTGGGCTTACTGCTGGAATAATGAAACTTTATTAGTCCTAATCGGGCAGTCTAAATAAGACGATATTATTATTATTATTCTTTCTTCCCTTGATATCTTGCGAAGAAGATCTTTAAAAAGAGAATTTCAGCCTACTAAAGTTTTTCAATATATGAAAATTTGGCTTCTTTGTGGAGGAACCATCCCAAGAAGAGGCCTTTCATGTTGGCAGGTATGTAGTTGCTGTTTGTAAAGTGAAAGTCTTAAGTAAAATAATGCTATAAATAACGAAGCACTCTTCCACCCAACCCTACCTAGCCTTTGCGTCTCCAACTTTCCAGTGGAAGAGCTTGGGGACTTATAATTTCTTATTTGTCTTTTTTAAACTGAAAGTTACAAAATTACTTCTAAAGTGCGTAGGAAGACTTGACATGAATACTTACTCCAGTTACTCCTTTATCGTATACTTACTTTATGAAGAGGAATTTTCACTTTCTATTGAAAAATATTACTTATGTATATTATTCAATTTTTCTTTTTACGTTACAAAGTACCTTCTATAATAGGTTCCTTCAAAAATACGGTTTCGCTATTATGAAAAATAAGCTTCTGTTCCTAAGAATACCTTGTAACTAAATGGCTTCAGTAAGGTATGCTTACAAACATTATTATGTTTATATTTGAAAAGTTTGTATTCAACATAATTGGTACGTACAGAATAATAACTATTATTAAAGTATCATCGTCTATTTTCCCACATACTTTCTTTAGGTTATTCATAACTCTTTGGGCGCAGCCTATATTATGAATATTATATGTCTGATTGGGAAACATAATTTATTATGTATTCTAAAGACGGCCTTGAATAGAACTGCTCTTAATATAATATATGAATATTCATTGTGTTCATTTAGAATAAGTTTCTGAAAGGCATCAGCCAGAACCTTTCCATCATCGCCTCTGTTCGTAGCCTTTGACATCATTATCATTTCCTCTCCGATCATGCATAAAAAGTATACTTTTAAATTGAAATTTTCTCCCGCTTCTAAGTGGAAAGTGCAAAGCTTTTACAGGAACTTTCAATTAATTATGAATTCTCATCACATTTTTCCAACAATAAACATTAATTTCTGTGCAAAGGCCATGACAGAGAGGTGAGCTGTGTTGTTCACGGTTGCCTATTTCGCCACAGCCCGCAGCATTGCCCACAGATCGAGTGCATTTGGCCGGAGAGGATCAGAGGCGCATCCAGGTAGAAATTGACCCCGTGTAGAATTTACAGGGGCGTAGGGACCGATACGTGGAGGTGTGTGTTTACCAAACACCATGGGAAGTGTATGTTTACTAAACACCATTGATGTGTAATTGTGTATGTTTACCAAGCACCATGGATGTGTAATTGTGTATGTTTACCAAGCACCATGGATGTGTAATTGTGTATGTTTACCAACCACCATGGATGTGTAATTGTGTATGTTTACCAAACACCATGGATGTGTAATTGTGTATGTTTACCAAACACCATGGATGTGTAATTGTGTATGTTTACCAAACACCATGGATGTGTAATTGTGTATGTTTACCAAACACCATGGATGTGTAATTGTGTATGTTTACCAAACACCATGGATGTGTAATTGTGTATGTCTACCAAACACCATGGATGTGTGATTGTGTATGTTTACCAAACACCATGGATGTGTAATTGTGTATGTTTACCAAACACCATGGATGTGTAATTGTGTATGTTTACCAAACACCATGGATGTATAATAGGATGGGCCGAAAAAAAAAATCTCAAAAATTGGACATAGCTGAGTCAAAAGTGGTTGTCAAACGAGCTGAAAATAATAGCTGTGAAGTTTCAGATCGAAATTTCATCATCTTGAGGTTCCACACTCCATTTGAAAATTTCACCCTCGAAAAAACCTTGAAAAATCTCTATTTGACCAAATTTATTTTAGTTTTAGTTCATTTTCTGCTTTCAATAAACCAATAATAAGTGATTATGGGATTGCGTCAAATAAATAGTCCACAGAAATTAACAAATGAAAAGTTAAATAATTTTTAATAATTGCTGCCTACCAGAATATGCACAAAACCTGTTAAAAAAATATAATCACCGCAACACGGGGATGGTTTTTAATGTTTTTGTTTGACGTAAAGAAGTTCTTTTGTGGTAGTTAAAGCACTTACAAACTGCAATGTCAAACAGAGTAGTTCTAGCATGCTCCAAGAACAATTCCCTTTTCCTTTCATAACCCATTTTCGATGCAGGAACTCTCTCCATGTCTTTGTATTTGTCATTGTAGGCTCTAATCAACCGAATAATTTCTTTGTGGCTCACTACTGGAATGGAAGCTGCCTTCTAAATTTTCTCCATGTCTTCAGACACAGTTTGACTTATATCTTTCACCAACGGGTCTTTGGCATTCCCTTTCCATCGCAGATCCTCTCTAACCCACAAAAAGTGGGTGATGAAGCACTCTTCAAAACATTACCTTTAAATAAATTTCGCCCACACGTTCCAAAGATGGGGCAGGCGGCAGAATTACTGCGGGTAATTCTCTTAGGCATTATGACCCACCGAAAATCGAAGGCTCCCCACATAAATCACTACTACACCATATTACACTGATACCAACTACACTGATTACTGATTATTAATGGGTACGACAAACAACAAGCAAGTTTGCTCTTCACATTCAACTTGAAACCCAGTAATTCACAAGGATACCAAACGAGATGCGAAAATGGGATTCACAGTGAAATACTGTGAATCACAGGGTTCAATCGTCAAAATGGCCGAACGCCCTGGGTCAAAAACATTCCCTTGTCACACAAAAATGTTTCAATGTCCTTTAAAAAAATTCTCACGATAAGCATATTAAATTATAACATTTTTTCAATAAAAAATTATGAGAGATTGACATTTTTCAGGAAAATTTCCTTTAATACCAAAAAAATTGAGTGTGGAACCTCAAGATGTTGGAACTATGACCTGTAACTACACCAATTTAAGTGTTTGCCTATTTGACAACTATTCCTCACTCAGCCTACCTCAATTGCTTAAAAAAAAAATTTTTTGCCCAGTTTCGGCCCACCCTAATGTATAATTGTGTATGTTTACCAAACATCATGGATGTGTAATTGTGTATGTTTACTAAACACCATGGATGTGTTATTGTGTATGTTTACCAAACACCATAGATGTGTGGTTACCAAACACCATGGATGTGTGGTTACCAAACACTATGGAAGTGTGTGTTTACCAAACATCAAGGGAAGTGTGTGTTTACTAAACACCACGGAGGTGTATGTTAACCAAACACCATGGATGTGTGTGTTTACCAAACATCATGGAGTTGTATGTTTACCAAACACCATGGGAAGTGTATGTTTACCAAACACCATGGATGTGTATGTTTACCAAACACCATGGAGGTGTATGTTTACCAAACACCATGGAGGTGTATGTTTACTAAACACCATGGAGGTGTGTGTTTACCAAACACCATGGAGGTGTATATTTACCAAACACCATGGATGTGTATGTTTACCAAACATCATGGAGTTGTATTTTTACCAAACACCATGGGAAGTGTATGTTTACCAAACACCATGGATGTGTATGTTTACCAAACACCATGGAGGTGTATGTTTACCAAACACCATGGAGGTGTATGTTTACCAAACACCATGGAGGTGTATGTTTACCAAACACCATGGAGGTGTATGTTTACCAAACACCATGGAGGTGTATGTTTACCAAACACCATGGAGGTGTATGTTTACCAAACACCATGGAGGTGTAATTGTGTATGTTTACCAAACACCATGGAGGTGTATGTTTTTTTTTTTAAGTGGGGTTTAACGTCGCTTTCAACTGCCATGGTCATATCACGACGGGCGGTGTATGTTTACAAAGCACCATGGATGTGTATTTACTAAACACGGGTAGGGATAAATGTTTCTCTGAAATACACAATGTAAACTGCAAACATGATATATAATTCAAGTTTTATATTTTTATTGAATAGCGGGATAGCCTAGTAATAATGTATGAGTATTACAATTGGACAAAAGATGATTAATGAAGATTGTCTGGTCTCCATTTTTTCTTCAGTTATTATAATTTATTTAACAATGTCCTTCCACTAATTGTTCACACACACACCACTAGTGGCTCTTATCCAAACAAATAGTGTTTTTGATGTTAGTGTGTGTTTTTTTTTATTTTATTTTTTTATTATTTTTTTTACTATCCGCGTCTGAGACACGGCCATCAGGTATGAAACATTGACTCGGGTCATGAAGCATGCTGCAGTCTAACATTGAACCTCAAGCATCATTAAAATATACTGCATCTCCTTAGCGTTTAGCGTGCTCTCGCATAATTCATTACCTGCAGAGGTATACTGACCCAGCTGGCCCCGCGGATGGCTCTACCTTGATATTCACCTGGCTCGTAAGGTCTGCCTGAATCCTTTACTCTATCCGTTTATCCAACCAAGTTCTTTATCCGAGCTTAAGATAACAGCTCTTTCTCGAATTGTGTACGTATCGTATACCTAATCCTAAAGACAGGAATCATACGTACAACTAATACCTAACCCTTAAGACAGTGGTTCCCAACCTCTTTATACCGGTTGGGAACCCATGCCTTAAAACAAGGATTTTTTAAAAATAAATTATTTTGCGTGAACACACTCTGTTGTTAGATGGACATAGGGAAATATTTTTTACTTGTATTATATCGACTAAAAAAGTTGCATTATTGCAGGGCTCGGCCAATTTCATCCAACGGTAAAACATTGACACATCTCGGTGAATGTGGTGTAGAGCTAAAGTCATTTGTCAGTTCCCGCAGTAGAATAATAAATGTGTCCTATAGACTAGAGTCCTCAAAATGATGAAATATCTTCATTATTCTCCTCAATATACATAATATAGTTATGTATATTTACTTACCCTACAACATTATGTAGGGTGATATGAATTTGAATCTGTAAGGGGCTATGGTAAAGAATTTCCAGCTCTGAAGCGTCTGAGAGCGATGAATCCATTAATTCTGCATGCAATTATAGCCTCCAGAGCCATCCACATAGGCAGAGTAATTACTCAAACATTGACATCTTGGAGCCATTACTCATAGCACGTGCTCGCCAACATTGCTGCCAATGTCAAGTCCATGCTAGCCCAGCATTCATGCTACAGAGTACTTCATGTGCCAATGTTTCGCTTCTGTATAATTGCTATTCCTGCGGCGTTTTGAGTTCTCGTTGCTCTCTTGTTGAAATGAATTTTTCGAAAATGAAATTTCAATTATTATGCTGAAAAATGTTCGGGTTAGCAAAAAAATAATTAGCACAATCTATTTTGAAACGTTGCAAATAAATGAACGAAATGAGTTTCCTACGTTAATGATGTCAGTATTGGTTCTTACTGATAATGGGCGCAAAAGGATAATAAGGACAAAATGTCATTTTAATTTTAAGCATTGAAGTCTTTACTATATTATATTTACATAAGAGACCTACAAATTCCTCCCATACGGAAGTTAATTAGTTGGAAATAATTTATTTTCTATATGTATAATCTAACCACCTTTAGAAATAAATCCTGTTTATTTTTTAATATTGTCTACAACTGCATGGACATATCACGACGAAGGTTTTACTCTCCATTCGTGGAAACTCACAAACTAGCCATTAAATTTACCCTCATTTATCCTGAGTGGGGCCAGGAATACCCACATCACGAGGGTTCGAATTTATTGGGTCACTGATTTTTGGGTTTCCAGCAAATGGAGAGGGTAAAACCCCCATATTGAATGTTGAATAACCTAGGTGTTAAACGGAAGTTAAGCAGTAAAAATATGTGGCCAATATGGCCATTGGCCAGTAGTGGTTGGAAAGACTAAAAAAAAACACATGTGTATCGAACCCGCGATCCACATGTTGTCACGATTGCATTGCTGTACATTACTATTTTTCTAGGCTATAATCTATTAAAAAAAAACTCAGAACTGCAGTTTGTTCAAATGTAAATCATAAATTGATACTCCCTCAGCGGGCAAGGTGTGAATCATAAATTTCAAACAAACAAAGAAGAAGAAACAATTTCATATCATGTTTAAACAAAGTTAATGAGCTTTACGCTGCATTACGTACCCACCCACATAATAATAAATAATTAGAATAATATTTATTGTAAAGTGAACTTCTTGTTTTCAAGAAAATTAATTTTCAACAGTGGAGTGTTATGCTGTTAATTTTTTTTTTTTTCTTCTTCTTCTTTCTTTTTTTGTTTGCTCTAAGAAGAAAGTATCATAAGAGAGATTGAAAATGATTACTTCTGAGTGGAATGTTCCTTTAGGTACAACACAAGTTACTGATCATTTAATTATGCTCTTCTATTGATGTGGATTATGTATTTTCATAATATTATTAGGTGCAGAAGTATGAGCAATATTTATCAAGGTAGCATGTTTGTATTAATCAAAATCGTGATGTTACATTGAATTACTCAAAATCGCCTTACTAAATTTTTGCCGTACTTGAGACTTGAACCATCGACCTGCGGGTTACCTGTCCGTCGCCTTATCGATTTAGCTTCTGAGGTTGATTAAGACTTAAAATAAATAAATAAAAATATTATAAGTTTAGTATTAATATAATTTAGGAACACCAATAAGTTGGTAAGCTTACCTTCTTTCTTCTTTTAACCTGCTGTATTTTCCCACGAAAGCAGGGTCGATATAATGGGGCGCTATTTGACTCAGCGAGTGAGTACTGACATCATTGTCCATGGTTATGGCGGATTTAATGGATGGATTCCTTCCCGACCAATTAATTCTCTTCATTAATCCGGGCTCTTCAATCTTCAATATTGCTAAATTGAAAACCTCAAATGTGTATTGATGTTCAACATTAAAAAAATAATATTATGACAACTAATTTAATACAAGCAAAGACTGTTAAAGAACACTGTTTCTTAATCAAACAAACTTTGATAAAAATTGTGATTCATTCTAAAACATCATGTATCCTATGGTAAACACTGAACAATTTTCACATTAGAACAAAGATACAATGAAATCGTGTTCCGACATTTTTTGTTGGACCCTGTTGATATGAATTTCATTTTCGCGAGGTAATTAACATCACGAACAGAGAAATCAACGAGATGCCCGGATTACACTTGCAGTCTCAGTTAATGCTCAAGACATAATGTGGCACTTTCTGTAAGTTTATCTGTGAGAGACTTAGCAGTAAATTTCCATTTCCGTGCCGTGTCTTACCCGTTTGCCATAAATTGCTCCGTCCCCGTTTGATAGAGTAATTAAAAGTGAATAATTGTTGTTTTCAAGTGCTCGGAAAAGAAATTTATTGTTACACATTGCGATAGCAGCAGGGGCTGCACTGGGAATAGCAGGAGTTTATCCCTGCCGGGGAATATATTCAGGACGCTGCACCATTGCCTGTGTGCGGTGTACTGTGGCAATGAATCAGGCGATTGTATGTCCCATTGCATTCCCTACACGAGGGCTACGGTTATACAATAGCGTTGGAAGTGGAGCTTGTAATTTTACTATTATGCATAATCCTATAAGATGGAGAACGCTTCGTTAAAACCTGTCTGAAGACAGATTGACACCTATGTAAATATCAGTCAAAATAAAGATGTGCGAGGGAAATATTCATGTCACAGCTTTGTGACTCTGTGTGGAATGTATACCGCCATAAGAATGGAAAGAAAAAAATTAAAGAAAATACCATGTAAAAAATCGAAAAAGGTACTTTGATAAGAAAACATTAAACTGAATATTATATAAATAGTTCAATATACTCGCAATTTTGTTTAAATGGATGCTACATCCGTAAATTTATATATAAAAAAATATTGACCTTAAGGTAATTATGAAGGGATGTGGCTCCTCGAAATACATCCTACATCATCTGCACCTGAAGTTTTATTCTCTCCTAAAACACGTCATGAATCATTTTTAAACTATTGTTTTAAAATACTAACTATTGGCAGGAATCGAACTCGTGATTCTGTAAGTCTTATTTACCAAACGAGCGCCTGTAGTTTTACAATTCACTGCATGCTACAAGAAAACTTCAACAAATTTCATGTTCTGAAGAACTTGAGCAAAATGAGGTATCTTGTACTTGCAATTTAAAATACTCAAGAACTTCCAACTCAGATATTTGGTTAACTACTTTTTAGCACAAAAAGTTGAAGACGTTTCCATAAAAACGTACCTTGCGAAGAGTAAGTTCATTTTGAAAACTTGTAGCTGGAAATGGAATGCGAGTGCTGAGGTACCTAATAATAGTTATAACAATAGAAGCCAGAACAGAACGAAGAATAGCTGGCAATTCAAGAATACCAAATCAGCAAACTAAAGTGCAAAAGGAATTTGTTCGTGTAGTGCTTGTACAGATGTATAAAAGTTGCGAATTTCCCCTGTACCTTTTGTATGCATAGATACCTTCCCAGAGTTTGTGTAGATGTGCTCGAAAAGTTTTCAATATCGGATGAACAAATGTATTGTTCCTATTGTACCTCTAACTAAGTACCTTTCTGCAGTCATTTTATATTCAGCCTTTGTCTGGATAGTATGTATGTACCTACCAATCACATTCTCGTACATACGGAATGTATAGATTGTTTAGATAGTTGTGAATGGATAGTTGGCTTGTCTTTCCATCCAGACAAAAGCCTAAAAATGTCATATGGATATATAAAAAATAAAATACAGTATACCTATATAATAAACAGCATCCCAACAAAAGAAACGTGTACCTGTACAGGTCTTGGCATTACGTTCAAAAACAACTTATCATGGGACACTCATATTGAAAACACTAGAAACAAATCATTTCGAAAACTAGGTATGATAATAAGATATTGTAAGCCAGTTCAAGATATCGACGCAATTCTTACTCTGTACAGGGCAATAGTCAGGTCAACATTGGAATATGGTTCAGTATTATGGACACCAAAATCAAAGAAGGACATAAAATCAATTGAAGATGTTCAAGCAAGTTTTGTCCGTTATCTATTCCAAAAGATCAACGGGTTCTACCCCAAATACCCTCAAAACATAGGATACAAGACTTTGCTTGAACATCTACCTATAGAATCAATTGAAAGTAGATTTACACATAATCACATCAAATTACTCCAAAACACCTTACTTAACAAAATCGACAGTCCATACATTACATCAAAGATAGACTTCAAAATACCTGACCCCAGACTCAGAATGGACCCAAACAAACTTTTCAGCTGTCCAACATATAACTTACATCCCTTATTAAAGTCACCAATTATTTCAGCCATGAAAACATACAATGACTTAGACCACCAACCAGACCTTTTCCATCATGATTTATGAATGAATGTATGTATCTTATATGTATGAATGAGAAAATGACTGCGTTAGTTATTGCTTGTTAATGCCTAACCGCTTAACAAGTGTAAACGCAGTATATAAAAAAAAAAAAAAAAAAAAAAAAAAAAAAAAAAAGAATGGTGAAGAGAGTTTTCCAATTTCCTATTTGCACATGCCATCACAAGGATAGTTAAATAATGTATTCCTCATTCCTAATATCTGATCTGTTTTGTTGTTACGCTTGGAATTTCGTCTTTTTGAATTTGTCATGACAATTTCTGCCATTTGAAATATAATTTCGTTTGTAGTTTGAAGCTATTGATGTGTGGGAAGAACAGTCAGCTCTTGGGATGGCTATCACCTTCAGCTTTTATTGGAGAAATATTCCCCATTTATGATGAGGAGCAGTCCATAAATATGGAGGTAATGCCTCTACGCGCAGCTCCCGTGTTTTGGTGTATTGAAAAAAGTAACAGTATACCATCAAAAAGATTATGATAATATACCCTGCATGTTTGTTTCTTTCGATCAAGGTCTATTTTTTTTTTTTTTTTTTAATTTTGGGTTTAACGTCGCTTTCAACTGCATGGTCATATCACGACGGGGTTGTTACCCTCCATTCGCAGGAAACTCACAAATCTGCTACCCACATTAACCTCTCCTAGCCTGGGTTGGGCCGGAATGCCAGCATCACGAAGTCTTCACCCCGCTGGACGTTGCTTTACTTCGGTGACCCTACGAGTACCGGTGCATTCAACAAGCTATCGACGCTGGCCAAGGTCTGTTTAATGTTTACGCGAGGATGTAATAAAATAAGCCTTGCTGGAAGTCCATCCATCTTGCCATGAATGCTGGCTAAGATGATGATAGAGGTACCAGGAAAGGATAAAATTAGACGATTCTATTAACGCTTTCTTATAAGAAATAAAATTTTGGAATTTTAAGATTCGAAATTGGGAAATAATTTGCTTAAATACTAAAATTTATTTCTGACATCTACCAGTATGCATCAGCAAGTGAAAGAAATGATAGAATTGAATCTTGAGAGAAAAATCAACTCCCAGAGCTCCTCAAGAATTCCATGCGATGCATTATTAAATGAAGTAACCCACAGTGACATCAACGCTTTAGAAACAACTACACCCGTGGAAATACTCCAATGTTTGAAAAACATTCTACATATGCCAGAAAAGCCAGAATCATGGATTGTACAAGGTGAAGGCTCCGAAAGTGGATCATCTTTAGCCTCTAGTTACGTCAATCATGATATACCAGATCAGTTCCAAAAAGCATCCGGGGAAAAAGAAGTTAGGAGTAAATACAGTGCGTGTGTTCCCTTTGTGAAAGAACTGGAATTGAATGTAGGGGGGCTCACGGAACACTTACGGAAAATTCGAGAAAGACTTGATTTGAAACTAAAAGAAAGTAATATTTACAATGAAAAAACTTGTACAATTCAAAATGAAGGTTTTTTAAACTATTCAAATAATTCAATAAGCTCTGTAAATGATAGCACAAGTAGCAACACCTTTGAGAAACCTTTACAAAGTGATATTTTAAAGGAGAACAGGTGTGGGAGCGCTACTAAAAATGTTATAATATGTCCTCCGAAATTTGACAATGAGGCAGAAATTGCAAGAGAAAGAGAAAAATGGTTTGAACAAATGATCACTGATGAAAATAAGGGCATGATGAAAATATTTGACAACAATATCGATGTAGAGAGAGGAATGTTTGTCATACCTGACACAGACAAGATATCCTACGATAATCTGGAACAGTTGAAATATGAGTTCCAGGTATTGTTGAGGGATGTAATGGCCTGTGATTGTGAGTTGTAATACAGAATTAATAATTATTTGTAACCATGTGTTTCTTCCAACAAAACCTTTTCATTATTTCCCTGTTTATAATTATACATATTTTCATTTAGCAAATATTATTGAACTGACAAAAAACTGTAACTAAAATTTGGTTACAATTTATTGATTTTAAGGGATAGCTTCTGGTGCGCTCGGGAGTGTTGACCCAGCACCTAAATGAGAATTATGTATTGTGTCACTTCTCTCCGATCAGAGGGGAGGCATATTACGAAATGGGTAAGCTACAACATAGACCGAAAGTGTCTACCTACAGTAGCTATGTTGCATATGTACGAAATAAAAAAGTCTTTGAAAAATCACCTTTAAAAAACTTAACGTACCTATTTTTTGGTACCGCTGGCGCGATGGATCAATTTTGTGGTGAAATCCAAAATTAATTGGAAAATTTGTGACTTAAACGTGTAATTCTCGTAATTACATGTTCCTGCAATGAACTCAAGAATGTCTTAAAATTACATTTGGTATCATCAAGGAGATACCACTATTTTTGACGTAATTTTACAGTTGTAGGCATAACATCACATTTCTGAATAGCTCTGCAATAATGCAACTATTCATTCCTAGAAGAACGCTTACAACTATTTGCTCTAAATTGTTGAAAATAAATTGTTGAAAATCAACCCTGAGCCACCTGAGCGACTGCTTGCTATCCATGACACTTTAGATATCTGTCATTTTGAGCTCTGAAATGGCACAGTATGTTGCATCTTGATAATCTTCTAATTCGTTTGCCAAGTCAGGTGTTATCTGCACGACGCTGACAGCTACATTGTAACTCTTCATGTTTCTTTCGCATGCACATAATGTTTTATGATATTGAGTCGCGTAGAATGATAATTATTATTGATGATAAACATTGATTTTATGTTCTTTTAAATAATTACTCGAGACATTGTGGGAATTATCAATAGTAATTATTATTGTATGCGGACACGGATGTTCTTTTTTTTGCAATATTTATAAATAACTCTCTTTTTCTCTTATTTTCTGAGGGTAATAATAATAATAATAATATCGCCTTATTTATACTGCCCGATTAGGTCCCATTATTCCAGCAGTAAGCCCAAGACGTATTATTATGTGGTAAAAATCCTAAATGGGAGGATAACTTGTCTTGTCCCGGCTGGGTTTCGAACCCGTGACCTCTGGAATCTCTGGATTCACACAGTGCCGCCTTTACCACTGAGCTACCGGGACAGACTAACTGATTCTGTGTTCTCCTTGGAACAGTGTTATGTTGTTCCAACAATGTTAATAATCGTTGAAAAGCTAGCTAAAGCTGCTACCTTACATTTTTTATCTATTGATATTCATAAAGCTCTGTACTCTGTAACCACGGTAGTGACACTGAAAAAAGTCGTGATGTCACAATATTCAAACTCGCTTTACTAAATCTACGCTGAAACCGGCACTTGAACCACCGACCTCCAGGTTACAAGTCCGGTGCCTTATTGATCAAACTACTAAGGTCGGTAGTGATACTACTTAGCTATTCATACTCTGTATAAAGCTCTGTAACCATGGAAGTGTTACTATTAATTATTCGTGCTCTGTATAGAGCTCTGTAACCATGGTAGTGATACTACTCAGATATTCGTCGTCTGTATGTAGCTCTGTAACCAACCACGATAGTGATACAAATTAGATTTTCATGCTCTGTATAGAGCTTTGTAACCACAGTAGTGATACCACTTACTTATTCGTGCCCTGTATAAAGCTCTGTAACCATGGTAGTGATCTAGTGATACCACTTACTTATTCGTGCTCTGTATAAAGCTCTGTTACCACGCTAAATTCTACTGATTGAGTTCCCATAACAGAGTTGCTTCTAAACTACATTTCAATATTGCTTCACGCTTTCTTGTTTTTTGCAAGCCCTGCCAAATTCTTGACTCGTATAATAAAACTCAACGTAATTATTCATTCTAAGGTTATTGTTGAGCCAAAATAAATTTCGCCATAACCCATTCTTGTGACACAATTGCGTCGGGATGAAAGGTATACCGTTGGAATTGGAATTCTGACAGAAAATATTGAATGTCGAGATTGTTGAGTTGGTAATCTCGTGTCACGAAGTTATGCATTATTGTTACATGCAAGAATTCGTCACTGTTTAGACATTTTTTTGTACAGAACAGATCAGTTTTTAAAACTAGCAAATGTTCATCCCAGGTGAGGTATCATTTCATTCAGAGATTTCAGAGTGGAAAAGAGAACTTTTATAACTTTGCGTATGTTAAACGAGGTTTTTATATTTCATTTTTGCCTCTTTCTCCTTCCCTCTTGTTCGCGTTACACAGAGTAAAATTATTAATATTTTGACAAAATTTTATGTAATAAGTAGAATTTCTATGCCGTTGAAACAATGGTTTTGATTTTTCTCCCCCCCTTTTTTGTAAGTTTTAATGGAATGTACACAACTTACTTCAATCTCCACTGTGAAACGAAATTCCTTCCAATAAAGAAAAATTGAAAAACTCATACCTTAGGTTAAATTTATCGTACCTTAACCGTGCATTGGTAGTCGAGTGGTTAAGGCGTTGATCTGGTAATCCAGGTAGCGTAGGGATCTCACCCAATGCATGAATTTTTCATTTATTTGAGTTAGTGACCACATCATAATAAGACTCTAAGGGTTAGATGGTAGAAATTGCTTTGAGCATTAACCTTCAAATAAAGATTATTATTATTTTTATTGTTATTATATTAACTGCCTACGCCTACAACAACTTGTACCCAAGTGTAGGAATTTCGTATCAAGTAACCTTTTTTATTGTACACTTGTTATCCATGGACCTACAAATACTAAAATCCAATTTTCCAAAGGCTCAGGAACCTGAGGCCAGTATTAGCCCATTTCTTACAAATCTATTCCTTTACTGAAAACGGTGTCCTGATGATACGATCCAATTTGTTTTTATGAATATTGGATTTACCCATAATCACGTCGAAACAATTTCACGAGTGAAAACGTGCGCCTGGAACGTGACTCCGCCGCCTCTGAGGATAATGGTAACGTCAGCTTTTATTTCCTGGAACGGCCGATTGAGAAGTAAGGGAAATATAAAGGCTGCACTGCCAACACCTTTTTTTGAAGAATGAGAATAAGGAAGGAGAAGAAAAACAAACTCTTAATTCAGCCTTATTCTTCTCTAGAACTTATTCTTCTCATTTTTCTCCTTCACTCTTCTCTTTCTCTTTCCCTTCTCCTTTCCCTCCTCTTACACTTCCTTATCCTTCTCCTCCTCCTCCTCCTCCTCCTTATCTTTCACCTCCTCCTCCTTCTCCTCTTACAATTCCTCCTTCTCCTTTTACACTTCCTCATCCTCCTCATTCATCATGAAACAACACAATATAATAATTTTATAGGTAGCCAGCCTTTGTTTTCTTAACCACTTCTCAGCCTTATTTCTGTTGAAAAAACAAAACTGGGTACCTACCTAATATGTAACTTGTACTTGTAAATATTATCTTCCACAACCTTTTCCTCTGTAAATCCTTAAGGCCCTGTTGTAAACCAAACCTTCATAAAAACGAAATTTTCCCACAGACATCAGAGCCACAAGCTTTAAAAACATAAACAGTATTTTATGCGAGCGGAGTACTTCTGTGTATAGTTGCGGGTTTTTGCCCATATTTGGGATTCTTGAATAGCTTTCGGCATCTTAAAACGTTGAGTTATGTATACCTGTACCTATAACTTTTTGCTAGGGAGGAAATATCTCTTCCACCCAACCCTGCGCTAACCTCCTCAGCTTGAGCTCCAACTTCTGCGTCAGCTAGGCTGTTACAACATCCCCTCGAGCTGCTAAAAGCTAAAAACCGTTTCACAATTAGAGCCGCTATATGTATATAGCGGTTCACATCAAACCAACGCACCTTGGTTAACCGGAGCTTAATAATCCTGAGGCGGTAAACGTCGCAGACCTAATGCAGCCGCTGTGTTATTTATATCCTATTGTTGCCTGTGCTCTACCTCTGCTCTGAACTCACCATTGTCCTTGTTGTTGTGGCCATCACTCAGCATATTCAATATTACTACTGCTGCTTCTTAGGTATTTACCAACACCTACATAACTATTTCATACATTGGCGGTTCTCTATACTGGTTAGTGCGTTTACAAGGGATATAAGGTACTAAATAAGGTACATAAATTATAGGTAGGTATGTCGTAGTGTAAATGTTTTACAAAACTGTTCTTAAAATATACCATAAGAAGAAAGTACTACGAGTACTACTAAACTAATTAATAATAAGACTCTTTAATTGAAGGTATCCTTCAGACGAGGTTAATGTTCGAAGCATTTTTTACCACCTAACTACCTAACTCTCAAAGTCTGTGGAGGTATACTCAAATAAATGAAGAAATATTAATCTTCTGGGTAGGATCGGATCCACGGGTCCCTACGCGAGCTTGTTTACATTAGCGTCTAGCGCCTTAACTATACCTACTACCGATACTTGGTACATTTATTTTGAAAAGGTTTCGAACCCCAGATATTTGGAGAGGTATGCATTTGGCCAGGGGTGTTTACAGAGAAGGGCGACTGGGGTATATAATATGTCCTGGGCCCAGGAATGCTGTGCTCGGCTCTATATACTACCTATCACTGAGCTTAGAGCTACTATCAGCGCTTATTTAAGCCGGGATTCAACTAAGTGCAACATTTTGTCTTGACTTTTGCATCTTATTGGGAAGTGTTGCAAAGTGTTGCGAAGCAATGTGTCTGTAAGTGAGATTTGATCTCATTCGATTCAAAGAGCGGAGCATGAAACTGTTGCGAAACACTTGGCAACGTTGCGAGACGAAATGTTGCACTCTGTGGGATCCCGGACTAATTAGACGTTATTGTTTTTCCTCCCCGGAGTCCCCTCCCAATGCAAGAGTTACCTGCACAGTTGCATTCACTGCACTCGCATCTTCACGAGTGGTGCTGTTGAGAAGTTGCACAACAATGACTTATTAGTCGGGAATGCCGTGCTCCATATTCCATACCGTTCAGGTGGTCTTGAGTGGGATTAGTAATGTTTCCAGTGTAATAAATTCATACTATGGACGTGAGTTGTTTTGCCACGAGCAGAATAGTAGCTGTGTAAGTGTTATGGAAAACAATTGGCTTAGCACCTTAGCAGTATGAGCTACAGTACTGCATGCTGGTGGTTTCTCTGTACTTGAAGTTATGAGCTACAGTACTGCATGCTGGTGGTTTCTCTGTACTTGAAGTTATGAGCTACAGTACTGCATGCTGGTGGTTTGTCTGTACTTGAAGTTATGAGCTACAGTACTGCATGCTGGTGGTTCGTCTGTCCTTGAAGTTATGAGCTACAGTACTGCATGCTGGTGGTTCATCTGTCCTTGAAGTTATGAGCTACAGTACTGCATGCTGGTGGTTCGTCTGTCCTTGAAGTTATGAGCTACAGTACTGCATGCTGGTGGTTCGTCTGTCCTTGAAGTTATGAGCTACAGTACTGCATGCTGGTGGTTTGTCTGTACTTGAAGTTATGAGCTACAGTACTGCATGCTGGTGGTTCATCTGTACTTGAAGTTATGAGCTGCAATACTGCATGCTGGTGGTTCATCGGTACTTGAAGTTATGAGCTACAGTATTGCATGCTGATGGTTCGTCTGTACTTGAATCAGTATAATCAGTATAAACAGAAAGTTGACATTTGTTGAATTAATAGGTATAATAATAATAATAATAATAATAATACTATTTAGTGGAATGTAACAACCAAGCGAGGTTAATGCTCAAAGGATTTTCTACCACCTTTCAGTTTTGTCTCATCTTACTAAGGTAAAGAAGACTGCGGTAAAGTTAATCGTAGGCAAAAAAGCAAAAAAATATTTTCTTTACAAAAACGAACACAATACTTCCGATTTCTAATACAAATTAGAAATTTTTCGGAAGTAACAAGGAGAAAAAGTATGTGCTTTTTATAACCAGTTGTAGAATCGGAATGTACTCCATAATGCAATAAAAATATTAGAATATGTGACGAGAAGTTTTTAATTCCCTTGGTGGCCCATAATGCAAACAGAGTTTCATGTTCTGCTTTTCTCATAACATCAGTTGACCCTAAAAAAATCTCCCACCTCTGATATACTCGTATTTGCACAAAAAAGATGAGTTACTTTTCGTTTCTTTGATTCTTTGTGTAGGGAAGTTGGGGGGATCTAAAGAAGAGACTAGTTTGCAGTAAATATGAATGTGTTGTAAGAGGCAGAACGCTTTAGTGACATAAGTTCGCTTTTGCTCTTAAGAAAAAGTTGAGATACAGGTTTAAAATCTGAGAATCCTTAAAAAATTGATGTCTTACCTTTTCCTTATTCTAAAAAAGCTGGTACTAGGTAGATTTGTATAGACCTAAATCTAAGCAAGAAACTTTTACCATAAATCTGTAAATTGGGCCAAGCTAGAACGAAGCTTTGGTATCCAAAAAGCTAATTAAAAAAACCTCAAAAATCAAATCTCATCCCCTTATGGATCACATACCAACAGTTGTTTTGGGAGAACATCTGATATGCCGACCCCATTTTGAAAGAGAGAGAAAAAACACAAACAAAGATAAAATGTTGATGTTGTCATACCATGTGATGCCATCAGCAATTTTTAGCAATTTCATTTGTTGTTCTTTTAATATAAAACATCACCATTTTTGTAACTGTATGTTACCTTAATGTATTAAATGAAAGTTATGAGTTTTCACGTTATTTTCTGAAAGCTTACGAAACACACTCACACATAAATGGGTAAAATGGGACTATTCAGAGTGTGTTGCCCTAGCAGACTATCGTAAAAAAGGCACTATCTTGCCCAAACAAAAGCACTGAACAGACTTTTATTCCATTCAAAATTCAAATAAAAGCTAACCCTCTTTACCTCTATTTCATTCGGACGTTAATCCTCGTGCTGTATGTACCCCAGCTCGTTCGTTAGGTATTATTAGGTTTTGCATTGGTGTAGGACAGGGATTATAATGCTTTTGTCGCCTGACAGCATGTACGTACGCCAAGGGGGACGGAATCGATATTCCGGGGTTGTCTCTCTCAGCTTGCACGCTTTTCTTTTGATGATTGTGACAAGACTTATACTTCTTTTGATGATTGTGGCAAGACTTATACTTACACTATAACGTTCAAATATGTGTAAGACACTTTGATGCGTTTGACAATACTCTTACTATGGATACAAACAAAGTGCAAATCTGCAACCATTTTAGTTCGAATACGAATAAAGCTGTAACTTTGAAATTGATTCCGCAGAACTCCAAAATGTATGCTTACAGGTCTCAGAGACTTTGGTCATTGTCGATTTCTTATATACAAACATTAAGATTCTTACGAAAATATCTAGAATATAAAAAGTAGGTAGGTATTACAGAATTTTCATATTGCAGAACAAAGTATTTTCGTATTACAGAAAAAATCAGTATAAATCTTATTTATTAGAACAGAACACGTTATAAGAATTACTTGACCTTTTTTTCCAATTATCAATCGATGTGCCTCTGGTAGAGCCTTTCAACCAAGGTGGCATTATACGTCGAACATAAAAATTGTTTTCAACTAACAAAACTATTTTTTTGTGCTTACAGGTAAGATCGTATAACATGCTGTCTTGTGCTGAACACAGTTTCAAGGACAATGTCTTGAACTGAACTATGGTAAGTTCTTGATAGTTTAAATAACATATTTATGGGATGAAAAAATACAAATAAAATATATCTTCCATTCGCTTAAGTACATGGGTAAAGTCCCCATCACACAAGCTGAGTTAACTTTCTGGTAGCAATGGATATTCTCTGTTCCAGATAGGCCCAATTCTTCTGTCCCTAGTCTGTGAGACATTCACCCAGATCTCTTGTGAATTTTTGTGGCTGCCTCAGACCAAGGCAGCGGCGAAAGATTCTACGGCAGATGGAATGCAATAAAACAGTAATCCTCCATTATACTTCTGTACTTAACAATCTTCAGAGTATCCGCACATGTAGAATCCCATACCAAATAATTGCAAAATTTCAAGAACGTTTTCAAATAGCGATCTCAATAGGTTTTCTCTTCAAGAAATATCCGTCTCTCCTGTGAAAACATGAACACTGCCCGGATCCTAGAGTGCATCCTTTTGTATCGCAACATTTCATGCTCTTCTCTCCATTTATAATTCAATGAAATCGAATGTCACTAACTGAAACATCACTTCGAACGCTTTGCAGCACTTCCCCTTTATAATTCGAAACAAAATATTACATTCAGTCATATCCCGGTTTAAGTCTATCATAACTGCAACCGATCTAATTGATTTTCATAAGAAGTTACCAAGATCAAGTCACATATCATAATTGCATACCTACGAGAGGACTTGCTCTTCCTGCTTCTTCTGTTGATGATAATGAGAAAGAACTACTACTCAGCTACTCACTGACCTATGTATGTAGATGTACTGTGTAAAGCGTCACCATGGAGCTCCAATTATATAAACACGTAATTCAAGTTCAAATGCAGAGCAGCATAGCAAACTATGTGCCGGGTAGAATAATTAAACCCAACCGGCGGGTGCAACCCATCTAATGATAGACCAACAAGGACTGCCTTGATCTTGAATATATGCATACTTGAATTCTTGATTGAGAAGGAGAACTCGAGTAATTGACGCTGGGGAGCATACTATGCCATTATACGAGCGTATTTTTCTTCCTTAGCACAGTTTTGCAAGAGTAATATTTCTGCGAGAAAAATAGAGCAAGTTGCTAGTGAAGGAGTAATGCTAGTTGTGCATAATATTCTGCAAGGCATCGTCTACATGAGATACTGCGAGGCGGCGACGCTCGCTTTGGTGCCTAGAGCCAAGTGTTCATGTGAGAGCTTTGAAAGTATTATTATGGATAATGGATGGGTTGTCTTTTTAATGAACGATTGGAAACTGTATTTGAAAGCACTGCACCAATGATGTATCAAAAAGTCTGCGACTTCCGCAAACTAGTCAGAGGAACTGGAGAGTCTGGGGACTGTAAATGTTGAGTAGACCAGCAGACCATTTACGGTGTAGCTTGTTTGGCGGGAGCTGCAATTTTACGAAGTTTAATACTGGCGAAATTTAAACCAATTTATCCAACTGATTTCTATAAGCTATAACTCTATAAGTAGGTAATCTAAGCGCTCTAAGCACTTGTAAAAAAATATAATTATATTCTTTTAACTTTTTTCTAGGAGAGAAAAATCATATTTAATTTGTTTTAGAAATCGATGTAAATATCTTTTTTTAAAATGACTTCTTGAAACCTTCACTTAGTTTTTACTTGATTTTCTATACCTCAGAAATATTTAAACTGAAAATAAGCAAGCGGTATAGTAAGAAGCAGACTCTGGTCATGCCTGAAACTTATTGGACTAGGACGCAGCAGCGCCGGGTTCTCAAATAGTCTGGATTTTGAACACGAGACACTTCCCGCGCAATATAGACACAATCGTACAAAGAAATCTCCGCATTCCCAGGCAATGCATCAATTGGAGGAAGTCTCAAAGACATCTCCATGACAGAGAACTTGGGCTAGAGGCTATTCATAATTGCTCACTCGGCGATCAATTTGTCGCTACGTTGTTGTGAAATACTCGACACAGGCAACTCGCATAATTGGTTCCATATGTTGGCATGTAGCGCTTCAATGTCTTGGTCAATGTTGAATGCAACAAGTCTCTTGACAACAGTAAATCATTTCCGGCGAGGTCTGGCTCGAATTAGATGTTTTGTGAGTTCACTTTTTGTCGTTTTCTGTTTTTAGTGTTGTTTGCTAAAAATAAATCCACATACTCTGTGAGGTACGTACGTTCTGTCTGTGATGGCAGACTGGAGATACTAACTTGTTTTTTTAATTGAAAGTTCTTTTGAATTATGTGTTTTTGCTGTCCACTATGTCACGCTTTGAAGCCCAATTAGTTTGTTTTGTTTAATCGCTACATTTGTATGCATTCTCTTATGTTTCATCTATAATTTATTACTTTACTTAAATGAAAGAATGGTGAACTGGATGCCTTGGGCACTTTAGCTCATCAATATTATTATAAGCTCCCCTTCAAATTTTGGTTTCTTTCTAACTCTTTGCCATACCATATCTTTCACAATGTTTATGAAAGACATAAGAAGTAGGTATTTTTTTCAATATGTGATTTGTTTAATATTCAAAATAATATCGTAGGTATTTACAGCTAACAAATGTTCAGTAGATGTGAAAAAGACAATTTTGTATATAAAATGTGATTCAGTAGATTTTCAAAGAACCTAAAATCCAACATTTTTCGATCACTATGTCATCATGGAGAAAGTGCCTGGTGTGTTCAATGGTGTCTCTTCATCCTTGTGACGTCAGAGTTTTATTTCAGTTTTCCTGGAGTGGGATGTCTTCTTTATCTTTGAGACGAATTTTCTTTGTTTCTCTGTCTCTCTATTTCTTTTCATATATTTCCCACTATTCATTCTAGAAAACATTAGGATTAGGTTAGAGATTTCTCTTCAAACATGCTCGCACGGATATGGTACATGGGTTTCTACTTATGTATGTGTGCAGTGTGTGCTTTATCTCTACGTTCAAGAATGTCGTTTTCTTTCCGAAAATATTCTATCTCGAATTTTTTGTTTTATTTATTTTGAACAGATTGAAAAAATTGAACGTTACTCAACCAGCGATGATACAACAACCCTCCCATCTTGTGTCTATATTGCTGGAACAGATGCGGCATATTGCTTTGTTTATTTCCTTTTCCATCTTCATTTTTATAATGATTCACTTTTCACATGTTTTCTGAATGACACACTTTTGGTGTTTTACCAAAGTTGATTTGCTTTTTTTTAGATAGAATATAAATAATAAATTCTTGCATACTTTATTATCTGTATAGGCGTAGGTAGTTTAATATTAAAGTTAATTACATCATCAGTTCAGGTTTAAATATTTATAATTTATATTAATAATAATTACTAATTAAAGATGTCTAATTAGATCTAATTACACTAGTTATCCTAATAGCATTAATTATATTTAAGTAGGCCATACCAAAATAATATTCATTAGCAATATTAACTTATTGGGCAATGCCATTTATTTTACTGAAATTCCAAGAAAAAAAATAATAACTTGATGAATTATTATTATTATTATGTAATACTTTTATCAATTGGGGGGATGTCTGATTCTGAATAATTTCATGAGCCTTTAGTTCTAATAACATACACGCGTGTAATATTCAGATTAAAGAAAAAAAAAATCAATAAATTTGTACCTGGTGAGGTGCAAAATAGATAAATTCGCTTAATAGACGTTGTATATTTTCTTTGCCATTAAATTGGCACCTTCATATATCTTCCCTCAGTTCTGGTTGTTACCTATAGAACATATTTTAAAAAGCCATTGCCGTCAAACGCCATGATTTTATAGCTCGGTCTGAACACTTTTCCTTATCATCACGGCTCGTAAAATAAGAAACCTAATTTTTACACCTTCCTTCATGTTTCACGCCTTCTTACACATAAGTTATTCAGTGAGTGATTCCTGGGATGCTGTTTTCAAGAGTTTAAGGGAGGATATCGGGTAATTTCTCTGTTTATTTCGAGGATAAAAAAGACGAGTGACGTAAAAACATCATGAATTATTTAATTTTGTCTCTCTTTTATGTCTTCTAGCAGTTTGCTCCGTCAGGAAAGGAAAAGTACTTACTGGTTCGTGCTGGAAGCGTATGATTAAAAGGCAGAATATTCAACTCAAACTTTTCGCCTTTACATTTTTCTCTGCCTCTGAATTTCCTCTCTCCCGCCCTCTCTACCGCATAGTTTATTTTTCTTCTCCTTTCTATGAAAATATATTATATAATTATATTCACAGTACATAGCGATGCATAACGGTGAATTTAACGTAACAGATGTTGTTTTTTATGTGTGTGTTATTGTTCACTTATCTGTCTGATTGGAAGAAGTCTGATTTTCTTCGAGAGTTTTATTTTGCTCAGAAGCAGCCAATTAACTGTCCACCCACCCAACTATCAAATTATTTTATTTATTTTCAAAAAACATTACAGTACATACAAGAAATACATCCTACAATGAAAAATACACCGAGCAGCATAAATGCCTAGCCATTTTTGTATTTTTTTTTTAAGAGGTTATTTTTGTAATAGTTATAGTAATTTTAATAGTTTTGAAAATTGAAAAAATTTCAATGTGTTTTTTATCTTTTCGTCAGAGTCCTTGAGGACTTCTGATAGGTGAATGGGGGTGTGACCAAACACTCTTTTTCTTAAAGGTTCTAATTTGGGACAGGAAATTATAATATGCTGTATTGTCATTTGTTGTCCACATTCACAAAGGGGTGGATCTTCTTTTTTCATAAGATGAACATGAGTTAAATTGGTATGACCAATTCTGAGTCTTGTTAGTGCCGTCTCAAGTGTTCTTTTTTTATTAAATGATGTTTTCCAATCCTCAATTTTTTGTTTTATTTGGTATAACTTATTATCACGGTTTTGTGTCCATTCTAGGTTCCATTTAATTTTAATTTGGCGTGATAAGAACATTTCAAGGTCTATTATCTGTAATAGAGTGAGGCGGGGGGCAGATTCATCACTAACTGTTTGTTTCGCCAAGAGATCTACCGCCTCATTACCAGATATTCCTGTGTGTCCAGGACACCAGAGAAAGTCAACTTGAATATTGATATTGGATTTAAGAGATAATAACATATTCCAAATCAAGGAAATGACTTGATGCTTTGTTTTGTTATTAAATGATGCTATCGCTTGTATAGCACTTTTACAGTCAGTTAGTATTAGAATCTTAGAGTTACTGGTTATGTTCGATAATGTATATATGTATTCTAAGCTTTTATAAATGGCCATTAGTTCACACGAGAAAATTGATGATATTGGATGCATTTTGAATCCTCTCCTAATGCTGAGTGTTGGAATAATGAAAGCACAAGAGGAACCTTCATCAGAGAGAGATCCATCTGTGAAAATTTTTAAATGGTCTTCATAATAATTAGATAGTATTTCTAGAAAAATCGTTTTCAGTTGATTTGCTGGAGTTTCTTTCTTTATGAATCTTGATAGAATATTCAGATGATCAAGATTTATAGTGAGGTTGGTCCAGGGTGGAAAGTTATTATTAATGAATTTTTCTGGATTCAAATCTTGAAGTTGAAATTCGTTTTTCAGGTTTTCGTATATAATAGGGACCGATTTAATATTTTTATCTCTCACTAAATCTAAGTATATAGGTCTAGCAAAATTTGAATGACATGGGTGAGTGGTGGAACTTAGTGCTTTCAGAACATATTTATAGGTAAGAATTTTTCTGCGTTTTTCTAAAGATGGCTCATTAGCTTCAACATATAATGATTGAACAGGGGAAGTACAGAAGGCACCTGTAGCTATTCTGATTCCTTGGTTATGAACGGGATTTAGGATCTGCAGCGTTTTATCCCGGGCAGAATTGTATATTATGCTTCCATAGTCAAGCTTAGATCTAATTAATGATCTATACAGGGTGATCAAAGTTTTTCTGTCTGCCCCCCAATGTTGTTTTGAGACAATTTTTAAAATATTTAATTTTTTAATACATTTAGTTTTAAGATCTTTTAAATGTACATCCCATTTAAGCTTTGAGTCAAATACCATGCCCAGATATTTCACATTATTATAATACTTAATAACTGAGTTTTTGTATTTAAACTCGGGGATCTGAACAAGTTTTCTTTTCCTTGTAAATATAACAGCTTTCGTTTTATCAGCTGAGAATTTTTGACCGGTTTTATCAGTAAATAGTTCAAGATTAGTGACAGTTTCTTGCAGCTGATGATGTATGTAATCTAGATTTTTATGTCTTAGGTAAATAACGAAGTCGTCAACAAATAATCCACACTGTATACGGGGGTCTACAAAGTTCTTAAGTTGGTTAATGGCAGCTATGAATAGTTTATTGCTGATCACCCCACCTTGCGGTATTGAGTTATTCAGGGGTTTAAGTGATGATTTGTAACGTCCATTTAATTTAACATAGAAGTGTCGTTCACTCAGGTAGTTCTGAATGAAATAAGCTAAATTTCCTTTCATGCCCCATTCATGAAATTGTTTTAGAACTCCGTATCGCCACACTCTATCGTACGCGAGTTCCAAGTCAAAAGCAATGCAAATGACGTATTCATTTTTTGCAAAGGCTGTAAGAATTTCATTTTGTAGGCGAATTAGTTGATCATTTGTTGAGTGATTTTTCCTGCCTCCTGATTGTTCAGGCACAATGCAATCAAAATTGTCAAGAAACCAATTTATTCTTTTTGTTATTATTTTTTCAAATAGCTTACAAATAGTTGATGTTAGAGATATAGGTCTTAAATTTTTTGCCTGATCACTTGGCTTCCCAGGTTTAGGGATTGGCACTATTTCAGCCACACGCCACTGCTTGGGGAACTCATTATTGTTCCATATTTTGTTAAAAATAAGCAGAAGATTTTCTCTACCTTGTTGAGGTAGGTTTCTAATCATTCTATTATGAATTAGGTCAGGACCAGGTGACGAATTTTCCTTTAGACTTTTTATTTCAGTTTCAAGTTCAATAAAGGTCAAAGGTTTATTATAATTTTCTGTATTGATAGAAGAAAAATCTAACTTAATATTTTCTTGGTCTGCTTTGTATTGAGAGAAATTAGGAAGTACAGAGGAAGATGAATTTATAGTTTGTTCATAATGATTAGCTATTTCCTCTGATATTTCAGGCAAATCTGTCAGTAACTTATCATCAGTAGTTTTCAAGCACTTGATTACATTCCGTGGAGAGAGTCCTCCTTGAATGGCTTTTATTTTATCATAAACTATAGATGAAGGGGTTGAAGAATTTATTGAAGTGATAAACCTCACCCAAGAAATAGATTTTGAGTTTCTGACAGTTTTCTTTACTAATGCTCTAGACTTTTTAAATAAAATCCAGTTATCCATTGTAGGGTTAAGTTTGTATTTCTTAAAAGCAAGTTTTCTTTCTTTCAGCGCATCCTTACAGGATTTATTCCACCAAGGAACAATAAATACAGGATTTTTTGGTGGATGTGACTTAGGAATCGAAAGTTGGGCGGCATGTAAAATCTCATTATTCATATTTTCAATTATTTGATCAATTGATAGTAAATCAAGTTGTTCAACTACTGATTGAAAGGACACATTAGTTGAATATTTATTCCAATCTGCCTTATGGAAAATCCATTTTGGGTTCAGCATATGTTTCTCTTTTGAAGAATTTAGTTTCAAGAAAATTGGGTAATGATCACTACCATGAAGTTCTGAGTCAGCTGACCACGATATTTTGTTAGCTAATCTTGAGTCAGCTATAGCTAAATCAATGGTAGATTCTGTTCTAGTAGTAAAGTTAAAATGAGTGGGTATTTCTGGAATGTTAAGTAATATATGTGAATCACTTAATAGGATTTCTTCAAATATTTTACCATTATTATTCCTTTGAGACGTCGATTTCCAGAGAGTGTTATTTGCATTCATATCTCCAACTAACAGGAATGGGCGGGGAAGTTGATCCAGTATTTTTAAAATGTCATTTTTTAGAACATGTTGGTCAGGTAAATATATATTGCATATTGAAATTGGATAAGGTATGGACGCACGAACAGCAACAACTTGTAAGTGTGATTGAATATTAAGTGGTTCATAATAGATATTATCACGCAAATATATTGCGACACCTCCACACGTCGTCACACCTCCATCATAATCAAAGCGAACTTCTTCGTAATGTTTTATATTGATTTTGTCAGTATTTTTAAGACGTGTCTCTTGAAGACATAAAATATCGATTTGTTTATTTTTTATCAGTAATTTTGCCTCATCACATCTTTGGAAAAGGCTTTTGACATTCCAGTGACAAATTAATACCATAAATGAAAATATTGAAAAGGTAAGAATTAAATACTGTTTGATGAGAATATTTATTTGTTTTTTTTAATAATTATGAGACTGCAGGTGGAAGCTTATTATTGGGTATTGTCTGATGTTAATAATAAAGACTGAATACTTTTTAATCTATTTTTCAATTTATTAGAAATAGTGTTAGTATTCAAAAGTTCGGTAAAAATGTTTGTAAGTTTTATTTTATCAACTTTGAACGCCTCAACTATTTTCATTTTTTTTCTGGAGTGCTTGCAATCCTCCAAAATATTGATAACGTCACTTGTATTTATATTGAAAGGTTCTGAACTATTTTGGGCTAAATTATCAATAATGGATTTCAATGGAATCATTATTTCCTTGTATTCATCATACTTAATAGATGATGGTACGGATTTTTTCTGATCCACCATGAAGTCTTGCAATTTTAGGGGAGAACGTTTTTGTTCATGTGTTAATTCGTTACTTTTAATATCCTTTGTCTTCTTTTTCTTTTTCGCTTTGGACTTTCTGGTCACAATTTCAAAACTTTCCTCGCCGCTTGTAGAAGATTCAACTTTTCGTTTGATAAGAGATGAGTTATCCACCATTTCGGTATCCATTTCTTGAATATTTGTATTAGAATCTTGCTGCGGGTTTGTATTATCTGTGGATTCAAAATGGACAAGATTATTTTTTTTTCCTTGTTCAGGTTCAGTGAAAAGTATACTTGAGTTATTTTTCGTCACTTGAGATTCTGAAGTATTTACAACATTGTTTTGGTCTTCGGTAGATTTTACAGGTTGTTTTAATCTTTCACTAAGATTTAATCCTGTTTTTGGACATCTTTTGGTTGAGTGATAGTCATCAGGGCAGATCCTGCATCTGTTGCTTTCTACAGTGAGGTAAATCTGGTAAGAAAGTTTGTCATAATCAAAGACAATGGACTCAGGAATGTTGACTGCTTCAGCGTCATATTTGATAAAAACATAACGTCTGAAGTTAGTCAAGTGAGAATATTCCTTGTCTATAAGACCATAGCTCATATGATGAATTGGAGATACAATTTCGACTTGTAAATGAGCTTTTAATATACTCTCCAATATAAAGTTGGGAATAGGTGTAGATACATTAGAGATTATAAGTTTCTCAGCAGAATTAGCATATTGGCGCACATAGATATTTTGATTGTTTACCTTCATTTGCGGATTATTGTAAACAAAAGAGCTTGCGATCTCCTCCGTTTTCAGAAACATGCAAAAACGGCCATTAGAAATTCTAGATGCAGAAATAATATTTTTGGGCCCTATTTTGTTACCAACAGCTTTAATTAACTGAATATTGGGGATTCTCGTACATATATCAGAATTTCCTGAATGAAGTATAATACCTTGTTCTTTTTTAACAATAACTTCAGTGCTCATTTTTCCAGCATATGAAGTATTATTAAATTGAGGAGTGTTTGGTTTTAAATTTGAACTATGAGATTTTATATGATTTACATTTTGAGGATTTGAAATTTTTTGATGGTTTAGACTTGGGAAATTGCTTTCAGTCATTTCCAAAAAATCATTAGTAGGATTACTAGATGAAGCACTAGATGTAGCTGTAATAGGAGAATTACTAAGAGTGACAAGTTTAGGGGAATATAAACCATTGATATTAATAGGTTGAGTAGGAGCCAAACCAGCAACAGTATTAGTTGGATATTTGAGAGAATTAACATGAGATATTGAATTAATAGGAGCTACAAGACAATCACTATTGGTAGTTGTGTAGCCGCCACTAGTAGATAGAGAAGACGTAACAGGAGGACTATCACTGCCAGGCATGTAGCCGCCACTGACTGTGGAGGTTACAGGACTCACAATATGACCGCGAGTGGCAGACGTGTAGTCGCTACTGACGGTCGGGATAACAGGAGGACCGCCACTGGTAGTTGTATTTGAGCCATTGTTAGCTGGAGGAGGTAGGAGGGGATGACCGTCACTGGTAGCCGTGTGGCCGCCACTGACGGGTGAGGTAACAGGACTCACAAGAGGACCGTCACTGGTAGCAGTGTGGGAGACATTGATAGCTGGAGGAAGTAGTAGAGGATGATCGTCACTGGTAGTCGTGTGGCCGCTACTGGCTGCCGAGGTAATAGGACTCAGAGGAGGATCACCACTGGAATTTGTGTAAGAAACATTGATAGTTGAAGGATATAGTAGAGGATGACCACCACTGGTAGCCGTGTGGCCGCCACTGACTGCCGAGGATAAATGGCTCACAGAAGGACTGCCACTGGTAGCTGTGTAGGAGCCATTGGTAGCGGGAGGAGGTAGCATAGGATGACCACCACTGGTAGGTATGTGGCCGAAACTGCTAGGAGGAGGTACTACAGGATGACCACCACCAGTAGGTATGTAGCCGCCACTGCTAGGAGGAGGTACTACAGGATGACCACCACCGGTAGGTATGTAGCCGCTACTGCTAGGAGGAGGTACTACAGGATGACCACCACCGGTAGGTATGTAGCCGCCACTGCTAGGATGAGGTAGTACAGGATAAACACCACTGGTAGCTATGTAGTCGCCACTGCTAAGAGGGGGACGCATATAGGAACCACCACTGGTATTGATTGATTTTGGAGGTGACTGGTTATTATTATGTCTATTGAGATGAGAAGAGTTAAGATTGTAATAATTATTATAAGACATTTGAGGTGGTCCGTTATGATTAACCGGTCTATGAGGGATATAATGATAAGTAGTATCATGAGCAGCAGGTTGGTAGAAAGATTGAGCACCATATACAGGTGGGTGATTTAATTGATAAGTGCTCACAGGATAGCTACTGACTCCACTGGACATAATAGGGGTACTACCATTTGGTTGAGGATAAAAGTTCTGATTAATTGCATTTTCTGCAGATGATGTCGGTATATTAGATGTTGAGTCAAGATTCTCGTAATTAAGAAAATTTTGAGAATTGTTAGAAAAAATATCACTTTGTGAATGAAAGTGAGAAGTTTTAATAATTACATCATCATTTGAATGAATAATACTGTCAGCAGCATTTGAATTCGATACTACTTGTTCTGCACTCTCACGGGTGTGACTTGAACTTTCATCATCCTTCTTATCATTCTCCATCGTGTAGGAAAGATATAGGTATAAATATTTATGTGATATATATCTATCATAAATAAATTCACGAACGATTTACATCAGAAAATTAGGATAAAGTAACTGGCAGTTACCTCAAGTCTAGAGACTCTACAAATAAAAACCTAAGATATGAACTCAACAACTATCAAATTCTTAAGCGGACAAAACGTAAATGAGGCCAATAATTTATTCGAAATACGTATCCGGCAAATATCATTTTGTTACGAATAGCCCCCTCGGTCTTCTCATGAGATTGAAGCAAAGCAAATCTCTCGAGCTATCTAACGGTACCTATCGTAAATATTTTATTTGATAAAATATGAAACATTATAAAGCGTCTCAGGCACTCTACTCCGTAGTATCTTTTTTCCTCAGAAATGTTCGGATTTTTTCTCTGCTAAATAATAACAATAAATAAACGTAATAAATTCGAAACACCCCCCCTCCCCTTGTTGTCCCGCGGGGGCCCTCTACCACCTGAACACATGTTCCGTGTTTGCAACAAAATATGCAATAAACCCATCGTGTTTATCTGAGGCGGAAAACCATGTGGGAGTCTGGGTGGAAGAGCCCTGGACAGGCCAGGGGGACGCTAGTGTTTGTATACATTACGTCTGCCAAAAAAATTCGGTGAATTTTTAATATCCGTGTGATTTACGAGGAGACACCCTTTGCCGCTGTGAGATATTGTGAGCACTCTGGATTATGCAATGGATAAGGTCACTTGTCCGATATTGCGCTATGGCTTTCCGC